>OZ034977.1:41381486-41902074 GCA_964030785.1 Siderastrea siderea | reverse complement strand
TAGGATTGTTAAAAACGGGGAATTTGGTTATTGTTAGGGTGGTTTAAAACGAGCTGTTGTGGGCAGTTATAAGGGTATTTAAAAAGGGGCAGTTTATGGTGGTTATTTTTGTTATTGTACGAAGTCTGCAGGTAGTCAGTGTAAATGGCAAATTATTTTATGCGTCGTCTACATATGTACGTACGTAGGGTGGTTATTGGGGTGGTTAAAAAGGGGCAGTTTAGGGTGGTTATTAGGGTGGTTAAAAAGGGGCAGTTTGGGATGATTATTAGGGTAGTTAAAAAGGGACAGTTTAGGATGGTTATTGGGTGGTTAAAAAGGGGCAGTTTAGGGTGGTTATTAGGGTGGTTAAAAAGGGGCAGTTTAGGATGGTTATTGGGGTGGTTAAAAAGGGGCAGCTTAGGATGGTTACTAGGATGGTGAAAAAGGGGCAGTTTAGGTTGGTTATTAGGATGGTTAAAAAGGGACAGTTTACGGTGGTTATTAGGGTGGTTACAAAAGGGCAATTTTGGCTGGTTATTAGGATGGTTAAGAGAGGCAGTTTAGTCTGGTTATTTGGATGGTTAAAAAGGGGCAGTTTAGGGTGGTTATTGGGATGGTTAAAAAGGGGCAGTGTAGGGTGGTTAAAAGGGGCCGTTTAGGGTGGTTATTAGGGTGGTTAAAAGGGCAGTTTAGGGTGGTTATTAGGATGGTTAAAAAGGGGCAGTTTAGGGTGGTTATTAGGATGGTGAAAAGGGGGCAGTTTAGGATGGTTATTAGGGTGGTTAAAAAGGGGCAGTTTAGGGTGGTTATTAGGGTGGTTAAAAAGGGGCAGTTTAGGGTGGTTATTACGATGGTTAAAAGGGGCAGTCTAGGGTGGTTATTAGGGTGGTTAAAAAGGGGCAGTTTAGGGTGGTTATTAGGGTGGGTAAAAGGGGCAGTTTAGGTTGGTTATTAGGGTGGTTAAAAAGGGGCAGTTTAGGGTGGTTATTAGGATGGTTAAAAAGGGGCAGTTTAAGGTGGTTATTAGGGTGGGTAAAAGGGGCAGTTTCGGGTGGTTATTAGGGTGGGTAAAAGGGGCAGTTTAGGGTGGTTATTAGGGTGGTTAAAAAGGGGCAGTTTAGGGTGGTTATTACGGTGGTTAAAAAGGGGCAGTTTAGGGTGGTTATTAGGGTGGGTAAAAGGGGCAGTTTAGGGTGGTTATTAGGGTGGGTAAAAGGGGCAGTTTAGGGTGGTTATTAGGATGGTTAAAAAGGGGCAGTTTAGGGTGGTTATTAAGGTGGTTAAAAAGGGGCAGTTTGGGGTGGTTATTAGGATGGTTAAAAAGGGGCAGTTTAGGGTGGTTATTAGGGTGGGTAGAAGGGGCAGTTTCGGGTGGTTATTAGGGTGGTTAAAAGGGGCAGTTTAGGGTGGTTATTAGGATGGTTAAAAGGGGCAGTTTAGGGTGGTTATTAGGGTGGTTAAAAAGGGGCAGTTTAGGGTGGTTATTAGGATGGTTAAAAGGGGGCAGTTTAGGGTGGTTATTAGGATGGTTAAAAAGGGGCAGTTTAGGGTGGTTATTAGGGTGGTTAAAAAGGGGCAGTTTAGGGTGGTTGAAAAGGGGAAGTTTAGGGTGGTTATTAGGATGGTTAAAAAGGGGCAGTTTAGGGTGGTTATTAGGTGGGTAAAAGGGGCAGTTTTGGGTGGTTATTAGGGTGGGTAAAAGGGCAGTTTAGGGTGGTTATTACGGTGGTTAAAAAGGGGCAGTTTAGGGTGGTTATTAGGGTGGGTAAAAGGGGCAGTTTAGGGTGGTTATTAGGGTGGGTAAAAGGGCAGTTTAGGGTGGTTATTAGGATGATTAAAAAGGGGCAGTTTAGGGTGGTTATTAAGGTGGTTAAAAAGGGGCAGTTTGGGGTGGTTATTAGGATGGTTAAAAAGGGGCAGTTTAGGGTGGTTATTAGGGTGGGTAAAAGGGGCAGTTTCGGGTGGTTATTAGGGTGGTTAAAAGGGGCAGTTTAGGGTGGTTATTAGGTGGTTAAAAGGGGCAGTTTAGGGTGGTTATTAGGTGGTTAAAAAGGGGCAGTTTAGGGTGGTTACTAGGATGGTTAAAAAGGGGCAGTTTAGGGTGGTTATTAGGATGGTTAAAAAGGGGCAGTTTAGGGTGGTTATTAGGGTGGTTAAAAAGGGGCAGTTTAGGGTGGTTGAAAAGGGGCAGTTTAGGGTGGTTTTTGGGGTGGGTAAAAGGGGCAGTTTAGGGTGGTTATTAGGATGGTTAAAAAGGGGCAGTTTAGGGTGGTTATTAGGATGGTTAAAAGGGAACAGTTTAGGATAGTTATTAGGATAGGTAAAAAGGGGCGGTCTAGGGTGGTTATTACGGTGGTTAAAAGGCGCAGTTTAGGGTGGTTATTAGGATTGTTAAAAACGGGGAATTTGGTTATTGTTAGGGTGGTTTAAAACGAGCTGTTGTGGGCAGTTATAAGGGTATTTAAAAAGGGGCAGTTTATGGTGGTTATTTTTGTTATTGTACGAAGTCTGCAGGTAGTCAGTGTAAATGGCAAATTATTTTATGCGTCGTCTACATATGTACGTACATAATTTTTGCATCCAATTTTTTAAAAATCACAAAGCTAACCGAACTATTGTTGATGTTAAAATACGTTTGATGCATATAACAACAGTATTTCCAATGTCACTCTAAGTGCTTGAAGGAAAGAAAATTGTTGAAACAGTGGTTAGATTTTCCTGTTGAGAAAAAGATTGAAACAATGGATAGATTTGCTACAATCGAAAGATAGAAAATTGAACAAACAATGGTTAGATTTTCCAGTTGAGAAGACAGTTGAAACAATGGATAGATTCGCTGCAATCCAATGATAAAAAATTGTTGTAACAACGGTTAGATTTTCGAATTGAGAAAAAGATTGAAACAATGGATACGTTTGCTACAATCGAGGGATAGAAAATTGTTGAAACAATGGTTAGATTCTCAAATTGAGAAAATGGTTGAAACAGTGGATACATTTGGTACAACTTAAGGCTAGAAAATTGTTGAAACCGGCAATGATTAGATTTTCCAACTGAAAAAAAAAAGATTGAAACAATGGATAGATTTGTTACGATCCTAGGACAGAAAATTGTTGAAACAAATGTTAGATTTTCGAATTGAGAAAGAGATTTCAAGAAACAATTGATAGATTTGCCTCAATTAAAGGACAGAAAACGACTGAAACAACGGATAGATTTGCTATGATCAAGTACAGAAAGGTTTTGAAACCATGGTTAGATTTTCCAATTGAAAAAAATGATGGCAACAATCTATAAATTTGCTACTAAGGTCATAACGTTGTTGATAGATTGGTTAGAGTGTTTACTAGAGAAATAGATTGATACAATGGATAGATTTCCTGCAATCAAGGATAGAAAAATGTTGAAACATTGACATATTCCTTTTTGTATTTACTTGACAATTTAATAGCTTAAATATCCTAACTGACTGCATGAAATGTCAAGGGGCTGAAAACCAAGAGTGTTGTTGTTTTTTTTTTTGCGTTTCACTGCTGTGAGTTACGTGTTTGACCAACCACTCCTCAAAAGTTGTTAGAGCAGGATATTCTTTAGCTACAAAAATAATGTTTTTGCACTATCTATTTTTGTTTTCAGTGATAAACTCTTCCCTGCATTTGGGTTTGGTGCGCGTCTTCCTCCAAACTGGCAAACCTCTCACGAGTTTCCATTGGTGAGCCTTATTACACCCTTTAATTTTTTTTCCTGTTGATCGTCTTGAGAGAACTTAGGTCTAAGTGTAGAAACACTTATTGTATAAATAGAGAAAGTGGGTGCTTTTCATCATGACAAGATACAGTAATAACGCAATCTTTCTGCTAGTTATGACTATGAATGGATCAGGCGCGAGGTTCTAAGGAGTTCTGGGAGAAGCAAGCACCACTGGACTCTCTGAATCGCCTTTTCCAGTATTTCTTAGGGAAAAGTTCGGCGTCCGACGTAAAACCAAACCTTGGGTAATGTCGAAGGCTCGAGACTTATATTCTTCAATTACTATTCTGGTGATTAGTGGTACGTAGGAACTAGCCAAGACAAATTTTGACAAAACATTTTGCCATGAACACAAAAGCTGAGTCAAAGGTTCGTTTTGCCCAGAGAAACGATCTCACATTTTTCAAAGGAAACAAAGCTTGCTAGGTGCTCTCAAATCTGTTACGGGTTGAACGTAATGCAAGAAATGTTGTAGATACCGTGCTAATTTTAAAATCTTTTACTTTATTTGTTGTTCAGCGTTCTCTTCTTATTGCATTCGTGCAACCCATTTATCGTTTGCTGTTATTCCAGCAATGCAGTGTTTTGTTGTTGTATTTTAGTAAACATAATGGTTAGCAGAAAGGAAATCCACAAGTTGGCTTGGCTCTAGCCCTGACGTTGTATTGTCATTTGTCTCGCGTTGTAGTCATTAAGGACATAAATCACACCATTTCAACTGCTTGCTGCTAGTCTTCATTGGAGATGTGCTTGTCAGTTCAATGGCCCGGAGGGTAGGGGGATTTACCTAGTAATGTTTTGTACGGGGAGGTTCCGCCCCTAGGTTCAAAGTTATTCTTTCATAGACTAGACTTGCCTTTATCGAATTGGCACCCTTTCCATGTACCTAGAACGAAATTTCCACCTTTTTACACCTCAAAAAGAAGCCAGGTTTCAAGTCATTCAGAGGTTTCAGGCTTTTATACGTTTTTTGTGTGATAATTTTTGCCAAAAATTTAAAATCTTTTTTAAATAGTCGATTTAGTTGCCATCGATTTCAGTTAAAGGTGTGTTTCGTCATATACTTAAAACAAACTTCCCTACCCTTTCGTATACTGCTAGTGCAAAAAAGGCACCACTTCTGGGCAGAGCCTCCTCTTATAGCCCACTGTACCCCCTGGAGTTCCCCCTGGAGTTCCCCCGGCATATTGGTCAGCTAGAACTAAGGAAGCAACTTGCTATGGGAATATTGAGCATCAAAACCCACCAATCATAGCCTACCATTATGCTACAAATACATGTATGTGGTGATGCAAAACACGTTAGCCACTTTGCCTGATAGAGACTAGCTGCTGGTGTATAAACCTGACAAGGCATTAAACTACAATCTGCATACAAATAAGTGACTACTTCGAGAAGCAAATTAACGCAGGTTGTTTGCTGGTTTGGTTTCAGAATGGTAATCCTCAAAATCCAATGTGTCAAGGAATCGACGGCGTGACAGCTGCTTACTACCACAGCATACAGCGAGTCCAGCTATATGGTAACTACCCCAACAAAACCACTCAATACCAGGTTCTATCCTTGCCTAGTTCCTAGGCCTCCTTATTTCGTTGTGGTCGAGCCGTTTCGGGTCACGTGGTCCGGATACGTCACCGAAATGGAGTGACCGTCAAGGCCTGGGAAAAAGCCGTACAGGAACTAGGCAAGTCCTATCCTGAGTTTGAGTAGCCAATCAGAACCCGCCAAAAACATTAATCACTGGGTTGGTGTATACTAACATGGGTTATCCCTTGCTGTGGTCAAAAAGTGAGATGTCATAAATAAGATGTTCATCATTTTGCATGATTGTCCAGACACCTTCATCGTTCAGCATAGATTATCCTTCAATTGAAAAAAAAAAAAAACAGGCTGGTTAAGAAGAACAAAGCACTCATAAACGTGTTCTCTGTCCGGACGTTTTGGCATGGCCTGCATGTAGCTGGGACAGCTTATTAGTGCCGTGAAAGAATATATTTTAATAGCTTGATCATCTGGTATTCCATTATGAACTCACATTTATTGTTTTTTGTCACAGGCCCGACTAACTTTGCACCAATCATAAATCAAATCACAAGGTAGGAAGCTTGATAAAACTTTTGGTTTGTAGGTTGGATAGAAAGAGGTTCATTTTATTATAAGTTGTTATATAGAGAATGTTACATCATATGGAGAGCAAGTGTAATATGAGTGCTTATATTACAGAATAGCAAGTGAATCATTCAGGCAGAGACTTGGTGACGAGTAAGTACAATTTAAAATGTTTGCTTGTTTTCCCGACACCACAATTCATACATTTCTCACAGCTTACAGTAATGTTAATTTGAAGGTGCACTATCAAAGGGGATTTCGGGGGAAAATATTTTGTAACAGAGAAAAACAACTTTAATAATAAAAATGTGTTTGTGTGTGTGTTTTAATTTTTAGCAAAAATTACTAAGCAAAAAATAGGTAACATTCAAATGAAAATACGACAGGTACAAATAAACCACTCCTAATGAGATTCAGTTATATTAGTGATGTTTAGGTGTGAATGAGACCAAATTCTTATACCCGAAAAACAACCATTAAACTTAAACTGGACCCAAAAAAAAGTCCAGCCAGCCAGAACGTAGCCTATAAAAGTCACTTTATCATTTTTATGTAGTTTACTTACGTTTGTAAATGAAAATGATTCCATATTTTGACGTAAATGTTAGAACCGTGAGGTACGCACGTTTTTTTATCAACCCTAAAAAGTCCTGAGAAAATATTTGTTTGTATAGTAAGAACACCAGACAATTTCTAACTCCAAAAAGGCCTTTGCACCCCCCGTCACTAATTTACTTGATTACCCCCCCCCCCCCCCCGAGACATCTCTTGCAGGCAGACACCTTTTCTTAGACACTCAGATATTGGTTGTGGTTGTTCGTGCATTATAATGTTTGCTTACTGGGCCGTCCCGTTTTTAATAGTGTGTTTGTGTTTCCTTTTAGGTATTTTGTGCTACTGATGTTAACTGATGGAATCATTTCTGATATGGCACAGACCAAAGAAGCTATTGTCAACGTAAGTTGCTTTTATGACCTCTGTAAACTTCTTAGCCTGCGTGCAGACGTCTCCTATTTTCTTCCGCCCGCGGAAAAGGGACATCTGCGAAATGGCGTCGCTAATCGTGTTCCAGTATCCTGCTGTTCGGGTTTTAAATTTCGCATAAATTATGATAACACAGTTTTGTTTTCTGTGCCAGAATCGTTTCCCTCTGATAGCTCCATGATCGGAGGTCGAACAGGACTAAGAGGAGGAATCTGAATTTTTCTCACAGAAGCATTGCGAACGGCTTTCACAGGAGTTGAAGCCGAAGTTCCTACGCTGTCCTTTCCTAGTGTCTCGATCTTTTTTTCTACTTTAAGTCCTGCCTTGAAAGCTTTGGAACTATAATCGCTAAAAAGTTCGTCCTCGATTTTTCTTACGTTGGCGTAAAGACCTCTCCGCTTTCGCAACTTTCCCACGCACGATCTACAAATATATGGCGATGTTTCGTGTACGATGAACCGAAGAGAAAGCATTTCTTCCTGAACTTTAAATTCACTGCAACTTTTCACAAGGTTTCTGTCGTTGTTTTTCAGAATAGTCGAGAAACACAACACACAATCGGACATGTTTTGATCAATGGAAAACCCCGCTAAATGTAGATCGCAGACATTATCTCGAGCATTTCCCGACGAAGCCAATCAGAGTTGTTTCTGACAGTGGCTATTGTCAAGCAACCAATAAAAGCACTTTCCATGAATTCCTGAAAAACAGCAGGATACTGGAACACGATTAGCGACGCCGTTTCGCAGACGTCCCTTTTCCGCGGGTGGAAGGAAATAGGAGACGTCTGCACGCAGGCTATAAACTTCTGTAATCTTTCACTCACATAATTATAGTACCCTGAGTCGTCCTAGAAAGGGACATGGCCGACATGCAGACTTCTGTGACTGTGTTAAGTGGACAAAATAGTGTGGTTCCCAGGTTAAAAATGTGTTTTTGTCAGCTGTGTTAAGGGTCTGATT
Organism: Siderastrea siderea; assembly: GCA_964030785.1. Classification (NCBI taxonomy): domain Eukaryota; kingdom Metazoa; phylum Cnidaria; class Anthozoa; order Scleractinia; family Rhizangiidae; genus Siderastrea; species Siderastrea siderea. Next base: position 41,894,287 of record OZ034977.1, on the reverse strand, counting down.
TGACGAGTGTCGTAATAAGGAAAAAATAAATATAAGGTGAAGATGTGGGCATACACTTGCACATAAACCCGTATACAACTTGATAAATGTTCTGACGTTTGTAGCAAATAGAAAACATCTTCACACGTTTTCAGCTGTTTGTAAGCATTTCCATCTGATGCATACATTAACGTACATTTGCATAAAATAGTACGGCAAGGCGTTAGAACTAGCGTACTGCTGTTTTGGACCATTAAATCAGTTTCTGCTTTGGAGACTTGAGAACCAAGTTTCAGTACTAGTGACATTATCTTTTGTGTTATTCTCAGGCTGCTTCTCTTCCTATTTCTATCATTATTGTTGGCGTCGGACCAGCAGAATTTGACGGTAGGTGCATAATCAGGCTAGGTGCCTTCTAAAACGCATTGAGCTGTACCTACAACTCGACCCGTGTCCTAATGTACAACACCTGTCCTTTACCACAAATTGCATAAAGTCTAATTTACACGCTGCGATTTATCGGGCCGATTTGTCGGCCACAACAAATCGAGGAGCGAATCGGCGCGTTTCAATGGCGATCCGATGCCCGCGCGACTCCAATCCGACAAGTCGGCCGATTCAGAAAAATCTGTGACCGCTTCACAGATGTTCGCGTGTTGGGCCCGATTTTAAGAACGAAAACGCAACCTGCAAAAGAATTGGCGCAAAACAAATTGTAATCTGCGGTATTTTAGTTGAAAACAAACTATCTATCACCTACCATTTTGTTTTCCAAAACGTTTTATAAAAACGTTTGGACTACAAAAAATGCATGTTCAGTGCTTGCACTGTACATGAACCAATTCGCTTCCCGAGTTATCGTGGCCGACAAATCGCTGCATGTAAATTGGCCTTAAAGGTGCTGCTGTACTGTACAGTTCTTCGAAGTGAGTTCGTTTACCTGCAAAAATTGCACCACTCTTTTCCAGCGTTGCACCATGCAACATCGCCCTCTCTTCAAATTGTTACAGAGCTATCCTCTGACTTTTACTGATTGGTCCATGGATTTGTCTGCCCCAGTCCTTTGTGGTGAACTTTGCGAGGCATATAACTACCCCTTTTCGTTTCGTTTCGATTCCTTTTCCATTTGTAGTGTATGTAGTGTAGCAGACTGAACGTCTGCGAGACAAGGTGCACAAATCTTTACACAATGAAACAACTCTTACTAGAGCGCTTTTCAAATGAGTGTCGTAAAACCAAAAACCACAGTAATTACCCCAGCCAATCACAACAAACACAAATTACCCAATGAACCAATCAGAACTCGAAGCAAATACATGTAACCGGCGCCAAGCGCGGGAAAACGCGTGCGAGCGAGTCGGGATTTGTTTGAATTCTACTTCTGATTGGTTGAGAAAGTGGCGCGACGTTTTTTAACCAATCACAGAGTGAAGTAAAGCAAAACCAATGCAAAACACGAATTACTTTCGACAGTCAAATGAAAACCGCTCTATAACCAGTAGTAATGAAATTCAAACAGTTTTGTTCGTTTTTCGTTCTCATTTGTAATTGTAGCCATGGAAGAACTTGATGGAGACACAGTACGCCTCTCGTCACGTGGAAGATATGCAGAGAGGGACATAGTGCAGGTGAGATAGATGCTGATCAACTTACCAGTATATATGTTGTTTAATATTAATATTGATATTTATGTTGTTCGCATTATAACAACTGTCTTAAAAGGGTAAGGACACTTTTTAATTAACCTGTATGGAAATCACATGTTTTTACTTTGGAATGAGTTTGCAAAGCTCTCTGATTTCTCCACCCAAAACGGTTGTTCAACTTGGACTGACTAGTGAAGGAAAGAGACGTTGTGCAAATCACAGTCAAATTTGCATAAAATTTTTGTGATCGTGGTCACTTGTTCTCACTTGCACACCAACTTTGGTGTTGGTTTTAAAAACGATCTCTGTAAAATCATAAAATTTTGTGCGTAAACATTTCTCTGTTGTCTTACGCATTCCCCAAACACAATGCAACTCCTTTTGTGAGCAAACATTGGTATGTTGTTCCTGTTCTGCGCTTTTCCGTCACAGTGGAATTTTTTTTAAATCACCTTTCAGAAAACAGTTTTATTTGAGATTTATTGCCTCCTCTACTTTCCTCTCATCTGCTTTCCTCTCTCCTCCTCTACTGTGTTCCTTTGTCTTGTCTTGTCTTCTCGTCTCTTCTCTTCTCTCTTCTCTTCTCTTCTCTTCTCTTCTCTTCTCTTCTCTTCTCTTCTCTTCTCTTCTCTTCTCTTCTCTTCTCTTCTCTTCTCTTCTCTTCTCTTCTCTTCTCTTCTCTTCTCTTCTCTTCTCTTCTCTTCTCTTCTCTTCTCTTCTCTTCTTCTCTTCTCTTTCTCTTCTCTTCTTTCTCTTCTCTTCTCTTCTCTTCTCTTCTCTTCTCTTCTCTTCTCTTCTCTTCTCTTCTCTTCTCTTCTCTTCTCTTCTCTTCTCTTCTCTTCTCTTCTCTTCTCTTTCTCTTCTCTTCTCTTCTCTTCTCTTCTCTTCTCTTCTCTTCTCTTCTCTCTTCTCTTCTCTTCCCTTCCCTTCCCTTCCCTTCTCTTCTCTTCTCTTCTCTTCTCTTCTCTTCTCTCTTCTCTTCTCTTCTCTTCTCTTCTCTTCTCTTCTCTTCTCTTCTCTTCTCTCTTCTCTTCTCTTCTCTTCTCTTCTCTTCTCTTTCTTCCTCTTCTCTTCTCTTCTCTTCTCTTCTCTTCTCTTCTCTTCTCTTTCTCTTCTCTTCTCTTCTCTTCTCTTCTCTTCTCTTCTCTTCTCTTTCTTTCTCTTCTCTTCTCTCTCTTCTCTTTCTCTTCTCTTCTCTTCTCTCCTCTCTTCTCTCGTCTGTACTGTACTCCCTTCTTCTGACCTCTCTTCTCCTCTAGACACTCTTGGTTTACTCAGCCTTCCCTCCTTCGCCTCCATCCATGCGTTCTGTTTTTCCCTTATACTATCAAAGGTCGTTTCTCTCTTTCTAATCCTTCTCTCGTCCGTCCACCTCTCTCTTTCTCCTTTATCTTACAGAAAGAACACCTATGTAGCAAATGCTATTTCGTTTTACTGTGATTGCCAGAAAATCATCTTTTCCTCTGAATTTCCTTCTCAGTGTAAACTTCTTGCCCCTTTGTTTTCAGTTCGTTCCATTCCGAGATTTCCTAACGCAAGGTTCATTAGCTCCTGATTTGCTCACGAAAGAAGTCCTGGCTGAAGTCCCGGATCAACTCCTCTCATTTATGACAAAGCACGCAATAAAGCCAAAGCCACCACAACCGCTTTCAGTTGACAACATAGTGCCAATTATGCCTCATTCGACCAATCAAACGGCCCCATTCGGAACCAATCAAAGTGTACCTTACCCCCCAAATCCCAGTGCATCTCCTTTTCCAGCCAATCAGGGCGCCCCTTATACAGCTAATCAAGGACCCCCTTACCCAACCACTTAGAAAGTTGACCAGATCAACCATATAATTGTGGTCTTCATTAGCAATTTAATTGGGACATTGCAATTTGGGTAGTAGCGGCTGAGAAGTTTTTGGACACTGTAAATCCTCAATGAAGTTTTCTTTGTGGTTGCCGTGTGGATGTTTTTGTACATGGTACATGTTATGATATAGTGTTGGGGCTGAATAGAGATCTATCTCCAAGGTAATGATATTATTTACTTCCATCATCCGTCTGGTTGATAATAGGGAACTTAAGCAAACACGACGGCGACGGCTGACGAGAACGTCACAAAACAAAAGGTTTGATTAGCAAAACAATGACTTTGCATGTGCAATACAGATTTTGGTACATTTCTTTGCCGTCCTTTGCAAAACAACAACGTGAAATGACCAAATTCAAGGTTTTATGTAGAACGTGAACACACGACAGTGAATTTTCTTTTTTCTACCATGTAAGTGTAGACGAGATAAGGAAGAAAGGGAACTTCGAGAACGTGCTAGATGAACCACCGATGTCCATGGTTTCGTGTGAGAAAGGGAACTTCAAAGAGTGCTGACGAGAACGTCACCTGAACTGTAACGCCGTCCTTACAGAGTCAGCTCCCGGATTATTCGGCTACATAAGACAGATTGAACGAGTGAAACTATCGCGAAAAAGTTTGAAATGATTGGAAGTCATTTTTAAAGTGACGTTTTCCTTGGCGTTGCCGTCGTGGTTGCTTAAGTTCCCTAATGTATCCATAATATGAGGAGAAATTAGACGTTGGTCATTGTTATGGAATTTGGTGTTAATTCTCCACACTGTCCGCCAGTAGATAATTTCCTTTGGTGTCATCGTCATCACCATCGTTACAAGCATCATCATCATCATCATCATCATCATCATCATCATCATCATCATCATCATCATCATCATCATCATCATCATCATCATCATTTGCCTGTTCTCTTGCTTCTTCACGCTTTTCTTCTTTTTTCATCCCCTTCTTCGTTGTCATCACACTTATAAGGTGCCGCATCTCAAACTTCATTTAAAAAACATTGTCTCAGCTAACGCTACTTAATTCTCTTGATGGTCAATCACACCGCGATTGAATTCTTTTTCAGTTTGTCCCATTCCGAGATTTCCAAAAACATGGTGCACTTGCTCAGGATTTGCTTACCAAAGAAGTGTTGGCTGAGTTACCGGATCAACTTCTATCATTCATGACAAAACACGCAATAAAACCCAAGCCACCTCAGCCACTCTCAGTTGACAACATAGTGCCAATCATGCCTCATTCAGCCAATCAAACGCCTCCATTTGGAACCAATCAGAGTTCACCATACCCTGTCAATCCAAGCTCTCCTCCTTATCCAACCAATCAAAACGTTCCATACCCGACCAATCAGGGCATCCCTCTTCCAGCCAATCAGAGACCTCCTTACCCAACAAATTAATTAGTTGACACTGTTGGGCAGTGATTTTAAAAAGGAACATCCCTTAACTTACTTCTTGGGGTGTACTAGTTGGATGCAGTAAATTCTCCGTTTGTCCCTTTTCTTTTCTTAGTCCTGTCTGCCATTCTTCCTTTAACAGCAATCAATTTGTGCAAACAATATCAATACAAAAGCAGCCCGATGTAAAATAAGGAATTGGTTTGGAAGGCACTCTTCGCTTGGGCATTTGGAAAAGATCGAAAATTAATAGGGGTAGTAATAACCTCATAGTTAACACACCAGACTTCAGGGTCCAGTGTTCTTGATTGATTGCCACAGCCTCTTTCCTTGGAGGCGTGGTGGTATAGTCAAGACTGGTCTTCTAATCATGTCTTGTTGTCTCCACCACCACCCCGGTGTATAGTCGTTACCAGGAAACCATTTAGGCGACCAAAAAAAATGCACGGTATCCTGTGATAGACTTGCATCCCATCCTGGAGGGAGTAGTAATACTCTTAGTCACTTTATGCTGGCTATCCTGTGATGGACTAACATCCCATCCAGGAGGGAGTAGTAATATTCCTATTCACTTTATCCTGGGTGTCCTGTAATAGACTAACATCCCATCCCGGGGGGGGAGTAGTAATGTTTCCAGTTCCTTCATTCTACAGGTCTACGTACTGGCTTTGATGAGCCATCTGGCTTGTTCAATCGTGCTGCAGAAATTAGAAATAGTGAGAACCTGGTGAACCTCAAGACCCACCCCCCCCCCCCCTCAAGAAACTCCCTGGCCTGAAGCTTCACCCCTCTCCCCATTAATCTCCCTTGGGGCTTAAGAAGAGGATTTACAGTAACCAAAAACCTCCCCTGCTATGTACCTTTCAATAATCTACAATGTCCTTATGACTCGTAGTTTGTCCCTTTCCGTGACTACATTGGACAAGCTGGCAATGTTATAAGTGGGGCGCGATTGGCGAAGGATGTCCTGGAAGAACTTCCAGATCAGTTTCTTGATTTCATGAAAAAACGGAATATCAAACCAAAGCCTCCACAATACAACGTTTCTGCCATGGCTATGGCTTAAAGGAGACAGAAACAGAAAGTAAGAAAAATGATCACCGCTAGTGGATAAATTTTAGTGGTAATAATTTTCACAAACGTTTAAAAACGTTGTATTAAAATAATAAAATAACGCCCCCACGAAAACAAGAGGCATTACGGTATATGCTGAAAAAACTATTTTGAATAGGTTAGAACAGTACTAATGTAGAATGCAAACGGATCCAGTTCTGCTGTTGGAAATAACATTTGGTCACATAGTGAAGCATTGTGATTAAACTGCGCAATTTAGTTGCACTCAAGACAATATTGCAAGCAAGTTGGCACTGTGTGTCCATACCTTAAATGCAATTCAACGTTTAGAGTGGCTGGTGTACAGCCTTTTAGACTGTGATGCATTAAGGTAAACAATTAACCATATTGGTAACATAATTTAGATGCCCCATAGTTTGCACACCAGCCCTTCTCTGAACACAGGCCGCCCAAGCTCGCTGTACAAGAGGCTGGTAAACGATGAGGAAAGAGGTGTTGCATAACGCTTTTTACCATCGAGAGTCTTAAAAAAATTGTATTGGAATTTCTTAAACTTGGCAGATGTTGCTGAACTTCAGCTATTAATTCATTGGATGAAGAAAATAAACTTAGCTTTGCGGTAACGTTCTTGTTTTTGTTTGCTGTCCTGTAGAGACGTCTGTATGGTGATGTGATTTTCTTGTCCAGATTTCCTCCCACGGTCAGTCGCACAACGCCTCTCAGATAGTGAGCTTGGGTGTCCTGTGGTATTGTGTGTGCATACTATTCAATGCTGGTTTTACGAACCCTGTAAACACGTATTGAAATTTAAAATAAATCAATTTATTCTGCATATTAAGAGACTAGTATTAAAAAAATAGTCCCGTTTGGTGATAGGATTTTTGCTGGAACACATTTAACCAAAATATTTCACAAATAAAATGTGTAAACTAGATAGTCAGTATATTTTGCAATTCTAGTTAGATTAATTGTTAAACCTCCATTTTTTGTGAGATATTGTGTTTTTCGTTGTTAATTGAGGATCACAAAACCCCCTTGGGGAGGGGGGTGATACCTTATCAATGGTTTTTCGCCCCTCCGTTCTGAACAGGGTATATAATTTATTTTATGCGAGTCTGTCCTACGCAGGGTGTGGTTGCACGATTGTCGTCGTAAAATATGGCTTAGATCAGAGACGTTTGCTGGTCTTTAAAAGACGTTAAAATTGTGTAAAAGAGAGAGTGTGTATTTTGTAATTTTTCCTAAACGTGGACCTAAATTGGAGGGTGTTGTCCTAAACAGGGTTGTTGTTTTAGGGCTTTTCTTTGTTATAAATACGGTCAGCGTTTCAGACCCTCAGAGGCACCCCTACACCCAAACATGTGTCAGGTGCTTCCCCCCGGGCATAAAACCGAGGGCCGGAACTAAAAATATCACTGACCACAATAACCAGTCACAATTGACGCAACCTACCCTGTGAACCAATGAGTACTCGAAGGACTTACACTTTTTTTTTTATAAGAATCATTTTTATAAGAACGTTGAAGCTAAGATTTGCCCCCAAGTTTAAGAAAATGTATGGGCTAAAATAAGAACATCCTCACGCTCAACCAAATTTTACGCGTTCTTATTAAAAAAGAGTGTAAATATAACTAGCGTCAAGCGAGGCGAAAACACGGGCGAGCAAGTCTCGATTGGTTTCGTTATTTGCAATATACCTTCTCCTTACTGACAAGGTACATAATGCTTTTAAGATGTCATTTTATAAAGTTAAAGCAATACGGAAGTATATATTCCTTTGGAAAACTTATTTAACTGCGAAAATAAATGTTTGAGGAGGGTTAAACTGTGTACAAAACTTGTCACAGTAGTGTATGTTCTTTTCCCTTCTTGAGACTTTTGCTTCAGATTCTCATCAGTTATCCCAAGAACACTTCGAGTGATTTTCGGTTATTTTCGTAAGTCTTCTAGTCATCTTCCGACATCTCTGAAAGACGTCGGTTCATTTCGGAGAAGTTTGGGTCATCCTCGGAGGAATTTGCATCAGCTTCAGATATCTTCGGAAGAGTTTCGGTCGTTGAAAAAAACAACAGCAACAACAACAACTTGAGAAAATGCCGTTTCTCAGACAAAGTGTTGAAGTTGTACTCTCTGGGTATTGGGCTTCAATCATTAATCAACGATCATTTATACACGGCCTTTTATAACATCTTAGAAAAGCTAAAAGCTTGTCGGGTCGGTTAGTAAAAAAATCAAATTGAGATTTAACAAAGGAACAAGTATTTCAAATAAATGTGTGCAATGAGAATGAAAATTATTTTGAATGAAGTTTTAAAGAGAATAAAAATACAATAAAATATCAGCTAGTGATTAATAAAATCATCTAACTGGTTGTTATTTGTATGAGGCGAAAGTACATCAAATTGAAATTCTTCAAAGCTGGACACTTCGATGCCTTTTGTGCGAAAGACTTCATGTTCAATATTCCCAAGACCTTTGGTATAACTCTTTGAGCCTATCGTGTTTTGCTTCTGTTAATGAGTCCTTTCAATTTACATGGGACATTTGCATGGGTCGCTTAACAGTCGTTAACTGTCTACGATTTTATAACGGTGTGGAGACTGCGTAGCACTTCCTTTGTAGCCGTAAACTGGGCGCTATGGTGTCAACATAACTTCGTAAGGAGACAAGTTGATCATGGAGTGTTACCTGTAAAATTGCTGCTTATGCTTGTATAGAGGACTGACACTAGATAGAGGAGGTAAGTTATTTTATTTTACCGTGTTCACTGTCACCAGAGGTACGAAACAAGAGGTGGTTGAGACAAGAAAAAACATAGGCACGCAAAGCTTGCATGGCCTATATTGAAGTGAAAAGGCCGGTGGAAGGATTCAACAGGGGCTGATTGCCTAACCAAGTCTAAGTTAGACCAAGTTTAGGGCTAGGCAAGGTTAATACTGAGACTCCATTAAACATCCTTTAGGTCGATTGCTTAGACGGAGAATGAGAAAAGCCGTGGCCTTAACCAAAGATGAACAGGGTCAACGGCATAAGCACACCCTGTTAGACTGTGCATAGAAGTAGTCTTTGTAGCCTGTGGGTCGTCTGAGTTCGTGTTTACCACAATTTCGACATTCCCCCATGCACCCCCTCAGAAGCGGAATATAGATTCTGAGTATTAACCTCGGTATAGCCTTGCACCGTGGCTAATTTTCGTGTTGAGACGAAGTTCGCTAAGGGTAACCAGTTAGATTTGCAATAACCTTCCGTTAGACCTGAATGAGACCTGAAAGAAACACTAGTTGAGTTTTTTTTACAAGGCGGTACGCGATACAAAGTGGTTTTCAATTCTCCCTGCACTGTACACGGCAAAATGTAGCAACACAGTTTGAGGCTTTTTCCCATAAAAGTCACTTGTCAAAACGCTTCCGAACAGAATACAGTTGTAGTTGATTTTTGGCAGTTTGGAGCTTAAGGTGAGTCAGTTAACTCTTTAAGCCCCAATAGTGACAAGCAGCCAATTTCTCCTTACAATATCACTACTTGATTGACCAAACAAGCAGGACACGAGAATAAAGGTAATGATCACCAAACATAAGATGTCGTGATGTTTGTACAAATTCTCCCAACTACTACCCAAAAATATAAGGAGAAGCACTGATCCACCAACTTCCGCAATGATTACTACCTTTTTTTCTTTTTCAAAATAGGTCAACGATTTTACTGTTACGTCAGTTTTAATAAATACAGGGAGAAAAATTCTCGAAATAAACCAAATTAAAAAACTTTAGATTTGGTCCTTTACGTAGCAGAAAGGGCTTCGTCTTTGAAGTTGATATCTTATCTGAGTTGATATATCGAAAACCACAGTCCACTGCATAATGAACTAATAAAGAAGACAATATAGCAATGACTTAATATTGAAAAAACCTGTCTGATAATTTCGAAAACCGAAAAAGTTAACTGCCTGTTATTATCTGATCAATTCAAAATTTCCAGACAGTTCGTTATAAGAAAAGAAAACTGCATGAAGCAATGGCCCTGAACGCTTTTCCTATGAGTATTCTATGACCCGTGTCTAGACTCCGTAGGGGTGCTTGGGCCAAGGTAATTAAATTTCGTATATGAGTCACATATAGCCGGTGCTTTGGGTAACCTGACCATCCATGCAACAAGGCAAAACAACAAAAATGGCTGCATCGGCTCCCCCTGCTTTCCTTGATGCCGTCTCTCCTGACGAGGCCGATACGTTTAGAAATGCTGTGCAAGCAACAGAAGTGGAGCTGCATGTTTCTTGCAGGTAAAACAACTACTGTTTAACAAACTAGACTGAATTCTGATTAGAAAGTAACTAGTATTAGCATTACAGGAGCACTCAACGAGAAAATCTAAACAAAATGCTTAAGATCCCGTTTCCTGTTTTCCTTGATCGTTTTCGAGTCTACAGTGTAAGCTAACAAAGTTTGATCAGTTCTGACTCTTTAGCTGCAATTTTAAGTCGCAGAAAATTTTAAGGAACACAATCTTTCCCCAAATTTCTGAGCTGCTCCTAGCTTTCCGAAAGTGCTAGTTAACCTTCTTTCATAGTCTTAAACGACATAATTAGAATAAACTTTCCATCATTAACTTTCCTTGAGAAGACATTTTACTAAAGGAAACTCTAGTTTTTCATCTCAAGTCCAATTTTCCCAGGTAGTTGAGGCATTCAGAACAGATATTCCACCGAAACAGTCCGGTAGATGCCCCTGACAATAACACGATACGATTGAGGAAGTAGTGCATTCGACGTGCAGACCCTGTGTTTACCTTAAGAAGCCTAAGAAATACAAGAGTTTGTATGAGTTTCTCTAGATTTGAGATGAGAAGAAAGTTAGTACATTATCGGTTTAGACCGGTAACTGCATAATCGCACCCTGTGCTCCTTGTAGACGTTCTTGAAAAAGTTGAGATACCTGCCGGTGATTATGGCATTACCTCTTTTAAAAAAACTCCTTAGCCCTTATGTTTGAGGCGAATAAACAGATTACGCAGTCGAAAGAAACCTCTTTTTATCAGCTATGCGGGCTATAATTTCAACTCGATTGAGTGATTTCGCTTTAGTTTTGACGGCCGTCAATGTGAACAGTGAGAACTTTTAAATCTCTTGTTCCGTAACTCTATTACGTAACACACACTTAATTGTGCTTTGATTATAAAATATTAAGAGTTAACATCGTGTCATATTCTGTCATTGAAGAAATCTCGCAGATATGGACGTTTTCTCCAAATCGGATCCAAGTAAGTTCCATATATGATCTATGTAGAGTTGAATGCTTGCTAATAAAGGGTAATAAGTAATTAATTATTTTACTCGTGAAAGGCACTCGTTCAAACGGCAACCTCGTACTTTCACATGACAATCTTGCAAAAACTCGAAGTTATTCAGTACAGTCTGACGGCAATTCTTTCCATAACTTTGCTGGCGTTAGAGTAAACAACATAATGGTTTTACAGACGTAAACACATCAAATGCGAGTTTGCGAATACCCAAACGTTTTTACAAAAGTTGTCAAGATCAGAGATTAAATTATTTTTTCTCGCCAACAGTTGGCCAACATGTACTTTCCGACTGCTGTTGTGACTTTCACACGTGCCTACATTTGTTGCAAACTGAAGTTTGGCGTGCGAAGACGGCTTGTTTACGACAATGTTTACCATGTCTTGCATAATTTGTTTGTTTGCAATAAAAAAAATACTTGTAAAGAAATAACCAAAGAAGAACTTGCTAAGATAATATCTGCACCGCAAAGTCATAAACAATTTACTTTACTGTTGGTTGTTTAGAACAGAAATTAATCTACATCAATAATATTATCTTGTGATTTATACGAATAACACATTACATAAGTTTATGGTTTTATTCGTAAGACATTTTAATGTCTTGTCATAAAAAATGCTAGCCAATGAAAAAAGACCAAGTTCATAACTAGAAATCAAAATGGATTAACTGATTTTATTCGGCACAACTTCGTGATCAAGTAGATACATTTTAAAAGATATATCTTCGTTAATTTAGTTCTCGTCTGTCTGGTTGATGTTAAACCGATTGGCGTCGCAGGGTCTGGCTGTAATTGGTGTGCATCTAATTAAAATTATGAAATCTGAATTGCTTACTCTCAAAAGCTCTCCTTTTTATTATTTGAAAGGTGACAAATTTTAGACAGATTTACAGATCTCCCATTCTTGTTACGAAATTTTCAGCTTTCTCAAAGGTTAGACGTGGTTTAACAAAACAGCGGTCTAAATCGATTTCAATTTGGCCAGCGGCTAAATAGGTAAGCGGGGTTTACTGTTATTAGTGCCAAGAAGGCATACAGCACAGACTAGAAAAACATGTATGACCCCCGGGCGTTAACAAAACCCGGAACATGGAACATTCCGGAACATCCCGGAACATTCCGGAACATTCCGGAACATTCCGGAACATCCCGGAACAAGGCAAATTATCACAAAATAAATGAAAAAAAAAGTAATAAAAAAATTCTGATCGTCGATAAAAGATAATAAATAAAGTAAAATAGAATAAAATGAAATAAAATAAAAAAAACGATATAGAATAAATGGATAAATCTGTGACTAAATGAACGAATATGCTAACTCTGGCTAAATGCCTCTCATTTCTTGAATTCAAAAATATCTCGGATAACATTGAGGCTTTATTTTGGGTATCGAGAGACGGTTTACTTGATATGAGAAAATTAAAGCATTTTCTCAGTCACGCATGCAGTAGTCTCCTTTGGCGTCGCATGACGACACTAAGAACGGCTGCATAGGAGACTACGCATGCAGTCACGCAGTTCCACTTTCCTGGTACGCTTTTGAGTTTCCTGGTCTCATGTTTATTCGGTTGTTTAAGGACGTTTTGTGTTTAAGTTGATTTCCAAAGTAAAAGTGTGCAGAGATGAATGAACGTAAATTATACTAACCAAAAAAAAGGAGTCCACCCTACATTAAATACCTTTTGTCAAACCAGCTCCTAATTATTCTCTTTGTTCGTCTACACAATCTCTTCTGTTCGTTCCAAAAGTCAGCTGTTCTACACTTGGGGATCGCACCTTCTAAGATAACAAATTTCCCTCCCTATCTTACACTGCAACTGAAAAAAAGCACCGCTTTCGGTGAAGGTTTGTGTTTCAAACTGAAATATCCGACACAAAAATTATATCAGTTTTTTAGTTTATTTATTATTTTTATAAATTCTTGCCTTTGTCTTTTCTCCGCCGTAATGATGAGTTAATTTGATGTAGTTTTACTTTTGTTCAGTTTTTCTGCAAATCCAGATCTTTGTCACCGATCTGGTAACTCTCACTGGTTACTATGTGGCTTAATCAATTTTTTTTTAATTTCATGGGGAGGCCAAGAATAAGGCAAGAAACCAACACGGTAGAAAATCACGTGATAAAATTGGCGGGAAAGTACTACTGTTACACCTTACTTTAAATTTTGTTTGTTTGTTTGTTCGTTTGTTTTTTTATTGTTTCTTTAATCGCTTTCTCTTGAAATCTTTCTTTCACTCTTTTTTTTTTCATTTATTTTGTGATAATTTGCCCTGTTCCGGGATGTTCCGGAATGTTCCGGAATATTCCGGGATGTTCCGGAATGTTCCATGTTCCGGGTTTTGTTAACGCCCATGACCCCCTTATAAACAGATGCAGCCGATAGGTTTTAAACACGGAGCGATCCTATAAAAGGGAAGGCTCCGCCCCCTTGAAACGCTCGGTTGGTTCTAATCTGATTTTGTAATGGTAGACGCCGGTCACGCAGTTGATATCAAGGAGAATGTCCGTTTGTTTATCCGAACAACGAATGAATAAACCTAGACTAAAATAAGCTGTAGATACTAAATGTATAGTATACAAATACAAGTGAGCCGTCAAATCTTATTCAACTCTAAAACGTTGCAATTTATATGCAAGTCCGGTGAGGTTCTCAACTGGAGTTGGTAAACTCGAGATAAACACTGATAAACCGGGATTAAAAATTCAAATTCTGTGAAGTTACCAAAACAGCTTCCTCACCGCTCAACTATTAATAAACCAAAGTCAAAGAGTTATACAAATTTATTTCAGGACTTGAAGTTGAATATCAGTCTGTGAAGACGTAATTTGCTGGGACATTTTTCAAACCCAGCCGCAATTGCAGTTGGTTTATAATCCGTTGCAGGATTCTATGATTTATTTTGTTCATAATACTCTCACCCTTTGGGTTTCTTTCATTGGCTCGATCTTATTATATACTATTATACAGAAGTAATAGTTTCCCCGAAAAATCTGTAAAGAGTTAGACAGCTAGTTGGATTATTTTATACCTCGTTTTGTTTGCAAAAGCCGTATTCATGCGGATCGAGTTGTTTGTTATTTATCGGTTTCGGTTTGCTTTTATAGCGCCTGGTATTTCGCCTCTTGATTCTTTTCGTCTTCAGAAAATTGTCATTGCAAAAATTCGGGGTGAATCTACACGATATTTCCATTCGTGCGATTATCGAAGAATTATCCACCCATTTCGCCGAGAATAAACTAATTATTTATCTTGTTCATCGGCTACTAATTTTGCTAGTAATGCGAGAATGTTCGACTCGAAAGCACGTCCCGTTTGGTCTGGCAAGTGAGCCAATCAAATGCCTCCATCGGCACCCCTTGGGATTTGTGATTGACAGGCTGAACAGCTCAGCCTCCCTTTTGTAGGTTCGCTTCGTGTTTAAACTACGGTTTAAGTTAGGCTTCGTTAAAAAAAAAAAAAACTGGCGACTTGTTTCTTACCAATAAAACATTGCAGCTTGTCACCTTATTCTAGCCCTCCGCATAACAAGTGTTTTTCACTTTACAAAAACGTTATGTTTTAGTCAATTTTTTTCGTTAAGTTTGTTTGAACAAAGGAAACCAACGCACTCATTAATGTAAAAAGGAAACGATGCTATATCTTTAAACGAATTTGTAAATGATATCGATTGGCTGCACAGCTAGAGACAGTTCCCTGAAGATGGCCTCTATAAAAAGCCCCCTATAGATAGTTCCCTGAATATAGCCCCTATAAATAGCCCCCTATAAATAGCTCCCTCAAGATATCCCCTATAAATAGCTCCCTATAGATAGCTCCCTCAAGATATCCTCTCCAAAAAACCCCTATAGATAGCTCCCTGAAGATATCCCCTATAAATAGCTCCCTATAGATAGCCTCCCTTAAGATCTCCCTTTAGTCAGAATCCTTATAAATATAGTTCTCTCTTAGACAGTCTCCTTTTAAATAACATGACTATGTACAGAGGGACATTTTACAACAGGAAAGATGTACGAGAGCATTCTAGGAGGGTAGTTTTAGACATATACTAAGGCTATTCATTGAGGAAGATAAGCATTTGGTTTTATGTACCTGTTTATTTTTTGTTTTAGTGGTTGTGATGTATACTCAAGCTACGGGCAGCAGCGAGTGGAGAGAGGTAGAGCATTACTGTCGAGAACAGCTCATTCGTAGTGTCCCCGAAGCAATTTTCCCTTTCGTAAACGGTCGTTGCCATTCTTAAGACACTTAGAAAATTTCTGAACTATTATTGAAAGTTTTTCTACTAAAAAGAAAGACATTCACAACCCAGATTCGAACCCCGGTCCTTTCATGTGCTAATCTCTCTCCCTTACCACTACACTACCACGCCAATCTGAGACAATTCCGAAAAATTAAAGTACATATTATAATTAACTGTCTTTCATAACTGATACATCTATAATTGGTGACCCTAGCCCTTTCCAAAACTTTTAACGTAAATTCAACTTGGGCTTAAACTTTGTTCTTTCTAAGACTATTTAAAAATGTATTTGTTACCTTATTGTGACTTAATCTACTACCATGACAAAAGGCTTGGTTACCAATGATGGCATCGACCGTCAAAAATGGCAACGACCGTTTACGAAAAGGAAATAGGCGTCCCCGAAGTTTGCTTAGCCTGAGAAAACAGCCGACATTTCACGAAATCGTCCCTTGAGCCCTCGCAAAACGACGTCTGAGTAACGAGCGCAGAAATTCCATACTGAGACCGCGTCTCTACCCAGATCTTGGTAGTGCTTCGGAATGATTGGAATTTTCTTTCAACCAATCAGAAGCACTACCAAGATATAGGTAGTAATACGTCATCAGTATGGAATTTCTGTGATCGTTACTCAGGCGTCGTTTTGCGAGGGCTCAAGTGGCGACCTCGTGACACGCCGGCTGTTTTCTCAGGCTACAGTTTGCTGAACAGATGTCACTTTTCTTGTTTCAGTTTGGCAGAACAGAGCACATCATGAACACGCTAAATCCAGACTTTGTGAAGACGTTCGTTTTGCACTATTTCTTTGAAGAAATGCAGAATCTACGGTTTGAGGTGTAAGTTCATACTCGGGTCACATTGAACCGAGGCTTGATAAATTATTTTCTCCATAACATTGGTCATGAAAAGTTTTATAATTGTGGTAATGATGGCGATGGGTATAAGGATGAGAGTGATGACGATGTAAATGATGACGTTGATGGTGTTGACGATGGGGACGACGACGACGACTCTGATGATGATGATGATGATGATGATGATGATGATGATGATGATGATGATGATGATTCATTTTGTGTATCCATTGTTTTGTAGGTATGACATAGACAATTACAAACAATCTGCCAAGTTATCAACCCAAGTAAGTGAGCATTTTTTAAACCTTAAGGTTTGGCCGCTGCTTTGAATCCTGTCATCTTGTACACAGGCAACGTTTTATTCTTGACACTTAAATCATTACTTCTTTAGGATTTTATTGGTGCAACCGAATGTACGCTGGGGTCAATTGTTGGAGAATTTGGTGGAAAGCTGCAGAAAACTTTAGTGTAAGTTTGTTTACCGAAGTTAAATTTTCTTTAATGTTTATTCTTTACTTTATTTAGCATTTCTGAAATTTAACTAAGTCAACTATTTTTGCGCAGAAATCCAAAAATGAAGAAACCTGGGACAATAATTGGTAAGTTATTCCACTTTTGGAGGTTAGATAAGGTGGTTTAAGATGACAGCAAAAGTAAGTGCTACTTATTTGTTACCGCGTTAAGTTTGGATGCAGATTTTGCCTGGACCGACTGACCTACCTAAATATCTGGGTACTTAGCTTTCTACGACCCTTAAACCCTACCAATTAACCAACCAACCAACCAACCAACCAACCAACCAACCTACCTACCTACCAACCAGCCAACCAACCAACCTACCTACCTACCAACGAACCTACCTACCTACCTACCTACCTACCTACCAACCTACCTACCTACCTACCTACCAACCCACCTACCTACCTACCTACCTACCAACCTACCTCTATACCTACCTACCTACCAACCTACCTACCTACCTACCTACCTACCTACGTACCTACCTACCTACCTTGATTGTGTTTGCGTCTGTTTTACAGTGACGGCTGAAGAGCTCAGTGACTGCAAAGTAAGTTATTATAATTGATTTTAAAACATCCTGACACTTTGGTAAGACTTTTTATTTGGTGAAAAGTTGGTTTACTCCCCGAGCTGTGACACCTTTTGCCGAGGTTCATACGAGAAAACGTTTTCCTTGCTGACTGAATCAAAGTTGCCTCTGCTTCAGTATTGTTCGTTAAGCTTGGGACTGTGCACATGGGAAAATACGCTACTAAATTGCACTGTCATTGCCATACTTCATAGCTGTGCTTGACATTCTTAACTTCAGTAGGCTTTTTTTAAGTTTCGTTCTTTAATTCAATAACTGGATGGTCGCTTTTTTTAAAGTCATGTTCTTTGTTTTTGGTTTCTAAACCAAGACCGGACTGTATGAGCCATCAGGCGTGTGTGATTTCAAGTTGACCCCCGGTACGCAGAAATTTTCCAAATTCTACCTACAACTCTCGAAACTGAGCCTTCTTCCTCCAAGTTTCGTTTGTTGATGCCAACGTTGTTCATTTCAATTTTACTTTTTTTTATCTCAATTTGGTTGAATTTGTCCTTTTTAAACCCACATACTAAAAGTTACATGACAAGTGGCTTTCGTGAGTCGTCCTGGTTAGGTGACCCCAAAGCGTTTATGTGGTTTTCTAAATGTAGGTGCAGGAATGCTTAACCAAAGATGAATTTTAAAAGCTGTTTAACACGTCTTGCTCGTTTATGTATGCAGTATTGTCACTATTATTTTGTCCTCAGGATGTTGTCACAATCCAGTTTAATGGTAAAAAGCTTGACAAGAAAGACCTTTTCGGAAAGTCAGATCCTTTCCTGGTGTTTTACAGATGTAATGAAGATAACAGGTTGGTTACCAAACCGTAAAGTTGCCTTACTTCATTTGCATTTAAAAATAGTCCCCCACATTGTAGAAGTCGCATGAGCTAAATGCCCTTCCCTCGGTTGTAGAAAGGGCTAACGAGCATTATCAGGAAACTTAAGCAACCACGACGGCAACACGAAGAAAAACATTGCTTAAAAAATGACTTCCCAGTCTTTTAATTTCTTTGTAATCACTCCAATTCATGCAGTCTGTCTAATGTAGCTGAACTATCAGGGAGCTGAATTTGGAAGGACCGCGTTATAGTTCGGAAGAAAAACAAAAATTCGTCATCTTGTGTTCACGTTCTACACAACAACTTTAATTTGGTCATTTGACGTTGTAGTTGTGCACCAAGAAGTCAGTATAACGCACGTGCAGAGTCATTGTTTTGCTAGCCGTCGCCGTCGTGTTTGCCCTATATATTAATAGCACAACCTACGTAACAGCATTAACTCAAAAAGCCTTAGATATTCTTAGCGTCATTTATGGACGTCGTAACATTACCTAGCAGGTTTGTTTTTAGCTCGATGTTCTTTTTTAGCATGCATAATGAAACCACTTTTATCAAATCCTAGAAACTGCCATTAAGGTTATATTAGGTAACAGTTATAACTTGATAGTAGTTTAATAAAATAGCTTTGGATATTAACTGGTGCTATTTTTGTTGAATGGTTCTCGTTGTTTGTGTGGTGGTAACAAGTCACGTGACTTGTTTTAAATATGTTGCGCATGTCAATGTGGCATTATTTAGCAGGGTCATTGGTTTGCCAAAGTCTTTCTTTGCCACACATGCGCAGTGGAACCTCGGTTTAATGGAGGGCCGGCCAAGGACTGGGGAAATTGGTTCGTTATATCAAGGGTTCGTTATATCGAGGTTCTTTTTCATACATTACAACATAACTGGTCTGGCCGGAAAATATCGTTCGTTTTGCCGAGACTTTGTTGTGTAAAGGTTCGTTAAATCGGGGTTCCACTGTATAGCTGAAGAGTCCGACCACCCCCTAACTTTTTCTATGGAGGTCAGTGCCATACTTTGCTTGGCGTCTTTCATGTTCCAGCTTTACTGCTTGCCACAGAACAGAAGTTATTAAAAACACACTGGACCCAACATGGAAGCCATTTACCATCCATGCAAGGACACTCTGCAATGGAGATTATGATCGGTAAATGAACCTCTTAACCTCCAATATCAACATGCATGATCTCCTCACTGTTCTCCGTGTATTTATCATGGTGCTAGTTGGGAGAATTTGATTAAACATCAAGATATTTTATCTCTGATGCTCATTTCCCTTATTCTCATGTCCAGTATGTTTTATCAATCAGAGATATTGTAAGGAGAAATTAGATGCTTATGTTAGATTTTTTCAAGTTCTTCCCTTGTGTCATGGAAAAATCGATTATGGTTTGTTCTCCTTACTTGATAGGTTCATCTTTATCTTGATGTTCTGATGGCAAAAGGAGCTTTGTTTAAATCTCAGCTCAATCTTGACCGATATCCCGATGGCCTAGCCCCTACAGCAATTTAAGGGCTACTGTTTACATTTTTATTTGCAGGGAAACGTTGTAGGGTTAACCTCATGTTTTGCCTTTCCTTTTCATTTTACATTTTTAAATTTTTATTTCATCTTTTCTTTTTACAATTTTTTTTAATTGCATCTTGAATAATCGTTTGTTATGTCATGTCATGTCATTTTATGTCATGTTACGTTATGTTATGCTGTTATGTTGTGTTATGCTGTTATGTCATGTCATGTCATGTCATGTCACGTGATGTTATGCTGTTATGTCATGTCATGTATATTATGTCATGCTGCTATGTTTTGTTATGTTTTGTTTTGCTGTTTATGTTTTGTTATGTTATTTTAATGCTGTTATGTCATGTCATGTCATGTTATGTTATATTATGTTATGTTCTGTTATGCTGTAATGTTATGTTATGTTATGCTATGCTATGCTATTATGTCATGTCAATGTCATGTCATGGTATGTTATGTTATGCTGTTATGTCATGTCATGTTATGTTAAGAAGTTTTCTCTTCCAACAAATATTCCGACTGATCATACCAGAATTTGGCTTCTGCACTAAGATTTGCTGAGAAATTGGAAGGAGAACATCGTAGGAGCATTAAAAACGCAAGCGGTAACAATGAAGATAAAAATGATGTACCATTTTATAATACTTTTAAGCTAGTGTTCGGACCAAATGTGCACCTCGCAAAGTGACAAAAAATTCCGGCCTAAAATGCGCACAGGCAAAACTTTTCTTCTTTTAAAAAGGCTTGACAGAACATCTTAACCAACTGAAAATTGGTAGAGACAAATTTTGTCGTGAATCTTTGGTGGAGGCAAACACATTTGGTTAGCCTAAGGCGTAGGGACTCACAGATGGCTCGAAAAAATTAATGCAATCTCCCCTCAGTAAAAACAAAAAGTTTAAAACCCAACAAAGATACAGACTGCTGACGAAAATTTGGCTGGTAAGCTGCAGGCATTATTGTAAGTCTTAACATACATGTACACTTGCAACAAGTTGACTCTTTATTGGAGATTAGCACTACCACATCTGTGATACACCTTCAACCTAAGATCACGCCGGTAAAAAAGAGGCGCGCGGCAGACGAAAGAAAGGTCCCTTTTCCACTTGACTCGGCTATGACAAAACAGACATTAAAGGAGCTATGTCACGGTATTTTCATTAATTTTTCACATTGAAGGAAACCTTCAAGTAGTAGTTTCCTAACGTAGAAAAACACCAAAAAAGAACTAATAAACCAAAACTAAACATGGCTGGTAACGACTGAAGAAGTTTAAGACGGATTGCGAATGTCAAACTTGAAAAAGTTGGCCCATCTTTTAAAATGAAAATTTCTTTTTGTTTCCTCAGAGCTATCAGGGTGGAATGTTACGATTGGGATCGGGACGGAGGGTGAGAAATAATACGCAGTTGCTTAACAACAACAAGTAAAGCTTCAGTTGTTAACTTATCCCACTGTATGTTTTGTTCAGTTTATATAATCGACATCATTGGATCGGAGTGGTAGTCGCATGAGATTTAAACTGGAGGCGCCGCGATTCTTCGTCGCCAGTTTGTTGGTATAGCGAGCAGTAGAAATAAACTTGCGATAAATGAAATTCAACTTTCAGTCGTTCCTCGTCATGCACAGTAAAAAACTCTTCATTCTGTCGTCGATGATAGGTCTTCCTTTTAGTGCCTTTTCTTTTTGCAGGCATCTACTCCATTAAAGGCCTTATCTTAGGTCATTAGAATTACCCCGTTCTGATTAGTTGATAACAGGAAGATTAATCATTACTCTGCAAAGGACTGAGTGGAGATTCATGTTTCCTTGGCAACAACAAAACGATGAAAAAGCCGAGCGCTTTTCCTTCGTACTCCGCAAAGTTTTATAATGCCCGCTATCTGGAGTTGTTTCATGGCCGACCCGGGTCAACTCATTGGCCACACTTGTAAATAGCCAACTCAGGTCTGCCTTCTGCCGGTTGGGATTTTTAACTTGTTGTGTTAAGTTTGAAATATTTGTTTCTAGCGTTAAATGTTCGGCCCCACAAGCATCTTGCTATAATCATTTGCCGAGGGTAAATAAAGGACATTTAGTTACTTTTATTTTTTTTTTATAAGCGCTATATGATATATAAAGGGAACACAATAACTTGCACTCATATGATAACCGATACTTATTTTACATTAAAGAATAATTTTGATCTCCAAATTTATCCTGTTTCATCTTTCAACCCATATGTCAGGTTTTCAATTAATTTAATTTTGTAAAATGTACATTTGTGAACAGTTTCTGTAAATTTCACCTCACAAACCTATGAATGAGAACCCATCTGCAGCTATTCCAGTTAACGTTGTCAGAAAGCCTACGCAACAAAACGGCAAGGAAATATAGGTAATTTATTAATGCACTAACCAAATAAAGCTATGGCTTACCCCCATAGAAAATAAATCACATAAACTAGTGTTTATGGAACTTTCACTCATCCTATGGCAGTCACTGCCGTGAGATACAGCCGAATCAGAAAAGATGTACAGATACCCATACTACCTTTCGGTCTTGTCGCGTAACCAGGGCCGTAGCTAGGTTTCTTGTAGGGGGGGGGGACACTCTCGCGAGTACCGAAGCCACGAGCCTTTTCAAGTTTGGAGGCTCCAAAACGCTATTTTTAGCACTTGTCATGAGATATGTCTCCGAAAAATCGACCTCGAATAAGTGTGATAAGGCAGGTGTTTTCGGTGCTTACAGCATTATTATTCTACTCGCTACTACACTAGTTCCAGGCTGTGCCAATGGTCAAGCAAGTTCCCGGCATTCTTTTTGAATTAGAGTGAATCGTGCAAATGGTACACGCCAATCTCAATAGGGGGTTTAGCTTCGTTTTGCTTATCATTTGCACACACTGGGACCAACCGATTTCCCCGCCATGAAAATGGCAAACAACTGCAAGTCACTACAATGAAAATAACTAAGTGTAAAGAAAACAAATCCTTTGAATAATGAAAATCCTCAATCCACAGACTTAATTTGTCTGGCTCAACTGGTCCAGGGGGGCAGCTGCCCCCCTGCCCCCTCCCCCCCCCGCTAACTACGGCCCTGGTATCCACGGAGCTTTAAAATCCGACAACGTTAATTGAAAATAGCTATTTTCACTTATCGCAAATTCAACTTTGCCGATTACGTAGGCTTCCAGTTCAATTCTCCAGTAAGCTCCTCTCTGCAATAAAAAAATATGGGAAACTGCTATTTTTTTGTGTCCCCAAATTAGTATGGGATTTTCCTAGGCTATACGACATTAACACGTAAATAAATTTTCTATCTATCTATTGTGTACGTTACCATGCAATCACGAGTCGTTTTTGCTTTTTGTGTGGATCAGGCTATATCAGTATGCACGGACAAGTTTTTGTTTCTTAAGAATTTGATTTTATATTTTGTAATGTAGGCATGATCTGATTGGTGTTTTTTCCACCACCATCAACGAACTGAAATCAAACCTTGGAATGACATTTGAGGTAAGTGCAAATTCTTTTGTGAAGTAAACCACACTTTCGTGGTAAAAATGTTTTAGAAAGAATCACGTAACTCTGGTTCGTTCAATTTCTAGGTCATAAATCCCAAGAAAGCGTCAAAAAAGAAAGGTTACAAAAACTCTGGCACTGTAAGTATAAACTTACTTGAAAACTGATTAAAAACAGTTAAAAACAGCAGAACTGGGTAATAACGTATGAGTTGAAGTAAAAGAAGTCCATATTGTTTTTTTTTTTCAGATTTCCCTAATGCAGTGCAAATTGGAGCAAGAACCGTCATTCTTAGATTTCATCAGAGGAGGGTAAGGAATCCTGAAGCTTCGAACATAAGAAATTAGACTAGCAATACAATTTTAAAAAGAACGAGATGTTGTAGATGCAGAAATATAGACAAATACATGTAAGAAAATAAATAAAAATCTATATGTTAACGCTTGTGTTTAGAATAAAGAAAATTCAATAAGTGGGTAATATTTACAAATGAATGAAATTCAGGCAAGATTGGAGGTCTTACATTGGGAACGTTCCGTGTTGACCATTCCAAAGGTATTTTGTCTAAAAACACTAAACGTTGAGAGACAATTCTGATCGAGAGCGAGAATGAAATTAAATTTTCGTACACAGTTGGAACATGCCAAAGAAGGCAAGCTGTTATTTATCAAACAGTGTTCAGAATTTGGGCTTTAAATGACGTTACTTGAATGATGTGAACTTTATTTGTTCTTTTCTTTTGCAGAACTCAGATTAACTTCACTGTAGCCATCGATTTTACAGCTTCAAATGGTAAGTTGTCAATAAAAATAATAGACTGCCAGTAGTCTCTAATTTTGGCGACGGTGATTGTGGGGCAGGCGAAATACACATGCCTGCGCGCGCGAAATTTCGAGGAGACGCGACGCGAAGGGAGCGCCGAAAATTAATTAATTTTTGGCGCTCCCCTATTATTAATTAACTTTAATTGATTTTATCGATCACTGAATTGTTAGATTGATACTGCCGGGATATTAAACACACAATCTTGTTCCTAGGTGACCCTAAAAAACCCGACTCGCTCCACTGTGTCAGCTCAAATGAACAGAACCAGTATGTCAAGGCCCTTACAGCTGTTGGGAGAATTTGTCAGGATTACGACACGTGAGCACATAGTTTTTCATGAATTTAAGTGCCCAATTTTGTGAAAACAAACGCCAAATTGGATCAGAGGTTTTAGTCTAGTATGAAACGCTAGACCGGTTTGTTCACAGATATTCTCTTTTTTAATTTTATTTTTTACTAAAGTAGGTAAATGAATTCCCATGTCCAGCTAAATAAATTGAACGAGCCAGTTTTCTCATGTGCCACTTATTAACCCAGGCTTTTGTAGCATGCAGCGCCCACAATGAAACCTCTATTATCCGGAGTTTTCTCTCGTTTTAGCATTTGAATGTTGGTTACTAATTACTTTTGAGTCAATTTTGACGGTTTTGAGGAGTTTTGGAAATCAAAAATTCCAAGGTGGCGGTTCCTCTGACATCGTGGGAGGTCATTATCTCCTCAGACGAATCTCAAAGGAAACATATTGGAACATCCTGCACACCCTCTAAGCTTCCTTTTTAGGGCTTTATTTACTAAAAGGGTAAAAATCAATCCTTCGCCTTGTACCCAGAAGACCGGTTTGAATAGGGTTAATCTTTTTGGGATGATCCAGATCAGGATCAGTGATCCAAGATTACTCGGATCATGGTGCATCAAAGGCACCAAGGGATCCCTGCCCAGAGTGGATTCCTAGGTTTGTTTGATACACCATGATCCGAGTAATCTTGGATCACTGATCCTGATCCGGATCACCCTAAAGGAACACACCCTTGGATCATGGTGTATCAAAGAAATTGATAAATCCACCCTGGACAAGGATCCTTTGGTTCCTTTGATGCACCATGATCCGAGTGATCTTGGATCACTGATGCTGATCTGGATCATCCCAAATAAAACACGCTCCCTTGGATTCTGTTGTTTCACCTTTTTTTTTTTTTAGAGATAAACTCTTTCCTGCATTTGGATTTGGAGCTCGCCTTCCTCCCACCTGGCAGATCTCTCATGAGTTTCCCCTGGTGAGCCTCAACTTCTCCTCACTGTTTTTGGTACATTTTCTGTAATTCGCATTGGAGCATTTGCTTCTAAATCAATTGTTTTCTGGTAATTTTCAGAATGGTAATCCCGAAAATCCAATGTGTCACGGAATCGAGGGAGTGTCGGCTGCGTACTACCACAGCATACAGAGAGTCCAGCTATATGGTAACTTTTACGAGAATTGTTGTTGTTTTTTTTTATTGCATGGCCGAATTCTTCAGCTTAAGGAATAGGCTTCTTTCGATATATTAAAATTCAGCTTGGTAGCGAGGCCTAGAGGACACAAATAAAAGAAATTATACAAGCATGTTTATTCATTTCTTTTGTTTGTGTCCTCTAGGCCTCGCTACCAAGCTGAATTTTAATATATCGAAAGAAGCCTATTTCTGAGCACTTCTTGCCCATAGTGCACCTAGTACTCATTTTGTAAAAACGGGGTAAACAGCCTCTGCTCGCAACTGTTGGAACTGCTCCCAAACTGTTCCCAGCTGTTGGAGTGTTCGAGAGAGTATGCGTTCAAGCTTACTGTTAATCACATTTTTAACGCGGCAAACTGCAATTAACTGCACATAGAGTAGCAACCCCACAACAATGCAAAAACTTTATGGGGACGAGGCCTGTTAAATTTACGTGAGCAGCCTTTTAGGGACTTTAGAAAGTCTGCGCATTCAGGCAAGTAGAATCTCTACCTAAATTTGTACAGCTCTTAAGCGTAACCAGGATGGGATATTTTGTCTTGTTCCTTGAACTTGCTTTCCCGGGAGGGGCTACTCCCTGTAATGGGCTATACAGAGAGGGACCACCCGAAAGAGGTGCCTTTATTGCGCTTTCAGTATACAAATGGTTGGGGAAATTTGTTGTTTTAGTATTATATAGGGTTGCTAAAATAGACTGTAACCGAAAGACATACACGTAGCAGCTAAAATGGGTTCCAAAATTTTGGCAGAAATCACAACGCAAAAAAGTACAAAAGCAATAAACCTTTGACTGACTAAAAGCCAGCAATGGTCGGTATATAAAATGAGAAAGTTGCTCCTAGGTATATGGAAGGGATACCAATTTGATAAAACTGGTATGTTAAAGGATTAGGGTTTGAACTTGAGGTTGGGAACTTCATTGGGTATACCTGGGGTTTTCTGTCGAGTCGGTTTCCGTCTATTAATTATTAACTTTAAATTTTAATTTTAACTCACCTTTAATTCTTAACAATTTTCAATTTTCTTAAAATTCAACAATTTCCTCCCCCTTTTCCTTCTTTACGTTTAATTTAAAAATTGCGAAAAAATTCTCTCAATTTTATGGGTACTCGCACTGTGATCCTATAATAGCATTGTTGGATTGGATGAAATCTCATGGAGATAATTAAGAAAAAAGGCTAACACGTTGGAGAAAAAAGGCATCCACGTATATTGCCCCCTTAAATGTCATGATTCGAACATTAAACGTCTTTGAAATGTTTATTTGCATTTCATTCAAACTTTATAGTCATAACATGTAATTAATCTTTTGTTGTAGGTCCTACCAACTTTGCACCAATAATAAAACAAATCATAAGGTAGGTGGCTTGCTGTAAAAAATTCAACAAATTGAAAGGTAAAGTTTGGTTAAGAGGCTAGCTTCAGTTTTGATGATTTTTTGGCAATTTTGTGTTTCGCCATATCTCAAGGGATTTTCGGAGCCGCTCAACCGTTGCCTTCAAAGTTACACTTGGTTTTTAAGCACGTACTCCCATGACACCGGCCAGTGTCCGCTTTGGGACGAGATAAAGTTTATTGTTCGACGCCCTCACTTGTACATCCGAAGGGTCACACGAGGAAGCTATCCAGGTAAGACTCCATCCTAACAATATCAACGCTGACTGTGGAAGCAAAATTCCTGAAGCGTGGATGCTTACGATCAAGAAACACGGTACGATACGACAGCGAATCATTGAACGAACAACTGCTCAGCGGAACAATCAGGATCGAAACGCACCAGTTCCAGCTGACCATCGTAATACCAATAGTGCCAAGTAACCAATGGACCCATCGCGTGACAATCAGGATCGAAACGCACCAATCACAGCTAGTCGACCCCCATAGAGTGACAATCATCGTGACAATCAGGATCGAAACGCACCAATCACGGCTGACCACTTTGTTACCAATAGTGCAAAGTAACCAATAACCGGTGGACCTCATCGGCTGATAGAGACTAACAGTAAAGCAGTCGAACAATCGCCATCTACATTTTAAGCCACTACGTCTAGAGACAACCGCTCAGACAATTTACTATTATTGTTTCTACCACGATGGCTAATAGTCACCTTTTCTTCGACGAAAACTAAGGTTGTGTGAGATAAATTTGATGTCTAATACTTGTCTTTTTATTACTCAGAATAGCGGAAGAATCATACAGACAGAATCCTGGTGAAGAGTAAGTACAAGTTTAGTGTTTGTTTGTCTTCTCCTCACCAACTCTATACAATCCTTATAGTATACCGTTTTGGAAAATTTCTTTCTGCATAGTACGCATTTAGCTATTTTTTTGTCTTCTTCTCGCCTACTCCATACGTTTCTCACAGTATCGTTTGGAAGAATTTGTTTCTTACCGTATCGTTTGGGAAAATTTGTTTCTGCATTTTAAACACAAAGCAAAGGCATCTCCGGGACACAGCATTTCTCGCTTGTCAGAACGAAGGAGGTTAAAGAGAGGGAAGAAAAACTTCATTTTTTTAAAATTTTGTAATGTTTTGGAGAAGAATAGTAACAAGCAGTGAACTCTCTATCCGCTATTATGGTACAACGCCTAATTTTGACGTGTTCCCATTGGTCGAAATCGATCACGTGACGCGATAGTGTTTCTTCTCAGCGGGCGCCTATCAGCGCATAGTGCCCGTTGTTTGGCAATTTCCGCTCAAAATTTAGCGTTGTACAATAAAAACAATAGAGTTCTTCTGTCTCAGGCCCTTTGTGTGGTAGCTGGTTCCCTCCGAAATTTGATGTTCAAACTTCATATAAGCCCTCGAACTACGTTCTCGGACCTATTATTTGTTGTGAACATCAAATTTCCTCGAGCAACCTATCACACAACAGTGCCTTCGATAGAAGAACTCTATTGTTTAAATAGTGTGTAATTATGTTTGTTTATTGATCTTATGCTGTGCACTTTTACTGTTTTAAGGATACATGTTGTCGCGAGCTCACAGTGAAAGCTCTATCAGCCCCGCTCCCTGATAAGCCCCTCCAGCTTGACAACAGGTTTTATATTAAGCTTTCCTCCCATCCCCGTCTCTCATAAGGCCCCACTTTTTGAGAAATGAAATGAAATAAGCCCAGATGGGTCTTAGAAATAGCGCTTTTACAGGAGTTGTTTTTTTGTTACTCTCTAGATATTTTGTGCTACTGATGCTAACGGATGGTATCATTTCTGATATGGACCAAACGAAAGAAGCTATCGTTACAGTAAGTTGCTTTCATTGCCTCTTTCAATATTTTGGTAAAACGTTTTTAATGTTAAATCGGTGGAGTATTGTTCTGAGTTTATGAAATGTTTTGATGTTTGTGCAAATTCTCTTAACTAGTACCATAAGAAATGTATGGAGAACACCAAGGAGAATATTGGGGCTTGAAGGGTTAAATACTATTGGTTTTTGACTACTTCTTGTTGGCTTCCGTTTTCAACTGACCAATCAAATTCACGAACTACAAGTTTAGGAGTCATGTGCGTGAATTTGAAACTTGACAACTCCGCCCCTCACATGTCCATCATTTGATTGGCCACTCGACACGCAAGCCATCAAGAGGTTGTCAAAAAGATGTGAAAAAGTTGTCAACAACTTAACAAAAAGTTTGGGCAATTGAAAACAGTAGATTTTCCTGTGTGTTGTCATACATAGTTTTATACAAAGAATTTTTGCAACCTTGTCAAGGGTCTATTGTGGTCAGTAATCGAATTAGAACAAAAAAAATAATAAACGAATTTGCGTTGAAGTACATTTGTGGTACATTACACAAACTTCCATAAGAGTGAAAGACTCTCTTAACAATGGAAATGGGCAGCACTCTGCAACACCGCTATTTTAGCATTTAAATTTGGGTATCGAAGCTTGAAGTTGCGATCAGTTTTATTTCCGTTTAAAGGCAGCTTCTCTACCTATCTCAATCATTATTGTTGGTGTTGGACCAGCGGAATTTGACGGTGAGTACATTTTGTAAGACACACTGAGCTGTACCTAGAACGCATCCCACTGCACTACTCGCCCCTTCTTTGTTTTTATACATAATAAGTGGGATACAGCTGAGCTGATGGGTCCAGTGAAATCTTGAAATTATCGTAAAATAACGGCGTTTTGCATATTATTATACTTTACGTCTCAGTTATTGAATTTCTAGCTTTCTCATTGGTTGACCACACACAGGGTATGAGCCAATAACCCTGCTGTTTTCCTTATAAGGGCATTGGATACCTTGTAAACCTAAAGTGCTACGGCGCTCAAAAGTTTTCGCTGGGAAGCAAACGTTTTGTTCAAACATATGGTTAAAAAATTCAACCGCTATTGCAGAAGCCGGTTGCAGAAGAGCTTGTTTCACGGCGTCTGACAAACGTGAATTAGGGCCGATTTAGAGGGGACGAGTTTTGCTCACGACTGTCGTATGCGACTTTTGTAGCGCGCTGCTTGCGTCGAGCAAGGATCGTTCAGATTGTGGCTACGGCTACGACTGTCGAAGGGTTTAAAACATGTTTCAAAATCCTTCGAAATTTTTTCGTGTTGTGTGCAGCTGTCGTAAAGATGTTGTACGTCTGACTTAAAGGACACCATTCGTGTTGCAGACATGACGTGAGCAAGTCCCATGCCAAAGTTGTAAGCAAACATCGCACGGTCTAAATCGACCGTGTGTGAACAGCAGGAAACTAAAACCCTAATTCACCTATTCCTGACCTGCCCTATAACTGGACGTTTTTAGGAAGACCTTAAAAATGTCAAAATCTGGAAAAGTTTCACCTAAGAATCCTAATCCTGTCACACGTCGCCCTGATGGAGCTCACGTCTTATTAAGTGGTTGATTGCGTCTTGTTCTGGAACTGGTGGAAAAAATCAAAAGGAACACACTTTTCTGCTCGGATACTTCGGTTGGAAATTTGGAAAGCTTCCCATGCAAGACGTGCCGTTTATTTTGGAACTTTTCCGATTACGCAAACCAAAATAGGCTTATCATTTACTTTTTAACGGGAATGCCCGGATTTTTTCTGTAATAGTTGAACACCCACTATCTTAACTTATTCCTTCAAACTGTATTCAATATAATTATGTCGGTATTTTTCCTTCACGTATGTGATCACAGCTATGGTGGAACTTGATGGAGACACAGTCCGTCTCTCGTCACGTGGAAGAACCGCAGAGAGGGATATTGTACAGGTGAAGTAGCTTGTTGGTAAACTTTTTTACATTCTGCGTAATGTTTACCGAACATGTAAGAGCTTGTTTTATCAGAATTTTCCAAACTTGAAGTAAGTGATAAGTGAAAAAGTGATACGTGGCGGATTTTTTTCGGACGAAATTTTAGGTTTAGAGCCTGATATGTAAGACCTCGGTCAAACGAATTCGACATCATCCGACATTGTTGTGGGGCGCGGTTGTGTAGCGGTTAGCGTATTGAACTTCAGATCTGAAAGTCGGTGGTTCGACGCCCAGTCCTTGCCATCGTGTTTTTTCCTTAGACAAGAAAACTTTACCCCAGTTGTCTCTCTCCATTCAGCTGTATAAATGGGTACCGGCGACATAATGCTGGGGGTAACCTTGCGATGGACTAGCATCCCATCCAGGGGGGAGTAGGAATACTCTCAGTTGCTTCATGCTTCAGAAACCAGGTTAAGCTCCGGCTCGTGTGGGCAACCTTGGCTCGTGTGCGACTTTTGCCTTTTACCAACATTGTTGAATACAATTTTGTTGTACGAATGTTCGATAGCAATCAAACTTTCAACATCACTCAACGTCCTTCAGAATCATTTAACATTGTTCAAGAGGCTTTCCAAACACGTTTAACCGGCCGAATTCATGAATGAAGATGTATATGTTAAATGTGGTTACCAGTGCCTGATAAGTCAGTGGCGTAGACAGGGGAGTGTTCCAAGGGATCTAGGACACCCCTCCTCCCTTCTTTTGGATCTACGACCTTTGCTTTGTGTTACTAAAAAAGGGAACTCCCCTCCACCCCTTGATATTCGAAGTAAGTTAAATAAGACATTACATTTTACTTGTATAATGTCGGTTTGATAATAAGGAGATCTGTATTGTCACCGAGCTCCCCTGCGAACGTCTTCACCCAAAGAAGAGTCCACCCTTTTTAAATTACATTTTACGCCGAAAAGCTTAATTTATACTTTCCAATCTTAACGTCACTCCATACCAAGCTGCAAGCGCGAGATATAGATGTCTACAAGGCGTATTTTTCATTTAAGATGTGAAAAGTGAGCTAGGGCATGTCAGAAGAGCTTCTGACACAGATTGGAGGGATTAGTACAAAATGGTTATCACTTAAGCAAGAAAAGCAGACATCGAGCTATCAACGCCACGAGTTGTTAGCTTTCTCTAACAGCACCAAAGCAGTGTTGAAGCAAAGACGTCGAGATATTACTGCAAAAGACCGCAAACAATTTCTTTGTTAGACCATCCTATTTCTCATAAGGTACTTACCGATACTGTCATGTGTTCTTTCTTGTACGTTCTATCAAAGTTTGGGCTAGTTTCTCTCGAGGGCACCCCTGTAAGAGGAGCATTTCTGTGGTATGTGTATGACCTTTCCTTTTTACTGCTTGCTGATGTTTAGAGATCGTCTGTTAGCGGCGCAAGTGACTGAACAGGGATATAGAATCCTACCCAACGGTGCTGTTCAAGTCTTGAGTGTGATCCCTATTTCTATCCAAACTTGTATCAATTGCTGAGCATTTCATGCATGTTGCCGATTACATCGGCGGAATACAAACGCTCCTTTAGTTCGGTGTGCCGACTGAAGACCTACTTGAGGGCAACCATGACCCGAGAGAGAGAGAGAGAGAGAGTCTGACCCGCGTGTGAGAATCTGACTTGCTCTGATGAACATACGTCATAAGAGGGACGTAAAATGACGTCAGAACGGAAGCATCCACGGCGCCTTCATCTTTCTGATACGATAGCAAAGTGAACAGTGAAATCGGAGAATAACACATTGAAGATGTATTCCATTTTAATTAGCGATTTAATCAGCATTTAACTAATCAATCGTCAATTACCATCTTCTTAGGATGTAAAGAATGGATCGTCCTCAAATAAATGGTGGCTACGCCCCTGTGAGGCCTCTCAAACAAGTCACTAGTTAAAAAGAAAGCTACCAAACAAAATCTTTGGTAATAAGATCGGTTGCCAAACATCGGCCACGTTTATAGACTGCAGTACAGTCGTTTTTTTGCTTAAGACTCTCGAAAGAAGGGCGCGAGAGAAAAAAGCGCAGTCTTACTTGTCTGTATTATGCTCGCTTCAGACCTCTCGCTCAAAGACCGCTCGTTTCCACGCGGGTCCAACGCACAAAGTACGACGGTTTTGCAGTCTACCACGCCTATGATTTTCTTTTTTTAAACTGAAGGAGTTTGATTTTCAGTTCACTTGTCTTTTTCCTTGCTTGTTGCCGGTTACAGTTATGATCGACTATTGTATTCTTTGGGCTCTGAATAATGATAGTAGTTCTGAACATCAGTCAGCAATGTCTATCTATGTCTATCTATGCAATAGTATTCTCTATGGACTTCCTAAACTTGAGCATTGAAAACTACAACGTGTTCAGAACATCGCAGCACGTCTAATTACAGGATCCAGTCGGAAACACCACATTACTCCCTTGCTTAAGAGCTTACATCGGCTTCCTGTCAGATCTCGCATCGTTTTTAAGATTTTACTTTTAACCTATAAAAATGTGAATGGACAATCGCCCACCTACCTAACTTCGCTTATCAAATGCTATAAACCAGTTCATTCGTTTCGCTCCTCTGATCGTCTACTTTTACAAGTTCCTAACGTCTCAACAGCCACCTATGGTCAAAGGACTTTCTCTTTCTGCGCCCTAAAACTTTGGAACACTCTACCTCAAACTATAAAACAAGCTGAAACTGTAGCCATTTTTAAAAAGAAACTAAAAAAATTTTGTTTTTTGTGACCATTTCAAACCTTAGGTTTATATCTTAGTTAGTCACATAGTTTACTTATACTTACATCTTTAGGCTAGTTATGTTATATTTTTTTTATTCTTAGTTTATACTGTAAACGCGTTGCGAATCTTAAATGCGCCTATAAGAACCTTATTATTATTATTATTATTATTATTATTATTATTATTTATTATTATTATTATTGTTATTATTATTATTATTATTATCGCTCCTCGTTGGAGAATAACCCATTTTACAGCTGTGGGCTAAGTGGCCTGGCCTTTGAGTGGAAGGGAGGTTGGAGCTGACTTGGTTATGCTTTTCAGATGAAAATTTAACTAGTTATCTAAAACAACATTATTTACATACGAAAAGCAGGAAGGTTTACATCAAGTCAACCCTAACCTGTCTTTCACTCAAAGGCCAGGTTACCAAGCACACAACTGTAAAATGGGTTATCAGGCTTCTAATGGTTGTAATACGCCTTTAACTAGGGGGTACTAGTAGGTCTACCTTTCGTCAGTTTATACGTTGTCCTTATTACTCGTAGTTTGTCCCTTTCCGTGACTACATTGGACAAGCTGGCAATGTTATCAGTGGTTCACGATTGGCGAAGGATGTCCTGGAAGAACTTCCAGACCAGTTTCTTGATTTTATGAAAAAACGGAACATCAAACCAAGGCCTGCAAAATTCAACTTTCCAGCCATGACCGAATCAACTATAACAAAGTTATAACTAAATAGCAAACAATACGTAATGATGTGAGAACTACAGAGTCTTACATTAATAACCTGACGTATTTTAAAATTTATGCCAGGTATTCTTTCGTTAGTTAGTTAAAACGTTGTCATTAGTAAATCTAATTAATAACAGGTTTTAAAACAATTACTTTACATCCAACTTTGAACTGCCAGCAGTATTCTGACTGTCGAAACACGTCATAATTAAAGGGTTTTTTTCAAACTCGCAACTTGCTTACTGCTTTCAAGACCTGAGTTTGCACCTTGAGAAGCGGAAACTCTTTGTAGTAATGCATTGTAGTAATAGTATTAATGACAATAATGCGTTTATCTTCCCATTCACATATACAACAGGGGAACCCAACGGTTCGTTTCGGGGAATATCTGTTCGGAAGGCCTAAAATCGCCTGCGATATTCGGATTCAGTTGCGGTGCAAGCTAAAGATTTCTTTGGCGAAACAAGATTGTCGGACTTTCGTGTCAAGAAGAGTCATTTGTTCCTACTGGTTCATAGGGACAAGTCGTTTAGAGTTCAAAATAAGGTCAGGTAGCATTTTCGGAGAGCCATCAGCAGGTCGGAAATTCGGCGGATAGGATTTTGTTTCCTAAAATTTTCTGCCGCCTAAATTTTTAGCTAAGAACGCCGCACAGATCAATCTGTAGCTTACACAAATATGCCTTTAAAAAAAATCTGAAACAATCTAAGAAACTGAAAATGATATTTCAAGTATTTTGCTAAAAATTTCTCGTTGGGTGCCCCTGATACAAGTCTGTAAATAAAATAGTGTAGTTTACGACTTTCGTTTGTGAAATTTATGGCTCAGTCAATTCCAAGCGTGACCATTCAAGTAGCATTCGTTACTTTGTCGGTCTCCACGGTGTGGCATTTGTCATTAGAGCTCCGGCCCGAAGGCGGGCATTTGTCAATTTTTTCAACGACGGGGTATTTCACATTTGTTACTACTAAAGCAAAATTCCTACCCATTTCATTTGATTTCATAAAGAAAGTACTGCATAATCCTTATCAAAACAGAGAACTGATCAGTTCAAAGTCTTTTGTTATTATCATCACCACCACCACCACCACCACCACCACCACCATCATCATCATCATCATCATCATCATCATCATCATCATCATCATCATCATCATCATCATCATCATCATCATCATCATCATCATCATTATTATTATTATTTTACTTAACTAGCCCCCTCCCATCCATTATCGTCATCGTAATCATCATCATCATCATCATCATCATCATCATCAACATATCCTTTATTTAAACACGATAAACATTTTAAAGCAAAATGCTTGTGGGTCGTCATATTGTTTCCATGTTCTTCGCTTTCTCTCTGTTGTCGCACAATCACACGTGGTGATCATGACAGGCGTAGTGGTGGCCAATTTAAAGGACTTTTAAGGGAAAAAATACTGCTTTCGTGAGCGACTGGCTAAGACGGAGAGGTCTGGAGAAGCTTTTTGGAGCTTGAAGGTAAATTTGAAATGCTTATATTTAAATGCTCGCGGCATTTTTGTCTCGTCGTAGTTTTAGCGAAGATCACGGCTATTAAATTGTATCATAATGAGGGCCTAGTCACAGGACTTTTAAAGGTAAGGTAAGGTAACTTTATTTAAACACGGTATTTCCTTCAGGTATACATTTACATTGAAGTATAGAAAAGACTGACTTCCTAACTAATCTGAAAACTAAGATAAAAGAAACTAAAATAATAAAGATGAAAAGAAAACACCTGCTTTTCAAGGAGGCCGTGTGTAAAAACAGAACATCGCTAATTAAATTATGCTAAAGTAAAGTAGTAATAAAAGTGTTGTTGTCAATAGTGTTGTCAAATTTTATACAGCTTTGATTATTTGCCTAGCTGGAACAGAGGTTTTTAGCTTGTTTGTGAGGAAATGCAATTTTGTTTTGTCCCATAGGTGAGGCATTTGTACACTTTTCTAAGCACTACCGTGGGGCATTTGCAATTGCCCGAAGTTAGAGACAAACTGAGATATTACTATTTGCGCTACAGTGGTTGCTACAGTTATTGTAAAAAGTGGTCTCTCTTTCTGTTGATTTTGAATTCAGCAATGAAGCTCTGCGAACATCAATCAGAAAGAGTTAAGTCCTCAAAATATCCCTCACGTTAGAATTTTTCTCAATAAGCTTTTTCTACGACTTAAGGTTAAAATTTTCCAACTTTTACTCCTAACGTCTAACTTTTTGATCATTTTGCGGTTAACCTCATTGCGACCCTGGTATACCAGCTAGCCATTGGATATCATCACTGGTCTGCCTCGTTCCCAAGCGTCCCTCCTTATTATATGTTGGTGCGCGTGGCGTTGTGGGATAGGTGCACTGCAGCCATGTTTTGCATCCTTCCCATTACGCCCCCGCGCTCCCTGTTTACCCACGCTATAGACACTGGCGCCTTGGGACAAGGTAGATCACTGGTGGTAAAGGCGAGGCTAAGACCTGCGGCGACGCCAGTGCGTAGTGCGGTTGTTTCATGGAACCTTCCTATGGGCTAAGTCCTGGAATAAATAAGCCAATTACCATGAAACGATATTCGGAGAGAGTTTTATGAATCCTTTGTTGGAATACAACAGTAGCGTGTTTTAGGCTTTCAGATAATTCAGAAAGAAACGGTAAAATGAAAACTGGCGGAGCCGGAGACTGGTCCCCACACATGTGCATGCGCGCTTACGTGTCTTTTTCATCTATCACCCTTCCTCGCCCCCACCCCACCCCCCAGGCACTTTCCAGGCTCTCAGATAGCAGGGACGGCAAACATCGAGACCGCGAAAAAAAGAGAGAGAGAGAGAGAGAGAGAGAGAGAGAGAGAGAGAGCCAGAGGAAAGGGCACTTTTGTAACGAAAAAAGGGAACTTTCGTAACGAAAAAAGGGAACTTTTGTAACGTCGGGAACTTTTGTAACGAAAAAAGGGAACTTTTGTAACGATTAATGGGGAACTTTTGTAACGACAGGGAACTTTGGTAACGGCAAGGAACTTTTGTAACGTAGAAACAGGGAACTTTAGTAACGAGTGTAGGGACAGTGTCGCACAGTCACCTATTTAATCAACCTAGAAAAATGGGAATTGTTCCAATAGTCAAATCTCTTTGCTGATTTTGTCAAAATACATCGTTACAACCTGCTGTTAACGATTTCTTAACAAAACTAGCTGGATCACCTTCAGCGTCCGTACGGAATTTAAGCGGCAAAATTCCACACGTTTGTCTATACTATTTACCTACCAGTCAGTTTTTTTTTTTAATTTTTGCTAAGCCTAAGCTGCATGTCAAAAATATGACAAAAATTTTTCATGCAGGCAGAATACATATAGATTATACCCACTAAGGAGCTCTATCCCTTTTCCGGACAAAAAAATTATAATTTCCAATCTTTTTCCAGGTCGGATAACCTGAAATGATTGGTATACTGCACTTAGTTGAAACTGCGACTACGACATTTGTTGGAACTCAATGCACTCATAAACCCTCAATTTAAACTACCTTTTAGTCAATTTTTTGCTCTAAAAGCAAGATGCAATGAATGGTCATTTTCATAAGAAAAGAACCGTCTTGGTCCAACAAATGTAAGTGTTGTTACACAAAAATCAAAAATTGAAAATAAGGAAAACTAAAAGGGTTTTTGGGTTGTTACAAGAATTAAAAGAACATCATACAATTAGTAAACACAAAGAACAAGCGAGCCTGTTTAATTATCACTACGCGTCAGTGGATTCTGTGGAAGGGAGAAAGCCTTCTGACATGCCATGAAAAATAATACAACACTTAAGAAAAGGCAAGACCAAGAAGTGAAATTTAAGATTTGTGATTGTTACGGGCCGGTGATAGGTTGGAAAAGAAATAACACAAACGTCTACCTGTGTTTTCTATCTCACATCAGCTGTTTCTGAGACATGCGACGTTTATGTATAAAAATGTTTTAACGGTCTAGCTCCTGTGTACTTCCAGAGCTTGTTTACCTTAAGGTGTAGTATTCATAGCCTTAACACCTGGCGTAATAATTAGTTGCAGGTCCCAAGTGTAGGGTTGCCCTCGCATAAGATGCCTCGCAATTTGATTTATGCGCACCTTACTTTTTTTTTTTTCATTTTTTATGTAAATCAAATTTTTCTTATTTTAATTTTATTTTTTCTTCAATGTAATTATAAGTTATTATAGTCAAGAAACGTTGCAAATTGGTTTTCAAAATCCTCGGGAGAAAATCAATAAATGTACTTGTATTTTATTCTATCCCGCGTTCGGGTAAGGCAGTGTTCACCTTGCACTCTTATTGCGTAGGCCCACAAATTGCTATGGAATTTCAACGTTCATGTGGCATAAAATAGACTTTTATCCAATCTCAACGACGCTTTTCATCTCAACAACCTATTAATTCAAAAGATGAAGGATAAAAGACTTCTTGAAACTTATGGCCAGCTAACAAGTAGTGGCTCCTGTAAGGTTCTTAAGTGACTTTCCTTAGTAATTTGTAACTAATTACTTCCCTGCCCTGCGTGTAGCTAAATAGGCAAGGACTTTTCTTGGACGCCTATGTAACGGTATAGATCGGGTAAAAGTCTTAGAGCTGGTGGCTTTAAACCCTATTTAGCTTGGGAGGTGGGGAGAACAAAGTGCCCGCGCTCAATTTGAACACTAATAACTTTGTAATATGCAAGCAAAAGCCACCAAACTGTGTTACTTTCCTTAAAATTTGTCTAGAAACAATTTGGTGGGACATGTCCTTGTTCATCCAAATTTGTTGTTACCATGGCAACGATATTTTGACAGGTGCTTTTTCACAATTTTAAGTTTTACTGTTCTAAATGAAAAATTTTTTTCCACTTCGCTAACTTTTACATTTTTACACCATTTGAGTCTTCTTATGTTGCTTTTCAATGGTTATTGACCAATGTTAATGGTTCCTTAAGGTTTTAGAAAAAGCAAGGAATTACGTCAGGTGACGTCATCAAATGTTGTTATTGAACCTCAAAGGAAACGTTTTGGGACAAATATATCATCCTCGAAATTTTCGTGTCAAGGCTTTAACACTTTCGGAGTTGGATCCAATTTTTGTCCTCACAATTCTTAACCTCGGACGTACAAGGGATGGGGGGGGGGGGGGGGGGGGTGCCAGCCCCTATAAGGTTTTTCTTGAATTTTCCTAATATGATTCTTCATCATCACCTGCCATTTTCAGTAGCTGTATGCATATCCCTTACACACATTTTGACCTAAGTTTGGTGAGAATCGTTTACTACGGTTACGACATATGACGTCATAAGTAGCAGGTGGTCAAGCCCTTTTTGAGTAAAAATGCGTGTTGTTAGGTGATAAAAGATAAAGAAGCAAAGTGCTTAATTATGTCATATTCTACTTGTCTAGCATTAAAAATGGCAATTTCCGCCTTTTTATGAGAACTTCTACAATACTAGATGGCGGCGTCACAGGCCCCCAGCAGCGCCACAACCCATAATATATAACTCATCTTGTAGAGCACATCACAGACTAAAGGCAAAATCTTTTCAAAACATGGCAACATATAAGAAACCCAAGAGGGGTTCCATCACCCCCCTCCTCCCATTGTACCCTGCTGGGGGTGTGACTTTTCCCGTGCGTCCGCGGGTCACGACTTCGCTCCAAAAAAGTTTCCTGCTATATGTTACATTTTGAGATGATTTTGATCATTCATTTATTGGTTTGAATTACTGTTAGGCCAATTTTGGTGGTTTTCAGAGGTTTTGACAAAAACATGAAATCTTAGATGACGGATTCAAGATGGCCGCCATTTTGGCAATAATGACGTATTACCCACATCATGTGACGTCATCAGGTCATGTTGCGAACTTCAAAAGAAAGATTTTTGGACGTGCTATCGAAGTTTCGTTGTCGTAGCTTAAACTTTCTTGGAGTTAAGAAGGCGGCATTTTGTGCCTCCTCCAAGCTCGGGAACAAAAAAAGCCCAAGCTGAATAGGATTAAGAGTGGACCCTGTAACAGTTAAAAGTGGAATTTTTAGCAACTTTTCACTGCTACTGCCCTTTATTTGACCAGATGATACTGAATGGCGCGAAATAACTTGAAAATACCGTTCACCATTACAATGTACGTAAATAGTTAAAATTAAAGACATCAAGACCCCATTCGGAACCCCTAGCTAATTAAGCGCAATGATATACAAAGATATCAATCAAGGATAAGTTAAAAACATTAAAAACGTCAAATGAAAGCAGAGAAGTATGAACAAAGTTTCCTGCAGACCAGTAAATAGTTCAAAAGGTTGTCCTAACTTTGCGCTACAAATCAGACCGCGTGAAGGCTTGCACTACAAGTTAAGTGGGTGATACTCAATCATCATCATCTTGTTTATCATTCTTTCGTTCATCTTCTTTTTACTTGAAGTAAAAGGTACACGTTCTTAGTAAATACTTTTACTACTAAATGCACTCCTCTGCAATATTTTATTTGAAGTTGTCCCGGAGCTACGCCCTCTTTCTTGTACGACAAAACGATGGCTATCTCGGACACTGTAAAACTTCACCGTTTTGTGCATTGCTTTGGAAATGTTTCTAAGCAACAGAATAGCTCACAGGCAGCCAGTTGTATATCACGCAATTGGTATTACTCGTTCTTACTATAGTTCAGCGATACATTGAGCCGTATATACAGTACCTGCAACCATGCACCCTAACTGCCATTACCGCGAAAAGCGCCAAAGTAGAATAAATACATTTCCACAGCTCTAACTCCTCTTCCTTTTTTAGGACAAAGTTCAATTTTTGGTCAACTATTTCTATCATACTAAAGTTTAACTTGATTGCATTAAACTTCACAATCTCTCAAGAAATTATTGTGAAACCACCTTCTGGAACTTCTAGCAAATAGGGAACTTTTGTAACATCGCCGCTTTTTTGACATTAGTAACTTGAAATCTCCATAAAAAAATAAGGATTTATCCGATTCACTCCAAGTTTTCTTTGTTGCATTGGCAAAAGATAGCTTCAACTTCCCTTAAAATTATAGCACGATTGACCGACTTAAATTGTCAAACTCATTTGTTCAAATTCGTGATGTAAAAAACGGGCTTTTTCCGAATCGTGATTCTTTTCATGGACATGAAAAGTCAAACACATACACGGCGGATTTTTGTTAGCCAAAATAACTCAGATTTAAAGTGCTGTGGTAATAGGCTTCTTTCGATATATTAAAATTCAGCTTGGTAGCGAGGCCTAGAGGACACAAATAAAAGAAATTTTACAAGCATGTTTATTCATTTCTTTTGTTTGTGTCCTCTAGGCCTCGCTACCAAGCTGAATTTTAATATATCGAAAGAAGCCTATTGAGAGAATCGTTTGGCGCATAAATGGTAAGGCAATAGCTACAATTTAGCACAGAAATGGATTTTATTGCTTTTAAACAAACAGTTACCACAACATAGGGCACTTTCATAACCTCTCGAGGATACATCAGAGCCTAATACATGCAGATTTGTGTGGTATTAACTGACTACTTGCATGCAGTGGGTTTACAGCAGTAAGTATTTCCATGATTTTATTTATTTTTTTCTGCAAAGATCTAAGCATAGCTATCATCAAGAGAGACAAAAGTTACAAAAGTGCCTGACTTTTCTTCTGGAGAGAGAGAGAGAGAGAGAGAGAGAGAGAGAGAGAGAGAGAGAGAGAGAGAGAGAGCCAGAGGAAAGGGCACTTTTGTAACATGAATGGGGCACTTTTGTAACCGCATAGGGCACTTTTGTAACCGCATAGGGCACTTTTGTACCTTTAGGGCACTTTTGTAACACTTCCTAGGGCACTTTTGTAACCGCATAGGGCACTTTTGTACCTTAAGGGCACTTTTGTAACACTTTCTAGGGCACTTTTGTAACTTCCCTCGGGCACTTTTGCAAAGCAGGGAACGTTTGTAACACAAGGGCACGTTTGTAACACACACACTTTTGTAACACGTAGCGACTGCAGTTCAAGGGAACTAATCAGCAGTTATAGTGACAACGCGCACTCTCCATAGGCTTCGAGCCGTGTGTTCGCGTGTTATTAATTCAGGGCTCGAGACTAAAGGTAGCCAACTAGTCAGAGACTAGAAGAAATTCCGTTTTGGCTAGTAAGTTTTGCGCTTTTACTAGCCATTTTGGCTAGTGAAAATTTCAAAGCACTAAAGCACCGGATGGAAACCAAACTAAATATTGCTTCTGATGATTGGACCCCAAAAGCAAATTGAGTGAGCAGAATTTTAAAACTTATTCTGTAGAAGGATATCATAATGTTCGTATGATACTTGTTTGTCCTCTCAACGTTTTTCCCTTCTACTGAATTGTCGTCTCAGGTGGTGACGTTTTCTCCGTCATTTCTACGTTCGAACGAAACTAGCCGTCTTCAGAACGTTTCACCATACCTTTCCTTGAAAGGTCCAGTAGTGCGTTCATATGATATTTGTCTACACGTTGGTAGGTTTACACAATTCTTTCGTCTTCTGTTATCGACTCTTTTTTTACATTTTAATTGCTACGTTCGTACAATAGTTTCTCTTCCCAGCATTTCTCTCTACGTAACGTCTTCACAACGTTTCTCCGTACGTAAGTAGGTTCGTCGATTTATTAGTCAAGCCTTCTCAACGTTTCTTTGTACGTTAGCACGTTCGCACGATATTGTTCTGCTCTCCTTCTGCTGCTCTCCCTAATGTTTTTAGTGTGTTGGTACATTCGTACGATAAGTCGACACTGCTTAGCGTTTCTCTGTACGTTCGTATGTTCATACGGCATTAGTCTTGTCTTCTCAACGTTTATCCGTACGTTAGTGCGATTTCAGTTGTCTCGTTGACATTTCTTCGTAATTTATTGTCCCACTGTATTAGTTCGGTCTGTCCGTTCGGCGTTCTTCCTTATGTCACACACGTTCTTAGTGTGCAGAATTACAGTAGTTTTGCCTGATAACGTTTCTCCGTAAGTTAGTGGTTGCGTAATTTATTAGTCTCCGTATCTTGGTACGTTGGCAGCGTTTCTCCCTACTGTAGTACATTTCCCATTTCCAACCAGCGTGTTTGATGAATTCTCAACGTTTCTCTGTACCTTTGCCTTCCCAAAGTTTCTCCGTACGATGACATGCTCATTTAAGGTTAACTGTTCGAGTTATTCGTCATGATCTGACCGAAACAGAAAAGAGAGGCGTAAACTACATCGCGCCTGGGAATTTGCCCTGAAGGCACATAGTAATTTGTGTTCCTCGTGTGAGGATCTTTAACCGTTGGAAAGAACAGTCAATATTCAAGTTCTTCACTCTTGGGATTACATAGAGGCATGTTTACAGTCCTTAACTCGGCTAACAATTAGACATATTGAAGACAGTATGAGATTATGCAAAAAACGTCTGGCTAGTGAAAATCTATTTTGGCTAGTAAAATCAAACCTCTCACTGGCCACTTGGCTACTAAGCTGAAAAGTTAGTCTCGAGCACTGAATTAATTGCTCCTCTAGATCTTTTGGTCGTTATTCGCTAAAAGGGAAGGTATTTTATCGATATTTTGTTGACTTTAGAGGTGTGTATTATTGCTTTCGGTGAAACACGACTGGA
This sequence comes from Siderastrea siderea, assembly GCA_964030785.1. Classification (NCBI taxonomy): domain Eukaryota; kingdom Metazoa; phylum Cnidaria; class Anthozoa; order Scleractinia; family Rhizangiidae; genus Siderastrea; species Siderastrea siderea. The sequence goes on along the minus strand of OZ034977.1, from coordinate 41,850,362 downwards.
GAAGAAAGTACAGAAGAAACTTTGCGATTTAGTGCAATAGATATTTTGACGGTTTCCGACGCCATCAGCCAAGTTTCCTTGTTTATTTGGAGTTCCAAAACGGAGAAGAGTTCATAGTCACAGTAGTTTAATTTTATTAATACCAGACAGTTCACACGGGAACCAAAAAAGTTTTGTGTTTGGAAACTGTTAAAATTTTTACTTATAGTGTTATAAATGTTGACGTCAGACACGCCAATATCAACCTAAGCCTTGGTTTCAAAGTGTTAACCTGTGAAGTTTCTAGTCAATGGGTTTCCAAAAAGAAATAAGAAAGTTAAAAAAAATACTCACACACTGAAAACAGGGTTAAACTACAAAGAATTTCTTATGGACGAGTCTTAGGGTGAATTTTGAGTTGGTAAACTACTTGTTTCATGCCTTTATTTTAAATTATCTCAGAGTTAATTGCAAATAGGAGAAATGATATTAGCACTCTTGACGTACCGCTTCTGGCAGCCTCCAGGAAATAGAAGGAGATTTTCCCAGATAGGTCACGTAACAACACGTGGCTGTTATGTACGTTGCATGAAGGTAATCGCACACAGTGTTTGGCTCGAACAAATGATGCTTCACTGAATCAATCGGGCTTCGACGAGGTACAAATAAATCTTGAATCGTTGACTATGATATAGAAATTTGTAAATTGGTGGTGACGCACTTTCTCATTTCTCGTGTAAATCTCAACTCTCGATCAGTAACTCGACAACAACGCGGCAGCAATTCGATAACAACTACCTAAAGCCTTGAAAAACTATCCTTTTGTCGAAATCTAAAAGTAACATGACGTCATATGCCTAATATGTTCGTGCGAAAACTACTCTTGAGACTAAAATCGGCGAGAATGTCATGGTAGCCCACATATAAGGCACTAATGTGAAGGTAAGTGAGTACAAATGAAGGAAAGTCATTACAATTGAAGGAAAGTGAGTACAAGTGAAGGAAAGTGTGTGTTAGTGGAGGTAGGCGCGTTAATCAGTTGGTGTATATATTCATATAGGATTGTAATGTTATTAGTGCCTTATATGTGGGCTAGCATGACGTTCTTGCCCTATATGTGGGCTAGCATGACGTTCTGGCCCTAAAATCAATAAGATCACGTTCGTGACAGTGGCCTATTGCTGCTAAATAGATATGACTATCGCTGCTAATTACACTCTACGGTTGTGTTGTGTTATGTTAAGTGCTATGAAAGTAAGACTGGAAGAAAGTGACAGGGGAAGTCTTACTTTTATAGCACTTAACATAACACAACATGACCTTAGAGTGTAATTAGCAGCGATAGTCATATCGACTTAGCAGCAATAGGCTTAAAAGGCTCAGGCCTTAATTCACCTTCATTTAATCGGACATTTCGAGATATCATGTGTAGAAACAATGAAAGTTGTAGGCTACGTTGTTCTTGAGCTAGAATTGTTTCTTACCACCCCCCTTTCCCCGATTAAAAATGGTAATGACTCTCTTTAACTTGAAAATGTTTTGTTGAATGAGGAGCATAAAATGTATCAGTGCTTCAAGTTTGTTTAAAATTGTCTTGCTTGGACAAGAAGATGTTAAAGCTAGGATTCACCCAAAATTATTGATATTAATCCTGGATAAAATCTAATGGGCGCCTCTCAAAAGACTTAATGGTAGAGCATTCAAATTGTAGAAGTGCCTTGAAGATTTGAAAGTTTCAACTTGAAGTTGAGAAAGTAAATAAAAACACAAAAACCTTTCAATAACGTGCCTGATATTAGGCCTCTCGTTTTGTTTCTAATCAGACGTCTTTTTATTTGGATTAGACCTTCAATAAGGTAAGCTAACGATATCATTGAAACTTGATTTAAGGAGGCTAAGTCTTCACTGAATGCCGCGTCTGCCTAGAAGCTTGTCTTTATCTTTCAAGCATTTTCGTCGGCTGGGCTACTTAACGTGAGAAATACGTACGATACATAGGAAGAATGGACCTGTTCAAGATGCAGACTAAAACAACGAGTAAAACGTTTTGTCCTGCTTGGATCTCGCGAGAGAAAGCGTCTATTAAGACAGGTTTTGACGTTCTTAACATCGTGAGTTCTTCTTATCTGGAACGGGTGACGCGCAAGCGCACTTTTTGGTAGCGCGCGCTTTCTGGCGGTAGTATGTACAAAAGAGCTTTAAAACAGTGAACTAAAGTTGCCTTCTCTCTTTCAATAGATTGCCTAAGAGCATGGACCTCGATTAAAATTTACAACTTAGCCCTGTGTTACAGTTTGTGTGATTTGCTTTTTTTTACGAATGTGAAATGGCGCTTGCGTTGATTTTGCAAGCTAAGTTGACCGGGGAGTTGTTTCAGTTGAGGGTCAGCGCACTGAATGAATCTGCATGCATGGATCTCAATTCACCAGTACCTACGTTAGGTGTCAAGTAAATACAACAGTTACTGTATCTAGTTGACACCAAATATAGGAACTGGCAAATGGGTGGCGAAGAGAAGTGAGATTACTGAAACATATCCTGTTGAAAGTTTTACTGTTTACCATCAAAAACGTATTGGCGCACTTAAATAACGATGAATAAGGCCAATCGGGTTGCTATCGTTTCCAGGTGTGATCAGCAACTACTGCACCGTTTCACTGTAAAAGCATCTGCCCTCAGTTGTTATATTTTAAGAGATAGGACGCAAACAACATCCATAATAATGAGGACAGTAACAAACTGCTGACAAGACGAAGTCTCAAAATGTTGCAGGCCAAATAAGGGGACATCCGCCATGAAACAACGTCCCCCCCAAAGAACAAACAAACAAACAAACAAACAAACAAACAAAAACAAAAAAAGGGAGAAGACAAAAAAACAGGAGGACCTTTCCTTAAAAAACTCCCTTACTATCTCAAATTATCTGCTTCAGGAGTGAAACGAAAACAAAACCTAGATTTTTGTGACCACGCCCACTAAAGCTCCATCCATCTCCATCTTAAATCATGCTTCTTAGTTGCTCGACTACCATACAACGTGCAGCACGCAAGAGAATGGTAAGAACAAATAGCGCCGTTACCGAACCGAATAGTATTTAAAAGAAAAAAAGGCGATTATAAGAAATCGACAAAGGATCAATTTTTCATGAGTCGATTACTTTACCCCTAATGGTACACCTACGCACCCTAAGGCCCAGATCTATCTTTTTATTTACGAAACGGATCATGAAGTTTCGAAAGAAAGCAAGAAAATATCAAAGTATCTTGTTTTTAAACATTTTGTCTCATCAACGTGGTGAAACGCCAACCAATTTTAACAAGACCTGAACTTTATTCCCACCCGTGCATCGCAAAAAGTGTGCTATTAACGTAATAACCTTTTGCTGTCTGTAACTTTCTCCCCTTTAAAAGTTTCCAGCTTATTTCTGGGTCACTGTTGTTTCAAAGTATATTGTTTCGTTGCATTGCATTAAAGTTTGTGAACGTTCGAGATACTGTAGTAAAATACTATTCGCAATGTCAGACAAATAGGGCACTTTTGTAACTTTGCTTCATTTTTAGGCATGTGTACTCATTTGGCTCTGAAACCAAAAAGGTTCAACCAATTCCGATACTTTTCCTTGGACAAGCTGCTTAATGATAAGCGTAACGCATGTTAAAATTTCAGCTAAAAAGGTCGAAACAAAAGGGAAAAATAACTTTTCGAACTTTCTGTGAAACTTTTGGGCTTTTTTCGATTTTTGTTCCTTACATCGACATGAAAAGAGTATTACAAACATGGTGATTTTTTCTTTGACAAAATAACTCGAAATTAAAACACTGGGGTAGGCGAGAGAATGCTATGGCGTCGGAAGAGTTGGGTAATAGCTACAATCACACACAGAAAACAAATTATACCCTTTTTATTAGGGGCTTACCCTTCAGTAGGGCACTTTTGTAACATTTTTGCAGGTAAATGAGGCTTCTAACCCGTAATTTTTGAGCTGAAAGCTCGAAACTTTGATAGATAGAGGAGAAGCCACTTAGGCTTTCCCACAAGCATTGTCAGCAGTTACCACTTTAAACCAGCCTAGCTATCGCAAAACGAGAATAGGTTACAAAAGTGCCTGACGATTCCTCTGGAGAGAGAGAGAGAGAGAGAGAGAGAGAGAGAGAGAGACGCGTGGGTTCTGGAGAATAAAGGCAGTGTTGGGAAACGAAGGATTGAGTCTGTGAGCTTTTATTTAACAACCCTCCTGTGCCACTCTTTGCTTGTTATGGGTGACTGGATTTTTAATAGGTGCAAGTAGATCACTAGATTGATTACCTACTGAAAAAATAGTCTCGAATCTAAGTCTTCCATCGAATCTGTAGTCAAATTGTTGGACTTTTTGCTAAAGGTATGTTTCACGTACAGGAAGAAAGAGCGAGAACACGCGTTTTTTCGTTGATATATGTATTGTCCAAAGTAAGGAATTTTTGATGTCTGAAGTCGCTTTTGGTTAAGTTTGCCGTTTTGCTTGGCGGAGCAATCCCCTAAACCATGAGAAGCTGGAATGGAACACGTGTCGGTTGACGGTATGGCTATTCAGAGGTTAGGAAACTTTTACTAGGTTTGCTGTTTTGTTTAAAAGTAACCGCACTGTGACAGGAACGCATAGCCTAAGCTTATTAAACCCATGCGTTTATCGCGCTCGTTTCCTTATTCGCTTTTCTTTTTTCTTGGAGTCTGAAACAGGTTACCTCCTCCCGTATTCCAATGTGAAAGGTCATCTGGTCGAGGGGGGCTGGGTTGTGGGGCTTAAGGTCACAATTGTAGGTCACAGCTACAATTGCCCCTCCCCCTTGTTTCGCTGGCCAAACATGGCATCGTGGTACACAATTGTTTTGTTGTTGTTGTTGTTCAACAGACAAATAACAGAACACTATTTGTGAACGAATGTACACAAGTTGGAGGTCAGATGCGTCGTATCGAAAGTTATTGAAAAATCGAGCGCAAGTATCGATTCGCAGTATCGCGGTATCGATCACGGCCGCAAAGTGTACAGTGGTCGGTGGGATTGAACCTTCGGCGACTGTTTCTCCCTTTTTAGACGTTAAGAACATTGAACATTGTTCTTAATCTGGATACCACACTCCCAATTTAGAGGATATTTCTTTGTAATTTTCATCTAAACTGTCACTTTTGAAAATGTATGCTGCGTAGCATACGAAACGTAAAGTCATTTTTACAACATGCGTTGTTTTGTCATGTTTATCACTGCTGCATGTATTTTATTTTTGACCATAGATTGGCTCAATGAGGCTGTACCAGGACGATTTTTCACGTTTTTGAGAGAAAATCTGCTGACGCCAAATACCTTTTCTCGTACACAAAATGCTCCATTTTATTCCATTCTTTCTCATCCTTTCCTATCCACCCTTTCGCTTGTCCTGTCCTAATGCCTTCTGCTATTCTATTCTATTCTCCCGCTATTCTATTCTATTCTATTCTATTCTATTCTATTCTACATAGCTACTACACAGAGACGATTCAAATCCCCATCCTCAGCCCCTTCTCCTCCCTCCTCCCCTCCCCTCCCCTCTTCTTGCCGACCTCATTCGAGGCCGAGTGGAATCTGGAGAAGAAGCCACGATCGCGGGAAGTTTGCTTTGCAAAGTCCTAATATTTTCCAAGCTACAGCGACAGAATTGCTCTACAGGAACTCGGCTTTGACGCACAACACTCCTTTGGGAGATTTTGGACGTTCAATTGGTTTATTCGGATGAAAGGGGTGGCCTTCGCTTTGTTTCGGGCCGCTCTATAGCTGTATGGCGATGTCTGCAACTTAATTGAGCTTGAAAGATTGGACGATGAGTTGAAGGTAAGAGTTTACTTTTTATTTTCTCAAAGCATCAGTTTCACTTCAGTGACATGTTGTGTGGAAAAGTAACTTAGCAGTAGCGCCAAAATTTAAGCAAAGTAACAGAATCCAGAGTCATATCCGGCCTTATAGAATATTCTTGGTTGTCATCATCATGATAAAACGAGTTTGCTTGTATGAGCAACATTCAGAAACAAAAGAGTTAAACGGTAGGTAAAAACAAACAAACCACAGCAATTTCTAGGTCTAGAGTACTTTTCAGAACAAAGTAATATAGACACAATATGCATCCGCCATGTTTGTTTCCCACCAATATGAAGGCCATCAAAGTCAGTACAAGAAACCCGAGGGGCACTCTCTTATTTGGCCTAAACGGGTATGTGCCGCCCAACAGGGTATGGTTTTCAGGGTTTTGTGTCTTTAACAGGGTCTACAATGTCACTATTTAGCATCTTGAACAGGGTCTCTTTCTGGACTGGAAGCCTTGAACAGGGTGTGAATGTTAGGTGTGTCCCCGGGGACAAGAAATGAGGCAGCCCTTAAAATCAGCATTCCTAGTTTCTCTTCACTCTGAATGCCACTCCTGGAGGAGACATTTTTACATTATTACGATACGTGAAAACTGAAAAGTAACACAAAGATATCGGTTTTATAACATTTTGAGAATTCCTGTGTTTCGAGATGCCACAGATTTAATTTATTTTCAAACTGTTTTATTTGTAAAACAATGCAATGTATGAAGATGAAACTTTCCTTGAAGATTCTCTTCACCTGTGTGTTGAACATATTACAGTTGAGCCAGGTCAAGGGTACCCCCATAGAATAAAAATTTGAAGTTTATTATTACAATAATGATTTAATGATTTGATTCAATAATCAACTTTTCAAACTACGAATGAAATTTGTTCAAAATGAAATTCAATCCATTAGCTGAACACTGACTGGTCGAATGCATGACACCATGTCTCAGACACATGGGAATTTGACAGGTTTCCTTGAACTGTGTTCCAATGGTCATCTGATTTTTAAATGTTTCTCTTCTTTTCTCTCCACTACCAGCTTTTTGAAACAAATCAGAACATGGAATAAACTTTGAGCATTTTGATGGGACCGAAAGGAGGTGATTGTGTTAGGAAGCAGAAGTAAAAATTAAACAATGCAAGTCAGGAAACCAGTCAAATTCCAACATGCCTGTCACATAAATTAATCAAATCAAAAATCAAGTATGGGATTGAGTTTCAGTTTGAATATTTCATTCTTCATTTGAATAGTGGATTATTGAAACACATAAGGTGGCCTAAGTTTGCATTTTAGAATTTTGATGACATCACACACAAACCAGGAATAAGCTTAAAGAGGGGTGGCGAATGGTAAATTCAAGGTTTTGGAAGACAGCGAGGCGATTGTTTTCTTTTGCAAGCTCAAGATGTTTTCAATAATTTTTAGATTGTAAGACTGAGCTTTTAAAGTTTATTTAATTCAAGCCAAGACTTTTTATGATAAACTTATTTCTCAAAAATTACAAATTGAGTTATTGACATTTATAAATTATTTAAACTCATTGCTACTAGATGAGCTTGGGAACTGGTGCTCGGTAGAATGGTAGGAAAACCTGTGCCATACAAGCTAGACAGGGGGTAACCATGGCAACCTGCAAGTGGGAACCTCCCTGCAAGCAGCCCCACCAAAGCACCATCACACTGAAATATCAGGGGTTTAATCTGTACAGACTATGCAATATTAAATTCAAAGCTGTTTTTTTCTCTGCTGTTAGTTTTTTGCAACTTTGCTTCTTCAAGTGAATTGACTGGGCAGAGAATTTATCCTACAGACATGAAAATTGGCACCCGGATTCTCTAATAGTTTTTCTTGAAAACAGTGGCAGGCATTTTGGAATTTTGCTTACATTAATTTTAAAAATCCTACTGGAGACTGTAGGATCCATCGCCAAAAGAATGGAACAGAAATTGATTACTAAACTTTATTTTAACTTTATAATTATCTTTTTGGAAACTGATCTAAATTAAGAATCACCAACACAGTTCTTGATATAATAGCAATGAGTGCTTAATGTCTTGAACTACTGGATATTCTATAAAGTTCAACAGTAGCATGGGTAATTCACATTTTTATAATAATAAAATATTTTATTGGTACAACTGGAAATACTACATTGTAGTTCAACGTGTCATAGTGGCCTCAGTTTTTCCTCTATTGGTAAGTCTTTTTACAGATTTCTACATTCTGTAATGTTCAGGTACTTTGCTCTAAAACTGGCCATAAAATACCTGTATGTGCAGTGCTACAAATGAATCCACCTTAAAAACAAAATATAGCACAGACTGTCAACAAATTAAGTCCATTACTAAACAGCGTAGCCGATGTTACTGCAACTTTCCTTTCTTGGGAATACCATGGATTTGTTCAACATCAACTAAAACACACTAAAGTTCACAGGACATGACTGGCATGTGGTGATATGACACTGGCCATGTGCAAACAAAATTTTGTGATTGCTATGGCAACCACTACATAAAAATGAACAGTTTTGACAGCTTTTGATTGACCATGAAGACAAATCCCTGGGGTTTTCCCAGAGGCTATTGAATGGCAGTTCCATTGTGGTACTGTGCTGTGCAAGGTGGTTCTAAATTTGACCTAAGGGTTTAATTGTAGATGAAATCCTTAAGTGTGACCATTTAAATTAATGTTGTTGTGGAGCACTTTCTTGTACTTTTATATAGAGCTCTGTAAAAAGTGGTTCAATCTTTTGAGTTTGAAAAGTTGCATGTATGTATGAAATGCAAAGCACTTTTTGCTGTGCCCCTTTTTGTGTGTTAAAAAAAATGTCATGTTTGCAAAGTTTGCTTTCACTTGCAGTCTTGATTTTGGGTGTTACAGCGGAACCCTGATTTTACGAGGGGCAAGGGGACAGCAAAGTCGTATCGTTAAATCAGGATATTGTTGTAAACGAACTCCCGATTTAACGATTTGGCGGTAAAGGAACTATCATTATATCGGATATGGTTAATTATTAATAATTCCAAGTGCAATCAATAAAATCAATAAGTCTCTGCAACATGATACCTTGCAATGGACAAATGAATCACAAATGCAACAACCAAAACACAACATTAATGTCCTTTCACAGCAGTGGAACAATAAGCTATCAGAGAATTACTAAAAGACAAGGAGGACAGGGCTGATAAAGCAGCTTACATGTAGATACAGTAATTATAAATGGCCCTTAATATGACAAGCTGTTGACAGAAACCCTAATCTTATGCCCTACAGGACAAACAAAACTTTAATTGACAGGTGTCTGTCACTCTTTTACGGTATGTGATATTAATTATATCGTTGTAAGTCGGGAAAAACTTTACATTTGGGTTGCTAGATTCCCATCGTTATACCAGGAATATCGTTAAACCGAATATTGTTAAATCAGGATTCTGTTCCATACAATTTACTGTAACTTTTGCCGGGACACAGAATGTTGATTGTTAAATCGGGAATATCGTTAAATCGACGACCGTAAAATCAGGGTTCCACTGTATTGGAAATAAAGAAGCTGTTCTTCACTCTGGATTTTTCTGCAACTGTGTTTATTCCTCAGCCCTGCTTTATTTACCCAGTGATGTTTTTTTTTTCAGGCTTGTTGCTGGATAAACTATCAGTTCTTCAATTGCTGCAACATTAACTGTGCTCATATCATGATTGCAAGTTACAGAGGATGACAACACGGTGATATGCTTGTACACATGAATTAGTATTCAAGGGAATTTCTGTAAACTTTTAATTTTTTAAATTTGTTATGTTGTTAGGTGCAATGTGTTGTTCAAGAAAATTTCCATACCCACCCTGTGGATGGCAATTGAAAATTCTGAGGGGGTGGGAGGTCTCGATGCCAAAATTCTAAATGAAGGTATGAAGCTAAACTAGGATTTCCAGAGGGGAGAACACCTGTTGCGGAGGTATGGATATTTTATTTGACATTTACAGTCGAGAGTCCCACAACACTCAGGATAATTGGAAAAAATATAATAATTATATATAATTATTATGTAATAACATTATTATTTTTAACCAGTGACATCACATTAGTGATGTCAGCAGTTTATGTTAGAGCCTTAATTTCAATGTAGGAGTGAGGGGGATTTTGGATTTAACTTTTTGGTTCTAGTGATCCAAAACTTGAGAGATTTGTTGACAGCAAAGTTGTTTGGTTTCACTGTTATTTCTTTTTCCAAATACACATCCTATTGCTAAAAAGTAAGATAACCATGGGAACCAATTGCCACCCGTGACACGAGAAATGTAAACAATTAATATTTTGTTCGCCGCTTCACTTGAAGACTCGTCATGGCTGACTGGGCTGAAATTCGCCAGAAATTACCGTATTTACTCGAGTAAACGCCATGGCGCTCTTTAAATTTTTAGTGTTTCAGATGCGGCACTTATTCGAGGGCGGCGCTTATTTGAGGGCGGCGCTCTTTAAAAAATCATAATATTTGTAAACGATGACAAGCAAATGTTAACAAAGAAAAATACTGAAATGTACCCACTTCAAACTGAAAAACATGATAATACAGGAGAATAAATTTCGGTGGCTGCATGGTTTAGATTGACTTGTACCGTACTTGTTTATTGGTTTGGCTCCTCCAACATTGATTCAGTCTGATGGTGCTTTGATTAGGCGCCGCATTGTTATGAATGAATGCAGCGCTTAATCGAGGGTGGCACTCTTTAATATTTTCGTTCTCATATGCGGCGCTTAATTGAGGGTGGTGCTTAATCGAGTAAATACGGTAATTTTACTAAACGATTCATACTTCTGAAATGAAAATTATGTAAAGTGCACCTAACCCCAACATATGTTTTGTGCTAAAATAAATCTTTGCACCTGTTCGGAACACATTGCATCTCTTTTTACAAATCTTGACTTTTTCATAGGCTATAGACTGTTATGAAATCTAGCCATCATCTGTCACACGCCAACCTAGTGAGGGGCGTGGGTCTATTCCTGATATGATGTAACAAACTGATTTGCATCGCGGTAAGCCTTTGTAAACGTGCATTCAAATCAGTTTGTGATGTCTCATCCATTCAGGAATATACCTGTCCACCTCACTAGCTCAGTCGTGTGACAGATGATGGCTAGATTGAGTAACTTTTACAGCCTATTCAAAAGTCAATATTTGGTTTAAAAAAAGCTGTAATGTGTTTCAAACAGCAAAGATTTATTGTAGTGAAAAAAATATTTTGGGGTTTAAGGGGCACTTCAGCCCATACGCAGATAAGTTACATTGTATGGAACTTTTTGGTGGAACTTAACAACCATGCAGCCACAGAATATTTAACTTTTGTTCAGAAGGAATACATCTGGTTCCGAGAACACTGATATTGAGTTCATATGATCCCTGGAGGACAGAGGAACCTTCTAGTTGCCATTTTCAATGGCCCAAGGCCTAGTGCTGTGCATTAGATTTGAGCCCTCGGACAAAGTTTTGCTTAATTGCATACAAACACAATGGATACTTGTGCACATACAACAGTTAAGTGTATACACGCATGCACAATAATACAGGGACCCACAGCAGACCTAAATATTTTGTACATGTACTTTTGTCCCTGGCAGGTTAGACGTTGAAGAACAAGTTTACACCATTGTTGGAAATAGCACAAGAAGTCAGTTGAAGTGACAGTGGAGTCGATAATGTCCAGGTGTACACTGTACCATAGTTATTAATGATTAAACTTCAGGGGGTGGGAATGGAGGCAGACATGGGGTAATTCATCTATGGTATTTTTATGTCACCACACTGGATGGCTATGAAAAACACATTAAAGTGGCTGAATTTGACCCGATTTGACTCAGTTTTTGGAATCCAGGGATGGGACTTTGATACAAACCTTCACAAAAGCAAATTCCCCCACATCTGCCTGACCTCTTCTTCAATCAACCACGATTCCAGGATTTCATTGGACAGTGGAGATCAAGTATGGACTGCAGGACAATAAGGACAAGGTGAGGGATGACATGTTACAAGCACCTGGTTTGGTTTGTGTGTTATGTCGATGATAATTCCTATTTCCTAGACGTAATTTATTATGGGGGAGGGGGGGGGGGGGGTGGATAAGATGTATATTAGCAATGACCCTGAATTTAAATTTTTTCTGTTACACCTGACAATGTTATTATGTCCACATTCTCAGCTTCCAGTTATTCATAGTTCGTGATGAAATTTGCAGGCTTTGTAAAATTTGCAAATTTGAAGCGTAAGACCAAAGCTGGAAGCAGTAAAGACAACTGAACACGCGCATATTCCTCTTTCAAAAAAGTTAAGAATCACGTTGTTTATTTGGAGTTCTTTTTCTTTCCTTGAAGGTGCAATCTTTTTCCACTGTGGAACTTCTTGCTTTCTATCGTTTGTTAAACGAAGTTTGGATCGTTCCATGTGGACGATGAACAACCTAGATAGAAAGTTTGTGCTTTTCGTAATTCGATGAGTATCTTAACTACATGTATTTTTCTGTGCTTCGTACTATAAAATGGATTGAACTTGTAAGCCAACTTTTTTTAAACCGTCGCGTTTCAATTAAAATGCTTCTCCAAGAATATTATGCCCAAATTAGAAAGAAATAACGGAAATAAAAAGAAATTGTTACGCTTCCAAAAAATTATCTACAAACAAAAAAAGGGAAAGAAAGAAAAAAAAAGAGAAAATGAAGGTTAAAAAAAAGAGATAAAAAAAAAGACAAAAGAAGCAAAATGACCTGCTGTGGCCGGGAAGCGAACCCCGGTCACAGTCGCGGAAACTTAAATTAAACGACGGCAAATAAGGCCGTCGTTTAATTTAAGTCGTGCGCCTTAAACCGCTCGACTACACAGGTTCGCGGGAAAAATAGGGTCAAAAATTCGCTTGAAGTAGGTTGTGGACTCTGTTGTTCTATTTGTCTATTGTTCGGAGTGAATCGATTACCACTATAACTACTCATATTTTATTCATAGTCCGTGCTGAAGTTTGCACGCTTTTTAAGACTAAAGCTGGAAGCAATGAAAACAACTGAACTCTAGCATATTCGTACTACATTAAAAAAGTTTTGAATCACGTTGTATATTTCGCGTTCTTTTTCTTTTAGTTGCATGTCCTCGACTCTCAAGTTCGGTGGATCAGCAAACTTGAATCACGAAAGATAAAGTACGAAGGTACTTAAAACAGCGAAGATAAGAAAAGACGTACATTACGTAAATATACACGTTTAATTTTAAATGAGATCGCGTATGTAAGAAGTCCGAAGATAAATGCTAACAAGTACTTCAGATTTTTTTATGGGTTTTCATTTTGGGCAAAATGATTTAAAGTGCAATCGGTTTTTTCATTGTGGAACTTCTTGTTAAAACAATGAGATTTTACCAATTTGCAGTAAGTTGAACGTAAAATTTAGTCAACCAGTTGATTCTGTATCAAAATGCGCGCATCAATGTCCATCCTACAGTAGTTTTCACTTTAGTAAAGTTCGAGACAGCATACTAAACAGCACCACAGGAAAGCACTGCTCAGTAACTCTCATGTGAGTTGAGTGGTTGCAATTCAGGATTTCATCTGCACCCCCATAACCTGGAACCACAGTCAGCTTGTAAAAGTATGCGAATCACTTTAAAAGGGTTTCACTTTTAATCACTTTTAAAAGGGTGCTTTCAGGGTTCTATCTAGGGTATTTGAGGGGTAGAAGCCTCCCCTCCAAAATGCCCAACTTCTCCCCCAAAAATATTGTTGTCATTACAGTATATAAGTAACTATATTGGAAAAATCATCCAGATGCGACGAGGTCAGTGCACATGAAGTAAGTATTCCCTGTCTAAGGACACTACATGACACTATTTGACAAGAAACATGAAGTATTACAATACCAAAGCTAACAACAACTGAACTCTCGCGAATTCGTGCTACATAAACAAACTTTTGAATCACGTTGTTTATTTCGTGTTCCTTTTCCTCAGTTGTCCGCCACTCTCAAGTCAAGTCAGCAAACTTGAATCACGAAAGACAAAGTACGAGGGTAGTTAAATCAACGAGGATAAGAAAGGACGTACATTACGGTAAATATACACGTTTTATTTTAATTGAGAACGCGTTAGTAAGAATTCCGAAGATAAAAACTCAGAAATTTTACGAGTTAGGCCATTCTCAGCACTCTTTCGAAGCAGGTGCACTTTGGACATTTAAAATTCAGTACAGCGCGCGTCGAGGTGGAACTTCTTGTTTTCTATCTTTTGTAAGCAGAACACGGACGAATTTTGGATCGTTTTACACGTGCGCGATGGAAATATCGCATTTTAAAGGCGACTTTTGATGTGATGTTAGGAAGAATTAGGAAGTGCGATCTTAGGTACTGCTGGTTCGCCGGTTTAGTTGCAATTCGTAAATTGCAACTTAACCGCTGGGAGATTGCGCTTGAGCTTTTCTTAAGGGCCTGGCCGCTAAACTAGGAAACACTGTTGCAGAAACATTGTTTCTTCCTTGGTTGGCTAAACTGGGAAACAGGTACGTTTCGGAAGCAAAATTTGCGTCTGTGAAGCAAAAATATTTTTTTGACTTGATTTCGAAACATTTCCTTGCTTCCAAGACGCAAAATTTGCTTCCGCAACGTATGGAGTCTGCAGCAATGTTTCCTAGTTTGGCCAGGCCCTAAGATTGCATAAAAAATCGCCTGTGTAATGGTTCTTAAGATGTGATTTTACCAGTTGACAGTAAGTTGAATGGAAAAGGTAATGTCCAGATGTTCAAGGTAAATATTATTATCAACCATCGCTATCTAACATCAGTGGCTGAATTTGACCTGATTTGACTCATATTTTGGGTTCAGAAAAGTAAAATTCCCCACATCTGCCTTAGCTCTTCTCCAATCATTAGACTTTCTTGTGTCTGAGGAATAAAAAATTGGTAAAGAAACTGAAAATTCTACACTGGCAAGGGTTTGCCTGACAAGAATCTAGGAACCCCACAGGGGTACTCAGAGAGGGCAGGAAAAACCCAGGTCCGATTGCCCGGGGAAAGTAAATTTTGCTTTTGGGTAAGTGAAAATAGACGTTTGGTGGCCCGGTGGGAAAGTAAAATTAGCCTCAGTAGTCTTGTGAGTTTGTTTGAAAGTGTCGGCATGATAAATGATAATTCCAGTCAGAAACTATTTCAAAACGTAAGGCAGCGAAACAATGAGTTTTGCAATTACTCTACAAATAATTCAGTAAGAAATCTTACAAGAATATTCTTTAGTCAATTCAAGCCATAAACAAGTAAAAACTAACCAGATTAAGTTTCAGCGTTTCGGCCATTGGTTAGTTTTTACTTGTTTATGTATATCCAAATCATTATCAATTTCAATTCAAGCCATTCTCTTTTTCCTCAGGCATGGTTTGTCAGTTGACCACGATTCCAGGACTTCAATGGACAGTGGAGATCACGTATGGACTACAGGACAATAAGGACAAGGTGAGGGATGACATGTGACAAGCACCTGGCTTGGTTTGTGTGTTATGGAGATGATAATTCCTATGTGCTACCTATGGGGGGAGGGGGGGGGGGGGTAGAAAAGATGTATATTAGCTATGACTCTGAATTTAATTTTTTCCTGTTACACCTGACAACATTATTTATGTCTATATTTCCAGCTTTCAGTTAGAGAGAGATGCATAAAATGAAGACAACAGCTTGAGCAATTGAAATAAGAGAACGTTTTATAAAAGGCATTAATGAAATGTTTTGCTAGTCAGTGGTAGTTGAAGGCTAGAAAGAAAATGAATGCTGCATTGGGTCGTTTAAAACAATTTCATGTTGCCTGTTAAGTTCATTACGAATGACGGTACAAGTTTACAGTGGGTTTAGTAATTTTCTTCTAACAGTGAAGCTTAGGAACTAGTGTGTTCTTTAGTATTTTGAATTGAATATCTGTGTTTGTTCTTTTTCAGACTTTAATTTGTTCAGCATAGTCACTGGTAATTATTTGGCCATACAAATAAACTAGTTCTGTGGTTCCTGATACTTTGGTAAAAAATAGGCTCAACCCTAATTTTTCTGTTGATACGTTTTAAACAATGTGGAAATTACAAACACTTCGCGCACGCTGACTTGTTTGTAGTATTGCAAGACCATTATTTGTTTGAGAGTTGAGAACTGCATACTCTAAAAAGGGGTTTGTTGGGTTATCGGGCACTACAGGTCTTCTTTGTGTGTTGTGTCGGAGGATCGCTAATGCAGGTTATCGACACACGCCAGTTCAAATTTTAGTTAAAAGGTTTTTACACAGCAACAACTTCAAACGGAGCCACACGACGTTCGTGGTTTCAGGTTTTGGGGGTGCGGATGAAATCCTCAATTGTAACTGTTGAAATAAAAGCTACTGATCGGTACTTACTGGTGGAATGATTGAGAGGGTCGGCAAGCTTCAACACAGCCTTGAGTTCACTGTTCACAGCGGACCTAAATGTTTTTGACTTTTGTCCCTGGCAGGTTAGACGTTGAAAAACAAGTTTACACCCTTGCTTGAAATGGCACGTGAAGTAAGTTCAAGTGACAGTCAAGTCCATAATGTCCAGATGTTCAAGGTAAATATTATCTACCATCGTTATGCACATATCGGGATTAAACTTCAGGGAGTGGGAATGGAGGCAGACATGGGGCATTTCATCTATTGTATTTTGTGTTTCCAAAATTAAAAAAAATAAGGGAAAGAGAGAAATTGTTACGCTTCAAAAAATTATTTACGAAGAAAACAAAGAAAATTTAGCTTCAAAAAAGAGTACCAGAAAGAAAAAAAAAAAGAAAAAAAAGCAAAATGGCCTGCTGTGGCCGGGAAGCGAACCCCGGTCACAGGCGCAGAAACTTAAATTAAACTACGGCAAATAAGGCCGTCGTTTAATTTAAGTCGAGCGCCTTAGACCGCTCGACTATACAGGTTCGCGGGAAAAAGAGGGGCAAAAATTAGCTAGAAGTAGGTTGTGGGATTTATTGTTTTATTTGTCTATTATTCACAGAGAATTGATTAGTACCGTAATTACTCATATTTTATTCATAGTCCGTGCTGAAGTTTGCACGCTTTGTAAAATGTGCAAATTTGAAGACAAGGCTGGAAGCAATCAAAACAACTGAACATTGGCTTATTCGTACTACATAAAGAAATCTGAATCATGTTGTGTATTTCGATTCTCTTTTCTTTTAGTTGTCCTCGACTTTCAAGTTCGGTGGATCAGCAAACGTGAATCACGAAAGACAAAGTACGAAGGTACTTAAACAGTGTGGATAGGAAAGGATGTACATTACGGTAAATATACACGTTTAATTTTAATTGAGATCGCGTAAGCAGGACGTCTGAAGATAAAAGCTCAGAAATTTCACCGAGTTAATCTGTTCTTAGCACACGTTCGAAGCCGGCGTACTTTGGACATTTAAGATATTTTTTAAACTTTGTTGAACTTCTTGTTAAAGCAAAGGAATGTTACCAATTTACAGTAAGTTGAACGTAAAATTTAGTCAACCAGTTGATTCTGTATCCAAATGTGCGTCTTTCATCGTACAGTAGTTTTCACTTTAGGTTTTAATCCATAACATATAAAGTTTGAGACACCTTGTAATGCATAATAAACAACACCACGGGAAAGTACTGGTCGCAGTAACTCTCATGTGAGTGGTTGCAATGCAGGATTTCATCCGCATCCCCAAATGCTGGAACCAAAGTCACCTTGTAAAAGTATGCGCATCACTTTATAAAAAGATCAGCTGCTTCCGGGTTTTCGGGGTGCGAGGAAATCCTCAATTATATCCATTGAAATGAAGGTACTGAACTTTTCTGTGGTGTTAACTGGTAGTTTGAGATCATTCAGTTTAAAACTGATGGCCAAACTGATTGAATTGGTAAGCTGAATATTTTTAGTTAGAAGTTTTAGATTAAAAAAGAGAGCCAGCAAAACAGAAGAAAAAGTGCCAAAGCTGGACGCATAGCCATGTTTAAACATAGACATAAGTGGACCAACTCACGCTACGTTAAAACTGTGGCATCTCAGGCACGTTGTTTGTCATCCAGACTAACATACCCAGTCACACTATATTTAACATTATAGTACAACGCTAAATTTGGCGTGCTCCCATTGGTCAAAATCGATCACTTAACGCGATTGTGTCCTCGGCGGGCGCCAATCAGCGCATAGCGTCCGTTTTTGGCAATTTTCGAAATTGGAAATTTGCCTCAGTAGTCTTGTGAGTTTGTTTGACAGTGTCAGATTGATTAATGATAATTTTTAGTTATAAACTATTTCGAAACTGATGGTGAACTGCAAGATGAGCGAAACAATGAATTTTGCAATTGCTATGCCAATCTTGCTTAAAATAATTCAGTAAGAAATCGTGCAAGAATTTCTTCAGTGAAATCAAGCCATTCTCTTTTCTCCTCAGGCATGGGTTGTCAGTTGACCAGGATTCCAGGATTTCAGTGGACAGCAGAGATCAAGTATGGACTGCAGGACAATAAGGACAAGGTGAGGGATGACATGTTACAAGCACCTGGTTTGGTTTGTGTGTTATGGAGATAATAATTTCTTTTTGCGACGTATATTAGCTATGCCTCTAAACTTTAATTTTTTTTCTGTTACACCTGACAAAATTATTATGTGCACATTTCCAACTTTCAGTTAGAGACAGATGCATAACATCGAGACAAATGCTTGAGCGATTGAAATAAGAGAACTTGTATAAAAGGCATTAATGAATTGTTTTGCTAGTCAGTGGTAGTTGAAGGCTAGAAAGGAAATGAATGCTGCATTGGGTCGTTTAAAACAATGTCATGTTGCCTGTCAAGTTCATAGCGCATGACGCTACAAGTTTGCAATGGGTTTAGTACTTTTCTTCGAACAGTGAAGCTTATGAACTAGGGTGTTTTTTAGCATTTTGAATTGAATATTTGTGTTTGTTTTTCTTCAGACTTAGTTTGTAATTCGGTTATTGGAAGTGAAAGCAGAAGAAAGGACAAGACAGATGGACAAGAAGAATTGGAATAAAACATTTAAAGGTCAGGCTTTTGACATTATTGATTAGTTGAGCATAATCACTGATTATTGTTTTGGCCAAACAAATAAACTAGTTCTGTGGTTCCTGATGCTTTGGTAAAAAATTGGCTCAACCCTAATTTTTCTGTCGATACACTATAAACATTGTGTTCCCGATACAATGTATTGGGGTGGAAATTACAAACGCTTCGCTTACGCTGACTTGTTTGTAGTATCGCAAGACCATATTTGTTTGAGCTTGGAGAACTGCATAGCCTAAAAAGGGGTTTGTTGGGTTATCGGGCACTACAGTGCTTCTTGACCGATCGCTAATGCAGCTTATCGACACACAGTCGTTTAAATTTGGCTTAAAAGGTTTTCACATAGGAACAACTTCAAACGGAGCCACACGGTGTTCATGGTTTTAGGTTTTGGGGGTGCGGATGAAATCCTAAATTTTTACCGTTGAAATGAAAGCTACTGATCAGTAGTTTCTGTTGGATGGATTGAGAGGGTTGGCAAGCTTCAACACAGCCTTTAGTTCACTGTTCATAGCGGACGTAAATGTTTTTTTACTTTTGTCCCTGGCAGGTTAGACGTTGAAAAACAAGTTTACACCCTTGTTCGAAATGGCACATGAAATCAGTTCAAGTGACAGTCAAGTCGATAATGTCCAGATGTTCAAGGCAAATATTATCTACCATCGTTATGCACATATCGGGATTAAACTTCAGGGAGTGGGAATGAAGGCAGACATGGGGCATTTCATCTATTGTATTTTGTGTTTCCATAGTAGGAGGGGTATGAAAATCACATAAAGTGGCTGAATTTGACTTATATTTTGGGTTCCAGTGATGGGATTTTGAGAACGAACGTAAATTCTCCTACATCTGCCCGATTTCTCCTTTAATCATTAGAGTTTCTTGTGCCTGAGGAATCAGGATGAAAATTAATAAAGAAACTGAAAATTCTACACTGGCTTTTTAACTACACGTATTTTTCTGTGCTTCGTACCATAGATTCATAGAACTTGTAAACCATTTTTTTTATCTGTTGCGTTTCAATTAAAATGCTTCTCAAAAATTGCCAAAATTAAAAAAAAAATAAGGGAAATAGAGAGAAATTGTTACGCTTCAAAAAATATTTACGAAGAAAACAAAGAAAATTTAGCTTCAAAAATGAGTACCAGAAAGAAAAAAAAAGAAAAAAAGCAAAATGGCCTGCTGTGGCCGGGAAGCGAACCCCGGTCACAGGCGCAGAAACTTAAATTAAACGACGGCAAATAAGGCCGTCGTTTAATTTAAGTCGAGCGCCTTAGACCGCTCGACTACACAGGTTCGCGGGAAAAAGAGGGGCAAAAATTAGCTAGAAGTAGGTTGTGGGATTTATTGTTTTATTTGTCTATTATTCACAGAGAATTGATTAGTACCGTAATTACTCATATTTTATTCATAGCCTGTGCTGAAGTTTGCACGCTTTGAAAAATTTGCAAATTTGAAGACCGAAGGTGGAAGCAATAAAAACAACTGAACATTCGCTTATTCGTAGTACATAAAGAAATCGGAATCACGTTGTTTATTTCGATGTTCTTTTCTTTTAGTTGTCCTCGACTCTCAAGTTCGGTAGATCAGCAAACTTGAATCAGGAAAGACAAAGTACAAACATCGAGGATAAGAAAGGATGTGCATTACGGTAAATACACACGTTAAATTTTAAATGAGATTGCATAAGCAGGAAGTCTGAAGATAAAAGCTCAGAATTTTTATCGAGTTAATCTGTTCTTAGCACACTTTCAAAGCAGGCGTACTTTGGACATTTAAGATTTTTTTTTTTAATTTTGCTGAACTTCTTGTCAAAACAAAGGAATTTTACCGATTTACAGTAAGTTGAACGAAAAATTTAGTCAACCAGTTGATTCTGTATCCAAATGTGCGTCTTCCATCGTACAGTAGTTTTCACTCTAGGTTTTAATCCACAATATATGAAGATTCGAGACACCTTGTACCGCATAATAAACAAGACCACAGGAAAGTACTGCTTAGCAACTCCCGTTTGAGTGGTTACAATTCATGATTTCATCCACACCCCCAAATGCTGGAACCACAGACACTTCGTAAAGGTACGCGTATCACTTTATAAAAGGATCAGCTGCCTCCAGGTTTTAGGGGTGCAATAAAATCCTAATTGTATCCATTTAAATGAAAGCTACTGAGCAGTACTTGTACTTGATGTTTATTAGCTATGAGTCTGAATTTCATTTTTTTCTGTTACGCCTGACAACATTATTATGTCCACATTTCCAGCTTTCAGTTGACAGAGATGCATAAAATCGAGACAAAAGCTTGAGCGATTGAAATAAGAGAACTTGTATAAAAGGGATTAGTGAATTGTTTTGCTAGTCAGTGGTAGTTAAAGGCTAGAAAAAAATGAATGCTGCAGCAGGTCGTTGCTGCAACAGTTCATAACGCAAGACGCTCCAAGTTTGCAATGGGTTTAGTAATTTTCTTCTAAAAGTGGAGCTTATGAACTAGGGTGTTCTTTAGAATTTTGAATTAAAGATTTGTGTTTGTTGTTTTTCAGACTTAGGTTTGTAATGCGGTGAATTGGAAGTGAAAGCAGAAGAAAGGACGAGACAAGATGGACAAGAAGAACCAGAATAAAACATTTAAAGGTCAGGCATTTGAAATTATTGATTAGTTGAGCATAGTCACTGGTAATTTTTTGGCGATACAAATAACCTAGTTCCTGATGCTTTGGTAAAAAATTGGCTCAACCCTAATTTTTGTGTCGATACGTTTTAAACAATGTGTTCCCGATAGAATGTATTGGGGGTGGAAATCACAAACGTCTTCGCTCACGCTGTCTTGTTTGTAGTATCGCAAGACCATATTTGTTTGAGCGTTGAGAACTGCATAGTCTAAAAAGGGGTTTGTTGGGTTATCGGGCACTACAGTGCTTCTTTGTGTGTTGTGTCTGAGGATCGCTGATGCAGCTTATCGACAGACGACAGTTTAAATTTTAGTTAAAAGGTTTTTACACAGCAACAACTTCAAACGGAGCCACACGGCGTTCATAGTTCCAGGTTTTGGGGGTGCAGATGAAATCCTAAATTGTAACCGTTGAAATGAAAGCTTCTGATCAGTACTTTCTGGTGGATGGATTGAAAGGGTCGGCAAGCTTCAACACAGCCTTGAGTTCACTGTTCACAGCGGACGTAAATGTGTTTTACTTTTGTCCCTGGCAAGTTAGACGTTGAAGAACAAGTTTACACCCTTGTTCGAAATGGCACCTGAAATCAGTTCAAGTGACAGTCAAGTAAATAATGTCCAGATGTTCAAGTTAAATATTATCTATCATCGTTACAGGGCCGTAGCCAGAAAAAAATTATGTCTGAGCAGGGCTCGACAAAAACTTGAATTCCAACTTGCCCTTCGGGCAAGCAAGTCACAGAATTTGCTTTCCCGAGCCAATTTCCCATTTGGCCGTGTTTAAAAAAAATTTTTCATGCTCATTTGTAGTTCATGAGGCACGGACAAAGATCTCACAAGGTGTTGAATGAGTGATCGCTCTCGTTCTGTTGAACGTTTTGCGAGATCGTTCAGATTTACTATCCTCCTGTTGATTTCACGATACTGTTCTAGTACGTAACATCTATGTTTACTGACTGAATGCGCTAAGTAAGCGCGGATCGAGTTTAAAGAGTTTTATTTTTAACGCACGTATAATACGTACGTATTAATTTAGGATTAAGTGAATTAGAAAAACCCTCGAGGAAATTTGGAAGACGTTGACGGTTAAATAAAACATTGTTCTAAATGTGTAACAGACCACGTTCAAAACGCACATTCAGGGGTCGAGACTAACGGTTGCCAACTAGTTACAGACTGTAGTAGAAATTCCGTTTTGGCTAGTAAGTTTTGCACTTTTCAAAGCACTAAGGCAGCGCATGGAAACCATACTAAATATTGCTTCTGATGATGGGATCCCAAAAGCAAATTGAGTGAGCAGAAACTAGTAAAAAATTATTCCGTAGAAGGATATCATAATGTTTGTATGATACTTGTTTTGTCCTCTCAACGTTTTTCCCAACTAATTCTTGTCTCAGATGGCAGCGTTTTCTCCGTCATTTCTACGTTCGAACGAAATTAGCGGTCTTCAGAACGTTTCACCATACGTTTCCTTGAAAGGTCTATCAGTGCGTTCATATGATATTTGTCTTCGCGTTAGTAGGTTCACATAATTCTTTAGTCTTCTGATATCGACTTTTTTTAATTGCTACGTTCGCACAGTAGTTTCTCTTCCCAGCGTTTCTCTCTACGTAAGTAGGTTGGTCGATTTATTAGTGTAGCCTTCTCAACGTTTCTTTGTACGTTAGCACGTTTGCACGACATTGTTCTGCTCTTTCCAAGGTTTTCAGTGTGTTAGTACATTCGTACGACAAGTCGACACTGCTTAGCGTTTCTCTGTACGTTAGTATGTTCATACGGTACTAGTCTTGTCTTCTCAACGTTTATCCGTACGTTAGTGCGATTTAAGTTGTCTCATTTACGTTTCTCCTTAATTGATTGTCCTACTGTAATAGTTCAGTTTTGTCCGTTCGGCGTTCTTCCGTACGTCACACACGTTCTTACGCAATTAGTTTTGTCTAATAAGGTTTCTCCGTAAGTTAGTAGTTACGTGTTTTTTAGTCTCTGTATCTTGGTACGTTGGCAGCGTTTCTCCCTACTGTAGTGCATTTGCAACCAACGTGTTTGATATGACTTCTCAACGCTTCTCCGTACCTTAGTAAGTTCGAACCTTATTAGTTTTTTTGTGCTCAATGTTTCTCCGCACTTAAATACGCTTATTAATATTAATACTAGTCTTCTCTTGTAGACGTTTTTCCGTACTTGAATTTGATTGCTGTATCAGTCTTGTCCTTTTGACGTTTCTCCGTACCTTACAACGTTCGTACAATGTTAGTCTTGTCTTCCCAACGTTTCTCAGTACGATGACATGCTCATATTAAGGTTAACTGTTCGAGTTATTCGTTATGATCTGACCGAAACGGAAAAGAGGCGTGAACTATATCGCGCCGGGGAATTTGCCCTGAAGACACATGGTGCTTTGTACTCCGCGTGTGAGGATCTTTAACTGTTGGAAAGAATAGTCAACATTCAAGTTCTTTACTCTTGAGATTACATAGAGGCATGTTTACAGTACTTAAATAGGCTAAAAATTAGACATACTGAACACAGTATCAGATTATGCAAAAAGTCTGGCTATAGTGAAAATTCATTTTGGCTAGTAAAATCAAATCTCTTACTAGCCACTTGGCTACTAATAAGCTGAAAAGTTAGTCTCGAGCCCTGACATTTGTTGTGAAAAGAAATTTGATCCAGGCAGATTTTGATCGCGTGGTAACCAACCAGTGTAGTTCTCAGATCGTCATCTTTCCAGACCTCAGAGCATGAAAAGCCTGAAAATATGCTTGCGTTTTTAACCCTGAATTGGCCTTCGATTGTTTGATATATACTTACAGTTACCACAGACTGAGAAGCAATTTACCACACATTCAAAATTTCATATAAAACGCAAGCTGAAGCTTATATGTTTACTCCACTTTCTCGCTTCAATTCTGTCTGCATATGGTGCATGGTATGCAGCGCAAAAAAATATACTGGTAATATGAGGAAAAGAAACCTTTATAAGACTGATGCATAAAGGATCTGCTAACAGCTAGTAGATTTTTGCCTAAAAATTGAAAAAGGCTTCCCAGTTTAAGCCCAAAACTAAGGCCGCTTTAGCCACAGCAGCGTTTTCATCGCATGCTCTCTGAACTTTGTTTACCAATTCACAGGTCAGGGACGGATTTCAACAATTGATTGATTACTGTTACCAAATCCGATTAACGTTTAAGTGCCTCAGTGCACTTTAAAACTAAACATCTTACAAAATGTTTTAGAAAAAGTCATTTTCAGCGATTGCGTGGCTGACAAATCAACTGATAAAAACGTCAGACCAGATTGATATTTAACTTAACAATTTTCGCAGCTTTGCTAAACGGTTGTATCTGCTGTTAGTGCTAAATTATTTGTCACTTATTTGACAGACTTAAAATGTCATTTGATGGAGGGTTTGCCCAAGCGCTTACCCGTCGGGCAAGTGACCCTCAAAAGTTACTTGCCCGACCTCAAACTCTACTTGTCCCGGACGACCGGACGGGACTTCTGTCGAGCCCTAACTGAGGCAATGTCGATGGTTAAATTCTCTTCCTAGGTATTTAGGATGTTAAACGAAAAAAATGACTGAGAAAACGAGGGAAATGACTAAGGCAAGTGCCTCGGTTTCCCTCATACTGGCTACGGCCCTGCGTTATGCACATATCAGGATTAAACTTTAGGGAGTGGGCATGGAGGCAGACATGGGGCATTTCATCTATTGTATTTTGTGTTTCCACACTAGAGTGGTGGGGGGGGGGGGGCTTCAGTGATGGGACTTTGATAACAAATCTTCACAAACGTAAATTCTCCCACATCTGCTCGAACTCTCCTTCATCATTAGAGTTTCTTGTGCCTGAGGAATCAGGATGAAAATTAGCAAAGAAACTGCTAATTCTACACTGGCGTCTTAACTACATGTATTTTTCTGTGCTTCATACTATAGATAGATAGAACTTGTAAGCCAATTTTTTTTTAATCCGTTGCGTTTCAATTAAAATGCTTCTCAAAAATATTATGCCAAAATTAAAAAAAATAAGGGAAATAGAGAGAAATTGTTACGCTTCGAAAAATTATTTACGAAGAAAACACAAGAAGAAAATTTAGCTTCAAAAAAGAGTGCCAGAAAGAAAGAAGAAAAAAAAGGAAAATAGCGTGCTGTGGCGGGGAAGCGAACCCCGGTCACAGGCGCAGAAACTTAAATTAAACGACAGCAAATAAGGCCGTCGTTTAATTTTAGTCGAGCGCCTTAGACCGCTCGACTACACAGGTTCGCGGGAAAAAGGGGCCAAAAATTAACTCGAAGTAGGTTGTGGGCTCTATTGTTCACAGAGAATTGATTAGTACGGTAATTGCTCATATTTTATTCATAGTCCGTGCTGAAGTTTGCACGCTTTGTAAAATTTGCAAATTGGAAGACAAAGCTGGAAAGAATGAAAACAATGAACATTCGCTTATTCGTAGTACATAAAGAAATCTGAATCACGTGGTTTATTTCGATGTTCTTTTCTTTTAGTTGTCCTCGACTCTAAAGTTCGGTAGATCAGCAAACTTGAATCACGAAAGACAAAGTAGGAACAAACAAAGTACAAACATCGAGGATAAGAAAGGATGTACATTACGGTAAATATACACGTTAAATTTTAATTGAGATTGTGTAAGCAGGAAGTCTGAAGATAAAAGCTCAGAAATTTCACCGAGTTAATCTGTTCTTAGCACACTTTCGAAGCAGGCGTACTTTGGACATTTAAGATTTTTTTTTAAACAAAGGAATTTTACCGATTTACGGTAAGTTGAACGTAAAATTTAGTCAACCAGGTGATTCTGTATTAAAATGCGCGTCTTCCATAGTACAGTAGTTTTCACTCTAGGTTTTAATCCACAATATATGAAGTTCGAGACACCTTGTACTGCATAATAAACAACACCACAGGAAAGTACTGCTCAACAACTCCCGTTTGAGTGGTTACAATTCATGATTTCATCCACACCCCCAAATGCTTCGTAAAAGTATGCGTATCACTTTATAAAAAGATGAGCTGCCTCCAGGTTTTAGGGGTGCGATAAAATCCTAAATTGTATCCATTGAAATGAAAGCTACTGAGCAGTACTTGTACTTGATGTTTATTAGCTATGAGTCTGAATTTAATTTTTTTCTGTTACACCTGACAGCATTATTATGTCCACATTTCCAGCTTTCAATTGACAGAGATGCATAAAATCGAGACAAAAGCTTGAGCGATTGAATAAGAGAACTTGTATAAAAGGGATTCATGAATTGTTTTGGTAGTCAGTGGTAGTTAAAGGCTAGAAGAAAATGAATGCTGCAGCAGGTCGTTGCTGCAGCAGTTCATAACGCAAGACGCTTCAAGTTTGCAATGGGTTTAGCAATTTTCTTCTAAAAGTGGAGCTTATGAACTAGGGTGTTCTTTAGAATTTTGAATTAAAAATTTGTGTTTGTTGTTTTTCAGACTTATTTTGTAATTTGGTGAATTGGAAGTGAAAGCAGAAGAAAGGACGAGACAAGAAGGACAAGAAGAACCAGAATAAAACATTTAAAGGTCAGGCTTTTGAAATTGTTGATTAGTTGAGCATAGTCACTGGTAATTTTTTGGCCATACAAATAAACTAGTTCTGTGGTTCCTGATGCTTTGGTAAAAAATTGGCTCAACCCTAATTTTTGTGTCGATACGTTTTAAACAATGTGTTCCCGATAAAATGTATTGGGGGTGGAAATCACAAACGCTTCGCTCACGCTGACTTGTTTTGTAGTATCGCAAGACCATATTTGTTTGAGCGTTGAGGACTGCATAGTCTGAAAAGGGGTTTGTTGGGTTATCGGGCACTACAGTGCTTCTTTGTGTGTTGTGTCGGAGGATCGCTGGTGTAGCTTATCGACACACGCCAGTTCAAATTTTAGTTAAAAGGTTTTTACACAGCAACAACTTCAAACGGAGCCACACGCCGTTCATGGTTCCAGATTTTGGGGGTGCGGATGAAATCCTAAATTGTAACCTTTGAAATGAAAGCTACTGATTAGTACTTTCTGGTGGATGGATTGAGAGGGTCGGCAAGCTTCAACACAGCATTGAGTTCACTGTTCACAGCGGACATAAATGTTTTTTACTTTTGTCCCTGGCAGGTTAGACGTTGAAGAAGAAGTTTACACCCTTGTTCGAAATGGCACATGAAATCAGTTCAAGTGACAGTCATGTCGATAATGTCCAGATGTTCAAGGTAGATATTATCTATATTATCTACCATCGTTATGCACATACCAGGATTAAACATCAGGGAGTGGGGATGGAGCCAGACATGGGGCATTTCATCTATTGTATTTTATGTTTCCACAGTGGAGGGGTATGTAAATCACATCAAGTGGCTGAATTTGACCAGATAAGGATTTGATTTACAGTGTTCAATCTAGGCCGCGTCTTTGCGTCATTGACGCGGCAAATTATATCCTGACGCAAAATGAAGTTAACATGCGGTCATACTGATGCAAAAAAAGAAAGAAAACAAGTTACCTCACATAGCAGTACTTAGAGAAGCAGGCATTCGGCAATAAATAAAAGTACAAACGCACGCTTAGGAGTACTTTTTGTGTCAGGCATTCCACACAATTCCGAGAGAGACTAGAGTCTGCACATTTCGACGTGCAAGCGTTGCTTCGGCCATCGATGTTTTTCGCAGTTGCCGGTTAGGTTGTTTTTCTTTGTAAAATTAATATGAAATGACAACAAAAGTTAACATTTTTATCGAAAAGAGAAGGGCCGTTGAATCTCCTGAGAACAACGAAGAAGGACCGGAGAAGGATGGTGAAAGATCGGAAGAGAGTTCGATTAGTATCACTACAAGTCAACTCCACGAGCCAACTGCCAAAACATGATTTGAAGTTAAGCTTATAATAGTTTAATACTGGTGATAAGGAAGCATGAAATGAACGAATTAAGCTTAATTGTCTTTCATCATTTCTTATACCAAATTGGTCTGGTATTTTTTTAAAACTACGTTTCAGCTTTATAGTTGGGTCACTCCATACAACTGTACCACCTGCAGCAGTACCATAGGTTCACGTGATCCGACTTTTCACTGCAATAAAGAAATCCAACTGTGAAAAACATAAAGAATTAGTAATTAAAAGTATTCTTAGGTAATGGTTGTGATGATGTCAGTTTTCCAAAGTTTCTTTTTTTTGTATAACATAGTTTGACCCAGACTATTTTTAAAATGACGCAATTTCAAATGACATGTGCGACATTTGACCCACTTTGACTAATTTCTAGATTGAACACTGGACTTATATTTTGGGCTCCAGTGATGGGTCTTTGATAACAAATCTTCACAAACGTAAATTCTCCCACATCTGCCCAATATCTCCTTCAATCATTAGAGTTTCTTGTGCCTGAGGAATCAGGAAGATAATTAGTAAAGAAACTGAAAATTCTACACTGGCGTCTTAACTACATGTATTTTTCTGTCCTTCGTACTATAGATAGATAGAGACTTGTAAGCCCATTCTTTTTAATCCGTTGCGTTTCAATTAAAATGCTTCTCAAAACTATTATGCCAAAATTACAAAAAATGAGGTAAATAGAGAGAAACTGTTACACTTCAAAAAATCATTACGAAGACAAAAAAAAGGAAAATTTAGGTTCAAAAAAGAGTGCCAGAAAGAAAAAAGAAAAAAAAAAGAAAAATCGCCCGCTGTGGCCGGGAAGCGAACCCCGGTCACAGGCGCAGAAACTTAAATTAAACGACGGCAAATAAGGCCGTCGTTTAATTTAAGTCGAGCGCCTTAGACCGCTCGACTACACAGGTTCGCGGGAAAAAGAGGGGCAAAAATTAGCTAGAAGTATGTTGTGGCCTCTATTGTTCACAGAGAATTGATTGCTGCCGTAATTACTCATATTTTATTCATAGTCCGTGCTGAAGTTTGCACGCTTTGTAAAATTTGTAAGTTTGAAGGCCAAAGGTGAAAGCATTGAACACTCGCGTTTACTACATTAAAAAAAGTTTTGAATCACTTTGTTTATTTTGAGTTCTTTTTTTGCAGTTGTCCTCGACTCTCATCTTCGGTAGACCAGCGAACTTGAATCACGAAAGAGAAAGTTCGAAAGCACTCAGAACAGCGAAGATAAGAATGGACGTACATTACTAACGGTAAATGTGAGCGTTTAATTTTAATTGAGATCGCGTAAGCAAGAGGTCTGCTCTCAGTACACTTTCGAAGCAGGAGTACTTTGGACACTTAAGATTGTTTTTTTTTATTTTGGGCAAAATGGTTGAAAGTACAATCGTGTTTTCATTTGGCAGTTCTTGTTAAGACAATGGGATTTAACCAAATTACAGTAAGTTGAATGTAAAATTTAGTCAACCGGTTGTTTCTGTATCAAAATGCGCGCATCAATATTCATCCTGCGGTTGTTTTCACTTTAGGTTTTAATCCACAATATATACACACCTTGTACAGCATAATAAAAAATACGATAGCAAAGTACTGCTCAGTAACTCTCATGTGAGTGGTTACAATTAAGGACTTCATCTGCACCCCCAAAACCTTGAACCACATTCACCTTGTGAAAGTATGCGCATCACTTAAAAAAGTTCAACTGCTTTTAGGCTTTGAGGGAGATGAAATCCTAAATTATGTCTATTATTGAAATGAAAGCTACTGAGAAGTACTTTCCTGTGCTAACACTGAGGACCAAACTAGATCGAATTCCTAAGCTGAATATATGTAGTAAGAAATTTTAGATTCAATAAAGAACCAGCAAAAAAGAAGAAACACCACCAAAGCTGGAAGCAATGAAAACAACTGAACACTCGCATATTCATAGTACCAAAAAGGTTATGAATCTCGTTGTTTAGTTTGAGTTTCTTTTCTTTCAGTTGTCTGCCACCCTCAGGTTCGTGGATCAGCAAATACCTTAACTCACGAAAGGACGTACATTAGGGTAAATATACACCTTTAATTTTGATTGAGATCGCGTAAGCAAAAAGTTCCAAGTTAAAAGCTCAGAAATTTCACCGAGTTATGTAAAACTTTCTGAACTTTGAATTTTGTGGATCTAATTACTAAAAGCGAAGCAGGCGTACTTAGAATTACAGCGTGCATTCACTCAAACTGAAGATTGTGAATGTTGGGCAAAAATGTTTGAAGGTGCAATCGTTTTTCCACTGGGTTCAAAATAAAATCATAGCTTTCAACCTGAATTTGACGGCTTTTTTTTCTCAAGGCTGATTTCTAGCCGGCTGTCAACAAGAATGAATGAACAAGCTCCTATCCCATGTGTGGAAAAACGTGTTGACAGGCCAAACGCGGCTCATATGCTCGTGCTAATGTGTTTGTATATTTCTCTTAGCAATGGTTGATTTTAATTAAATACCATTTGCTCATATGGATGTTCTTAAGAACGTTGTTACGAAAGGCAGAATTCTTTCTGCACTTTCTCTCTTTGTTGAAGTGCCGACTTCCTATCACTGAATTTGACTTCGGACGTTATTCTTTCTACTAGACTGTTGGGGTAGTCTCTCACACGGAGGCGTCTTTTGAATTGGGTGATATTCTCAACGAAAGATTTCGCTGAAGAGTTTGTTCTTAGAATATGTAGGGCTTCGCCTTTGATAAACCTTTTTCTAACTTCTGGTGGGTGGCAGGAAGAGAAGTGAGTGTACCGCAAAGTTCCTGTGGGCTTAAAATGTGTGCGGATCTTTAAATCTTTGGCCTTTGAAAAAATGGTATCCGGGACGTTTATTTCTTTGTCTGAGATTTCAGCCGTAAATTTAATTGGGTTGGGTGGTGACTGTTTGCTAGGACAATAAACTCTTCTATCTCCTTTTTGTCAACATTCCACAGCGAGAATATGCCATCGATGTATCTTTGCCACTCAAGTGATAGAAGACTGTAGAACATTAACTACTGTTTGAGCATGTTATGTTTAACTCGATCAGTGTCTCTCTTTAACCTACATTGATCAGATTTCTCTCTTCGCAACTTATCATTGTTGCGTTCAACGCGGCGATAATGAAACTTGGTTGGTGCACCTATGAATGTTCGCTCGGCCTCTCCCTTTATGGAGTGTATTTGTGTCTTAAACTCCCCTTCAGAAGTGACGTTGCTTTTGCGTCATATTGCAAGTCTCTTGGGCATGTGCCCTTTTCTGTGTGGGCCTAATAATTATCGACGTTTCTGACTGCTCGATTTTTCTCTTGAGCATGGAAATCTGGTTGCCTGCGGACTGGCAAGGTCGCTTGCTGGCGTTTCACAAATTAGATCAGGCCTTTGAAAAAGATAAATGTTGCAACAGACATACAGTCACACTGATTTTCAGTGCAACGGTACATTTACTTTGGTCTCTAGCATATTAAATTGGACGTGGCGAAAGCACACGAAAAAAGCGACAAGGTGCCAAGTGGAACAGGATCGAAGACACATTGGTAACAAAGAAATCGTGAATGAAAATTTGCCCAGTTCCTAAAATAGAACTGAATTGCTGCAGCACTGCTACCCCGTGTCTCGCCTATTTCCTCTAAAGTCGCATTGTTGATCACGTATGAAACCACGCCGGAACAAAATGAGTGCCGGCAAATAGGGATCTCTAGAACGAAGACTTGATTTACAAGAATTGTGGCAATAATTGCTAGCGTTCTGTAATTTGTTGTTGTTTTAGAAAGCTTTGAAAACGTCATGCAATTCGCTTTTGTTATGTGTGTGTGTTTCCTGGGTTGATGGCTGCATTACTTCCTGATATGAAACGTGAACTATGACGTTCCAGGGATGGGATGTCATTTGTTTCTATTTCTTGCGTGAAAAATCGCCGGCAAGACGGCTGCCATTTTGAACCCTGTTACATGTGGACGATGGAAATCGAGATCGTTTTTCTCTGTGCTTCGTACTATAAAATGGATTGAACTTGTGAGCGAACTTTTTTAAACTGTCGCGTTCCAATTAAAGATTCTTCTCAAAAATATTATGGCAAAATTGAAAAAAAAAAGGGAAATAGAAAGAAATTGCTACGCTTCCAAAAAATTATTTACGAACCAAAACTGAAAAAAGAAAGAACGAAAAAAAAAAACAAGAAAACGTAGCCCGGCCTGCTGGTTGTGGGCTCTATTGTTCCCAATGAATCGATTATCACTGTAATTACTCATATTTTATTCATAGCCTGTGCTGAAGTTTGCACGCTTTGTAAAATTTGCAAATTTGAAGACAAAGAATGTGCATACTGCTACTGAAAACGGAAGGTATAAATGAAAACACGTGTTGAAAAAACTTTATGTAGATACAGCTTATCTTTCCACGGGGTGCTCCATTTTAATATTTTTTTCCCAGAAAGTTTTTTTTTTGTCACACTATAGCCAATTTTTAAAACAAAAAATTAATTTCCCCGTTTATAACATAGAGGGCAAAATTACTGATTGCTGATTGGTTGAGACAGGGGGCATTTTTTCTTAATTTTCTTTCCAACGAGGGCAAAATTACTGACTCCTGATTGGGCAAGCGCCAAAAATACTCGCATTTGATTGGCTATGCGCGAGAGCGCGCCATTTGCATTTTGTAAGCGTCTTGAAACGAAAGGCAGATTTTGAATTGGATTTGAGTTGTTCAACACAAGAATATAGTTTCAGAGTTTAAATTTAGCCGAGTTGGTTGGCAAAAATGGCATGGTAATCGGATGATAGTTCGAAGAGAAATTCCAGAAGGTGAACCTGAACGTTTTACGGGAAACAGCAAATGGTTATTTGTTCTAAAACTACCGAAAACCTTGGTTAATTCAGCGAGCGAGAGGTCGCTTCGCAACGCAGGTAAGCTTAAATAAATTTACTTAGTTTGAGTTTTGAGTGAGTTTGTCAACGAACTAGAATTGTAATTATCTCAAAAGATGAACATATGCATAAAAGACAGTTTCTTTTTTTTGTTCTGGACGCTGAGTAGCAGTTTAATAAACTGCTTGTGTGGAGAATTGTTTATTCTGAGTGCCGGCGGCGGATTGTGTTTCGACGTGCAATGAAAAGTTTTCAGAAAATTTTGCCCTCAATGTTATAAACAAGTAATCGCATTGAGCCCTCGTAGAATTAAGGATAAATTTTCACTTGTATTTTCAAAGTTTTCACAAATTGCCCTCGTCGCTACGCGACTCGGGCAATTTTGTGAAAACTTTGAAAATACGCGTGAAAATTTATCCATAATTCTACTCGGCCTCATGCGATTACATATACTAATTCTGCGGGTAATAACTTGCATTGAATTTGTAAGCAGTGAATTGATTACTACTGTAATTACTCACATTTTATTCATACGCTTAAATTTGAAGCCAAAGCTGGAAGCAACGATTTAACACTGGCATATTCGTACTACAAAAAAAGTTTTGAATCACGTTGTTTAGTTTAAGTTCGTTTTCTTTCAGTTGGCCTGCCCTCTCAAGTTCACGAAAGACAAAGTACGAAGCTACTTAAAACAACGGGGACAAGAAAGGACGTACATTACAAGAAATATACAAGTTTAATTTTAATTTAGATCGCGTAAGCAAGAAGTTCCAAGATGAAAGCACTGAGATTTCACCAAGGTATGCTCTTGAATATTTGAAACTTTCTCAACTTCGAATTTTGCCGATCCAATCTGTTTGCGATACAGTTTCGAAGCAGGCGTACTTTGGACACTTGATATTACAGCGCGTTTTTGTCTCATCATTTTGTGCAAAATGATTGAAAGTGCAGCGTTTTTGTTTTGTTTTTATTTTTGAACTTCCTGTTTTCTATCGAATCTCGGATCGTTTACATGTGCACGATGGAAATGTCGAGTTGATTTTTCCAAGAGCCCTATTCCTAGGTGATCTTAGACTATTGCCGGCTTAGTTGCAATTCAAAAGTGCAATCGTTATTCCACTGTGGAACTTCTTGTTTTCTATGGTTTGGTAGCACACCGACCAATTCTGGGTGGTTTAGATGTGCACGATGAAGATCTAGCATTTCACCAAACATTAAGTTACATGGACCGTAAATTGGCTCAGCTGGAGATGTTGAATGTAAAAGTTGTGAACCAGTTGATTCTGTATCAAAATGCACGCCTTCCACTTATCTTTCATTTGAATTGTTATAATTTAGGACTTCATCCACAGACCCAAAACCTGGAGCCATAGGGAAATAGAAGTCTTTTGAAGGGCAAAATCGTTTTTTAAACTATAGTTTTATTTTTCGTTTATCTTACATAGTACACTATTTTGAAGAAGTTGAAACTGTACTAGTTTGTAGTTGAACACTATTTTGAAGAGGTTGAAAACAGTACTAGTTTGTAGTTGAACACTATTTTGAACAGGTTAAAAACAGTACTGTTTTGTGGATGAACATTATTTTGAAGTTTGAAACTGTGCTAGTTTCTAGTTGAACACTATTTTGAACAGTTTGAAAGTGTACTAGTTTGTGGTTGAATACTATTTTGAACAGTTTGAAAGTGTACTAGTTTGTGGTTGAACACTATTTGGAACAGTTTGAAAGTGTACTAGTTTGTAGTTGAACACTAATTTAAACAGTTTCAAAACAGTACTAGTTTGTAATTGAACACTATTTGGAACAGTTTGAAACTGTACTGTTTGTAGTTGAACACTATTTTAAACAGTTTGAAAACAGTACTAGTTTGTAGTAGAACACTATTTTAAACAGTTTGAAAACAGTACTAGTTTGTAGTTGAACACTATTGGGAACAGTTTGAAAACAGTACTGTTTTGTAGTTGGACAGTATTGGGAACAGTTTGAAAACAGTACTAGTTTGTAGTTGAACACTATTTTGAACAGGTTGAAAACAGTACTAGTTTGTAGTAGAACACTATTTTGAACAGTTTGAAACTGTACTAGTTTGTAGTTGAACACTATTTTGAACAGGTTGAAAACAGTACTAGTTTGTAGTAGAACACTATTTTGAACAGGTTGAAAACAGTAGTAGTTTGTAGTTGAACACTATTTTGAACAGTTTGAAAACAGTACTGTTTTGTAGATGAACACTATTTTGAACAGTTTGAAAACAGTACTAGTTTGTAGTAGAACACTATTTTAAACAGTTTGAAAACAGTGCTAGTTTGTAGTTGAACACTATTTTAAACAGTTTGAAAACGGTACTAGTTTGTAGTAGAACACTATTTTGAACAGTTTGAAAACAGTGCTAGTTTGTAGTTGAACACTATTTTAAACAGTTTGAAAACGGTACTAGTTTGTAGTAGAACACTATTTTAAACAGTTTGAAAACAGTGCTAGTTTGTAGTTGAACACTATTTTGAACAGTTTGAAACGTTTTGTAGTTGAACACTAATTTAAACAGTTTGAAAACAGTACTAGTTTGTAGTAGAACACTATTTTAAACAGTTTGAAAACAGTGCTGGTTTGTAGTTGAACACTATTTTAAACAGTTTGAAAACAGTACTAGTTTGTAGTAGAACACTATTTTAAACAGTGCTAGTTTGTAGTTGAACACTATTTTAAACAGTTTGAAAACGGTACTAGTTTGTAGATGAACACTATTTTAAACAGTTTGAAAACAGTACTAGTTTGTAGTAGAACACTATTTTAAACAGTTTGAAAACAGTGCTAGTTTGTAGTTGAACACTATTTTGAACAGGTTGAAAACAGTACTAGTTTGTAGTAGAACACTATTTTGAACAGTTTGAAAACAGTACTAGTTTGTAGTTGAACACTATTTTGAACAGTTTGAAAACAGTACTAGTTTGTAGTAGAACACTATTTTGAACAGTTTGAAAGTGTACTAGTTTGTGGTTGAAACACTATTTTGAACAGTATTGGGAACAGTTTGAAAACAGTACTGTTTTGTAGTTGGACAGTATTTGGAACAGTTTGAAAACAGTACTAGTTTGTAGTTGAACACTATGTGGAACAGTTTGAAAACAGTACTGTTTTGTAGTTGAACACTATTTTGAACAGTTTGAAAACAGTACTAGTTTGTAGTTGAACACTATTTTGAACAGGTTGAAAACAGTACTAGTTTGTAGTAGAACACTATTTTGAACAGGTTGAAAACAGTACTAGTTTGTAGTAGAACACTATTTTGAACAGTTTGAAAACAGTACTAGTTTGTAGTAGAACACTATTTTGAACAGTTTGAAAACTGTACTAGTTTGTAGTTGAACACTATTGTGAACAGTTTGAAAACAGTACTGTTTTGTAGTTGGACAGTATTTGGAACAGTTTGAAAACAGTACTAGTTTGTAGTTGAACACTATTTGGAACAGTTTGAAACTGTACTGTTTTGTAGTTGAACACTATTTGGAACAGTTTGAAAACAGTACTGTTTTGTAGTTGGACAGTATTTGGAACAGTTTGAAAACAGTACTAGTTTGTAGTTGAACACTATTTGGAACAGTTTGAAACTGTACTGTTTTGTAGTTGAACACTATTTGGAACAGTTTGAAAACAGTACTGTTTTGTAGTTGGACAGTATTTGGAACAGTTTGAAAACAGTACTAGTTTGTAGTTGAACACTATTTGGAACAGTTTGAAACTGTACTGTTTTGTAGTTGAACACTATTTGGAACAGTTTGAAAACAGTACTAGTTTGTAGTTGAACAATATTTGGAACAGTTTGAAAACAGTACTAGTTTGTAGTAGAACACTATTCTAAACAGTTTGAAAACAGTGCTAGTTTGTAGTTGAACACTATTTTGAACAGTTTGAAAACAGTATTAGTTTGTAGTTGAACACTATTTTGAACAGTTTGAAAACTAATTTAAACAGTTTGGAACTGTACTAGTTTGTAGTTGAACACTATTTTGAACAGTTTGAAAACAGTACTAGTTTGTAGTTGAACACTATTTTGAACAGTTTGAAAACAGTACTAGTTTGTAGTTGAACACTAATTTAAACAGTTTGGAACTGTACTAGTTTGTAGTTGAACACTATTTTGAACAGTTTGAAAACAGTACTAGTTTGTAGTTGAACACTATTTTAAACAGTTTGGAACTGTACTAGTTTGTAGTAGAACACTATTTTAAACAGTTTGAAAACAGTACTAGTTTGTAGTTGAACACTATTTTAAACAGTTTGAAACTGTACTGTTTTGTAGTTGAACACTATTTTGAAGAGGTTGAGAACAGTACTAGTTTGTTGTAGAACACTATTCTGAACAGTTTGAAAGTGTACTAGTTTGTAGTTAAACACTATTTTGAACAGTTGGAAACTGTACTAGTTTGTAGTTCAACAGTTTGAAAAAGTACTAGTTTGTAGTAAAACGCTATTTTGAACACGAAATTTGAATTTATCAACTGAGTTGATAAGGTCGATTGGTCACCGTAAAGAGAATGAAAGCTGAAGTTTCGAGCGTTAGCCCTTCGTCAGAGCGAATCAAGGAATTGTGGGTTGCACTTCGTTTATATGGGGGGTGGTGGAGCTACGCTATTGGTGGGAGCATGGCAACGTGAAAAACAAGAATAAATTAGTTGAATGAAAAGCGTAGGTTGATACCGTGGGGATTAAGTGTGCCGATTTGAAAAATGAATTTTTGTTCTAGATTTTTAGGGCTTTCCGTGTTACCCTGGTGTAGGGAAAGGCCGCAGATCGTCATGTGTTGGCTAGAATGATTAGGGAGATTGAAATGTCGGCCGACTGGTTTGGATGCGTCCTTGTCATTTCTTTCAACATCTCGTAAGTGTTCGCGGAAACGGTCGCCTAGTCTCCTCCTTGTTTCGCCGTTGTAAATATTTTTGTATAAAGTGCATGGTATGCAATAGATAACATTTGCGGAGGTGCATGAAAAGCGATTGGTGATTTTAATCGATCGCTTGGGTCCTGTTATTTTGTCTGCTTTGTGAATGACAGGACAAGTGTCGCGTCGTTTTCGCGCGCATTTAAAAGTACCCTGTTGATCATCAGATTTAACTACACTTCTCACTAGAACTTCCTTTATGTTTTTGTCACGTTTGAATGAAATCAATGGAGGCTGTTAAAAGATTCTTCCTGTTTCACTGTCATTTTGGAGTAACTTAAAGTTCTTTAAAATGTTGTTTTTGGCTGCGAGGTTATGTGGATGGTAAGTGAGTTCAAATGGAATTCTCTTGTTCTTTTCCTTCTGTGACGTTTGCAGTGCTGACTGTCGATCAATCTGTTGAGCCGTGTTGACGACAGAGTCAGGATAGCCATGTTTCTTAGAGAAATAGCGTATTTCCTCTGATTTGTTGGAAAAATCGGAATCATCACTACATAAACGTCGAAGTCTAAGAAATTGAGAGAACGGGATAGCGTTTTTGACGTGGGAAGGATGAGAGGATGAATGCAACAAATAACTGTGGGAATCTGTGGGTTTGTATAGTGCACACTGGTAGATACGCCGTTGCCATTGATTGAAACTTTGATGTCAAGAAAAGCAATTGAAATTTTGGAAATTTCCCAGGTATATTTCAGCGCCGGGTGAAAGCAGTTAACAGAAGATATAAAATGATCGAGTTCTTCTCTGCTAAATGAAGTAGCGCCAACGCAATCGTCAATGTAGAGGCCGTAAAGTTCAGATTTGGTACCATTAAATTGGTTGAAAAATTGATTTTCGATGTAACCTACGAAAAGATTAGCGTAGCTAGGTCCCATTTTGGTACCCATAGCGACGCCGTTGACCTGTTTGTAGTGGTTATCGGCAAATGAAAAGCAATTCAGTGTCAAAACTAGTTCGGCTAAACGGAGCAGAGTTTCCGAGCTTTTTTAATAGTGCGCTGGTCGAAGGAAAACCTAAGTGCCTGAAGCCCTTCGTCGTTGGGAATTACGGTATATAAAGAAGTAATGTCCATAGTAAAAATAAGTTCTCTTTTCTAGACATCAAAGTTTCAATCAATGGCAACGGCCTATCCACCAGTGTGCACTACAAAACCAGATTCCCACAGTTATTTGTTGCATTCATCCTCTCATCCTTCCCACGTCAAAAACTCTATCCCGTTCTCTCAATTTCTTAGACTTCGGCGTTTATGTAGTGATGACTCCGATTTTTCCAACAAATGAGAGGAAATGCGCCATTTCTTTAAGTAACGTGGCTATCCTTACTCTGTTGTCAACACGGCTCAACACCGTGCTCAACAGATTGATCGACAGTCAGCACTGCAAACGTCACAGAAGGAAAAGAACAAGAAAATTCCATTTACATTCACTTACCATCCACACAACCTCGCAGCCAAAAACAACATTTTAAAGAACTTTAAGTTACTCCAAAATGACAGTGAAACAGGAAGAATCTTTTAACAGCCTCCATTAATTTCATTCAAACGTGACAAAAACATAAAGAACTTTCTAGTTAGAAGTGTACTTAAATCTGATGATCAACCAGGTACTTTTAAATGCGCGCGCAAACGACGCAACACTTGTTCTTTCACTCACAATGCGGACAAAATAACAGGACCCAAGCGATCGATTAAAATCACCGATCATTTTACATGCACCTCCGCAAATGTTGTCTATTGCATATAATATGCACTTTATGCAAAAAGATGTACATTGGCGAAACAGGGAGGAGACTAGGCGACCGTTTCCGCGAACACTTACGAGATATTGAAAGAAATGACAAGGACGCATCCAAACCAGTCGGCCGACATTTCAATCTCCCTAATCATTCTCGCCAACACATGACGATCTGCGGCCTTTCGCTACACCAGGGTAACACGGAAAGCCTTAAAAATCTAGAACAAAAATTCATTTTTCAAATCGGCACACTTAATCCCCACGGTATCAACATACGCTTTTTATTCAACTAATTTATTCTTGTTTTTCACGTTCCCATGTTCCTACCAATAGAGTAGTTCCACCACTCCCTATATAAAGCAAGTGCAACCCACAATTCCTTGATTCGCTCTGACGAAGGGCTAACGCTCAAAACGTCAGCTTTCAATCTCTTTACGCTAGCAATCGACCTTACCACCTCAGTTGATAAATCCAAATTTGGTGTTTCACGTCCCCACCGACGCAGCACCACAGTTTCTTTAGAATCTAACCCCCTTGACTATTTTGAACAGTTTGAAACTGTACTAGTTTGATCCGTGGATCTGTAAAATTCTCTGCAACTTTGAAAGTTTCAAGTATTAAACAGCTTAAATCAATAAAGTTTCTGCGTGCTTATCTTGGACCTTGTTGCTCACATGATCTAAATTGAAGTTAAACGTGTATATTTACTGTAATGTAGCTTCTTCCTTCTTCCTTTCTTGGTCCTTGCTTTTTAAGTAACTTTGTATTTTGTGTTCCGTGATTCAAGTTTGCTGATCCATTGAACTTGATAGTGAACTGAAAGAAAAGGAACTCGAAATAAACAACGTGATTCATCAATATGCCAGTGTTCAGTTGTTTCAGTGCTTTTGTTCCAATTTTTACAAAGGGTGCAAATTTCTGCACGGGTAAATTACATGAGTAATTACAGTACAGTGCTAATACATTCACTAATAAATTCACTGCAAACAATAAAGCCCAATTTTTACAAAGGGTGCAAATTTCTGCACGGGTAAATTACATGAGTAATTACAGTACAATGCTAATACATTCACTAATAAATTCACTGCAAACAATAAAGCCCACAACTTACTTCTGCTAACTTTTGCCTCTCTTATTGTCGCAAACCTTTTTAAGCGCATTTTTGTGCAAAAGCTCTTTTCAAAATCGCCATTTATTACAAATCAGTGTTCTGAGGGGGTGGGGGTACTCTGGTATATCACGTTTGGAGGTGTGAACGGTCTTAATAAATTATTGTTGCACCCAAAGAATTCCAATCAGGCTGTCACTGAACCCCCCTCCCCCTCCCCCCCCCCGCCAAAATAAATTAATATTGTTTTAGTTTGCCGGTAAATGGAGCTTGTGGAACTGAGAACCCAGATCAGGTTAGCTTGTCCTTTTTATCAACCCTAAATAATACCCCAAACAGGTTAAACAGAAATTTCTTCGCCAAAAAGCACCATATTGCCAATTTCTCATCTCCCCGCCACTAACAAACCTGAGTACTCCTCTCGGTTAACAATTATCAACAGGTGATGTCAACAAGATCTTCGCTATAAGCCGCTCCCCCCCTCCCCCCCACCTCAAGGCAAAGAAGCCCCTTCTCCACTTTTTTGAATGCCTCTGGCGCTTCTTTTATATTCATCTTGTTGAATGATTTGTCTTAGGTACACAACTGTTAGACGAATGATACATCTTCCAAGATAGAAAAGGGGCATTGTGCGCAATAAATTGCTCAATATGGTACACACCATTGCTGGCAACACAGTTACTGTATCAATCTCCAGATAATGTTACTTCTGTTACTCTGGAAGTTAAAGTTCAAATGACTTTGCTGGATTGGCTTACAATCCTTAGACACAAAAGAAGCACTGTGGTTCCCGATAACCAACAAACCCATTTTAGACCATGCAGTTCTCCTCAACTCTCAAACAA
The DNA here is from genome assembly GCA_964030785.1 of Siderastrea siderea. Lineage (NCBI taxonomy): Eukaryota > Metazoa > Cnidaria > Anthozoa > Scleractinia > Rhizangiidae > Siderastrea > Siderastrea siderea. The sequence goes on along the minus strand of OZ034977.1, from coordinate 41,808,409 downwards.
ATATAGTTTTGCGATACTACAAACAAGTCAGCACGACCGGAGGGTTTGTAATTTACACCCCATTTTTATCAGGGACACTGTTTTACACGTATTAACAGAAAAATTTGGGACTGATTCAGTTTTTACCAGAGCACCAGGAACCACCACAAAACTAGATTATTTGTTTGGCCAAATAATTGCCAGTGACCATACTGACCTAATTAATATTTCAAAGGCCTCACCTTTAAATGTTTTGTTCTGATTCTTTTCTTCCTTTTTGTCTCATCCTTTCTTCCACTTTCACTTCCAATTCACTGAATTAAAAAGTCAATTCAAAATGCTAAAGAACACCCCAGATTATAAGCTTGATTTTAGAAGAAAATTAACTAAACCCAATGCAAACTTGTATCATTATGCTGCTGAAGTTTCGCAGAGGAAGTTTTTATTTCACAAGAGTTTCAAGTGGTGTGCACTACTTCCTCCATGCCACTACCACTTCCTTTTTTCTATGGCCACTTTTCTTGTGCCCCAAACAAAAGCTTCATATTTTTTTAATCCAAATGCAAAGAAGCCATTAATCAAACCAACCAACAAAACCCTTTCAGTCCTCAATTACACAATTTAAAAAAAGTTTTATTAGAGCCTTGTCTACTTCACACCCAGAGCCTGCAGACTTCTTGGTCAGCAGGTGGTTGTGAGGTGAGATTCTGAGATATAAATCATCAAACATGTTTTATTCAGGAATGGCTGCTTGCAAATTAAAAGAAACAATACAAACAGCCAACAAAAAATAAATTTTATGATTATATTTTTTCGATTATTCCAAGACATGGGAACTATCTGCTGACTTAGGATCCAGTGGATTGACTCTATGTACGAGACTGTGCTAATAATTTTTTTACACAACAATTTGGTGCGCAGCCGTATTTACCTTGAACAGTTGTAGGTGGATACATGTATCACAATGGTGGCGTCTGTTTAACGCTTGGAGACATTTTCACCACTGTATATCCAGCAATAAGCCTGATAAAGAAAAGATACAACACTCAGTATTATGCATTGCTACTTAGAGGTGCAGCTACTTCATTTACACAAAATATACTTCATACCCTAACACCTCGTTCATCCATATCACCGTAGATCTTGGCATGGCATGGTTAACAAGCCGTTATAAAAAAAACCCATATTACCTTGCAGTCTTGGCTTAAAGGCTTTTTGTTTTTCTTCCGACAACGTTAATTGAAAAGACACAACACCCAGGATAAATAAAGTTGCAGTGCTAAAGACATGGTACAGAATGCCATGATTACCTTTCATTTTTGTGAATTTGAGTTTTCTAATTCCAATATTTTCACGCATAGGAATTATGTCTTGATTAAAATGCATGTTTAGGACAATTTCGCACTTTTTCGTATTTTATCGTCCTGATCTTAGGTAAACGCCGAACGCAAAACCTTCAAAATCGCCAATATTCGCCATTTACAACTGTAAGGACGACAAACTAGAACAACTGAGTTAAGTTTATGTTTACTTTGAAGAAAACTATCAACATTATTCCCGATATCTTGCTTTAAACATGAACCTCGCAATATTCCCATACAAATCCTTCAAATTTCAAACATTGTCTGGCCCCCCTGTGATGAAAGTTTAATTTAAACGACACGAAAACACTCCACACCATTCTGCGTAGTAAAGGGCACTGAAGCAAGATGCTACCTAACACTTTCACTGTCGCTCAACGAACCTAATTTTAATACCTCAGAGAAGTGCTGTATTTTTTCAAGTCATTTATTGTACATAAAGCAAGTGAGTGTTCTTAGACGTGTGTGTATGAAATGTTGTATTAAAAAGGCGGAAATTGGAATGACTGTTAAAATAAAACACTAGCTGTGGTGCAAAACCAATTAATATACAATTTCTACATTTTTTAATAATATTATCTTATTCGTTTTAAGAATTTTTTTCGTCGAGTGAATTTTACTTTCGGAAAACCAAAATCTGAATGTTACTTGTCCAATGGGCAAAAGGAATAAAAAAAAAGGTGTTTTGCTCTGAATACCAGTGTTTTTACTGTATACAGTACCGCTCAAAAGTAAGTTACCAGTTTCGTCTCGTTTCTCTCGAGACGAGAGTCTCGTCTCGTCTCACTGAAGCGGCAATTTTGGAATAAATTACAAGCAGATTGTCTCGCGAGAAGCCGACTACAGTACTGTGCAAAAGTATTGAGAACGAATTTCGACGAATTTCGCGCTTTGTTCTCTTCAAGAGATAATCTGCCTCAAGTAATCACATTTTAACAAATATTGTTAGTTAAAATGAAAACTGCCTTTCATTCGAACCACTTATTAGGCTAATTGTACCTTCAACACATATTACGCCAAATTGCTGTTTGTGTACTCCCTGTGGTCTCAACAGGTGCTTGTGTATTCCATCTTCTGTTTTGATGACATCTGCAGCATTGCACAACCTGAAATAAACAGTCTGTTAGCCTTTAGCGAGTACATGTAACACACTAATGAACACTCATAATGTTGTGAACAGACAAAATAATTAGCAACTAATATGGAAAAGTTAGCCCATTCAATTCCATAAACACTCAAGGAAATCAAGGGAAGCAAGAATATTTTCTTGTTTTAAATGATTTGCTTTCAAGAGTTTCCTTTTATTTGTTTGCTGAACTGTTTCAGCTCCAGTATCAACAGGCATGTTCTCTTGACTGTTCCCCATACATTTCCTACTTGTAGGAGAATTGACATAAACATCAAGACACTTTATCTTTGGTGATCACCTTCTTTATTCTCATTTCCTGTATGTTTGATCAAGTAGCGTTATTGTAAGGAGGAACTAGATGATTGGCATTAGTACTGTATTTGGAGTACCCCCCCCCCCACCCCGGATTTAGGGCTGATGAGTTTATAAGCATATACCTTATTTCACAACTTTTTGGCATAACATGCATTGCTACAGAATACCATTGTCACCTTTCATTTTTGTTCACTGGGGTTTTAGTTAAACTAGACTGCGAGTGGTCTCGGGGGTCTCGAAATTTCGCGGGCGGGCATGTGTGTATTTTGCCCGCCCCACAATCGCCACCGCCAAAATTAGAGACTACTCGCAGTCTATAAATTAAACTATTTTTACGCATAGGAACTATTTGACTAGATTAAGATGAATTTTTCACCACAATTTTGCACTCAGAATTCATGGTTTCTTGGTCAACAAAAGGTCACCAGGCAAGACTATGCGATAACATTAAAATATTTTTTTGCTTAGGATCGGAGTGGATGTATTAATAAGACTCTTGGATATCATCAGGGCTCAGAATTTGCTTTTGCCCGAGCCAATTTTCCACTTGCCCGTGTTTAAAAAAATTTCTCATGCTTATTAATAATTCATGAGGCATGGACAAAGATCTCACAAAGTGTTTAAAGGGGCTACGTCACGGATACTGCATCTTGAAAAAGCTGGCAAGTTTTTTCAAGTTTGTCATTCGTAATCCGTCTTAATCCCCCTCATTTGTAACCATCCTTGTTTAGTTTTGGTTTATTATTACTTCTTTGGTGTTTTTCTACCTTAGGAAACTATTATTGGGAGGTTTCCTTCAATGAGAAAATAATTTTTTTCACATCAGCAAAGTGAATGAAAATACCGTGACATAGTTCCTTTAATGAGTGATCGCTCTCCTTCTGTTGAACGTTTGGGAGATCGTTCACATTTACTGTCCTGTACTGTTCTTGTACGTGACATCTATGTTTACTGACTGAATGCAATAAGTTAGCGTGGATCAGAGTTTAAGGAGTTTTATTTTTTTAATGCACGTGTAATAAGTACATGATTAATTTAGGATTAAATGAATTAGAAAAACCCTCGAGGAAATTTGGAAGACGTTGACGGTTAAATAAAACATTGTTCTAAATGTGCAACAGACCACGTTCAAAATGCACATTGTGACACATTTGTTGTGAAAAGAAATTTGATCCAGGCAGATTTACATCGCGTGCTTACCATGCAACCAGTATAGTTCTCAGATCGTCATCTTTCCAGACCTCAGAGCATGAAAAGCCTGAAAATATGCTTGCGTTTATAACCCTGAATTGGCCTTCTATTGTTTGACCTATACTCACAGTTACCATAGATTGAGAAGCAATTTACCACACATTCAAAGTTTTATATAAAACGCAAGCTCAAGCTTTAATACCGGTATATGTTTACTCCACTTTCTCGCTTCAATTCTATCTGCATACGGTGTATGGTATGCAGCGCAAAAAAATATACTAGTAATATGAGGAAAAAAACCTTTGTAAGACTGATGCATAAAGGATCTGCTAACAGCTAGTAGATTTTTGCCTAAGAATTGAAAAAGGCTTTCCAGTTTAAGCACAAAACTAAGGCCGTTTTAGCTACAGCAGCGTTTTCATCGCATGTTTTCTCAACTTTGTTTACCAATTCACAGGTCAGGGAGGGATTTCAACAACTGATCAATTACGGTTACCAAAACCGATTTTAAAACTAAACATCTCACAAAATGTTTTAGAAAAAAGTCATTTTAAGCGATTGCGTGACTGACAAATCAACTGATAAAAACGTATACAGTACCGCTCAAAAGTAAGTTACCAGTTTCGTCTCGTTTCTCTCGAGACGAGAGTCTCGTCTCCAGAGATTCACTGAAGCGGCAATTTTGGAATAAATTACAAGCAGATTGTCTCGCGAGAAGCCGACTACAGTACTGTGCAAAAGTAATGAGAACAAATTTCGACGAATTTCGCGCTTTGTTCTCTTCAAGAGATAATCTGTCTCAAGTAATCACATTTTTAACAAATATTGTTAGTTAAAATGAAAACTGCCTTTCATTCGAACCACTTATTAGGCTAATTGTACCTTCAACACATATTACGCCAAATTGCTGTTTGTGTACTCCCTGTGGTCTCAACAGGTGCTTGTGTATTCCATCTTCTGTTTTGATGACATCTGCAGCATTGCACAACCTGAAATAAACAGTCTGTTAGCCTTTAGCGAGTACATGTAACACACTAATGAACACTCATAATGTTGTGAACAGACAAAATAATTAGCAACTAATATGGAAAAGTTAGTCCATTCAATTCCATAAACACTCAAGGAAATCAAGGGAAGCAAGAATATTTTCTTGTTTTAAATGATTTGCTTTCAAGAGTTTCCTGTTATTTGTTTGCTGAACTGTTTCAGCTCCAGTATCAACAGGCATGTTCTCTTGACTGTTCCCCATACATTTCCTACTTGTAGGAGAATTGACATAAACATCAAGACACATCTTTGGTGATCACCTTCTTTACTCTCATTTCCTGTATGTTTGATCAAGTAGTCATATTGTAAAGAGAATTACTAGATGCTTGGCAGTACAGTATTTGGAGTACCCCCTCCGCCCACCACCCCCCGGGATTTGAGGGTGATGAGTTTGTAAGCATATTAGTCCATGGGCCAGGACACCAAAATTTTGAATTTCTTACCACTCTTAGGGACAAAGGCGATCATACCTTTTTACAAACCTTGTTCCCTCTACTTTAATTTCATGTAAGATTAGGCCACGCTAACGATCTAGCTTTCTTGTGTAAATCACGTGATCAAATGACGTCACCAATATCATAAAATATTACTTTTCTTGACTGACTATTGCAATATGGAATGTTTTACTTTGAACATTGTCAGCAGGCTCTGGTTTAAATACGATAAATAAATGCACAGGTTGTTTCCAGTTCGAGATATCTTTACAAAGACGTTTCTTTTTGGTTGCTATGGCAACAAAGCCTCATATCTTCATATCTTCATATCTTCACATCTCATTTCTCCATATTCTTTTTTTGATTTTTGACTACTTTTTTAATTCCCTCTCTACATTTACTCTCTGTGGCCTTTTGGCAAGAATTGTTCACAGTTCTAGTCGTATTCTAGCCTGTAACTAACTACACTTCAGCTTCTTTAGCATTTGAAAGTTAGAATGAAAAGATGTCATCGTATTCCTTTTCAAAACAAAGGAAAAAAACACTGAGACAGTTTGGTTTAGACCAAAGAAAAGTATTTCTGAGTGGCTTGACATAAACTTCGTAGATTAATTATGTATTAACCTTTTATTTTACACCTTTGCAGTGAGCTCACAAAAAGTTTGAATTTGATACAGCAAAGAACGATAACGAGAAAGTTATTTAGTCTGCTCAGAAGATCTGTTCGGGCCTGTGTTCCACACTTCATATACACTGTCGAGGAAATGAGACTCTTGAATGCAAGGCAGAGCACAAACACATCAGTGTCGACTGTAGTGCAGCCATTTCTTCCTGCATGATATGTGTGTAGCAGCAGCCTTGTGTCTACCCCCTGCTATGTAGCTCCTCACAGAGTACTGAACCATCTGACAAGATTTCATAGCACTCTTCCCCCGTTGTGGCGTACAGCTTCTTCCCTGCAAGCTTGACACGGCAAAGTTCCTTCCGCCAATCGTTCTCGATGAAGTGTATCAGTTGCTGCTCATTCTCTGGGTTCGACAGAAACCTTCTCCACTGCTGTACTCGATGATCAGCCTGAATGCTTCTGTATTCATTGCCCATCTCAGCTCCTCCCTTCCTTCTTTCTGCATTCTTTATTGATATCTTTCGGTAGTCATCAAACACAGAATTGATCTTGGCGCTGCTAGCACCTTCACGTGGGACCATGGCCAACAGCCTATCTGCAACTTCTCTAAACGTTTTCTGATCACCTTTTAAGGACGGCGCCTCCTTTCGTTACTGCGCATACGTTCTGCGCATCTCGGGATATTTGGGTTTCTTAGAATTCGCCCACTAATACAACGTTTTTGTGCAGTTTGTGAATACGTGGGAAAAGCAGATCTTAGCAAGAGCTATTAGAATCCAAAAACAAAATTTGGTGTAACCACGCATTTTCAGAGATAATTAAAGTTAATTTTGGAAAGAAATTGCCATTATATTTTAACGCCTCATAACCTTTGGAAAGGAATTGCCATTGTATTTTAACGCCTCTTAAGAATTATGGTTGCTTAATTATCTCTGAAAAATGCGTGGTTACCCACATTTTTCTTTTTAGATTCCACTAATCCTTGCTAAGACCTGCCTTTTCCCCATAGTCATAACCTTTGAGAAAATACCTCTGTATTAGGAGGCACCGTCCTTAAGCCTTTGGACCATTGCTGTACCATCGATAATGTAACTCTTTTTCCAATGAAGATTTCGCTGTTTTCTTCAGGGAGCCATCAGGCTGCATTTTCATATGAAAGTCTTTGAACAAATTTACAGAAAAAAATATTTTCAAAATAGTACTTTAGGTTTTAGAGGACCAAATAATCCATCTTTTTAGTTGCAAAGGATAGCGGCAAACCATATGGGCCTAGGTCAATCTCACCGTCCTCAAACACTCAATCATGATGAATGAATTACTGGCAGAATCAGAATCACTGGCAGTATTCGCTCCATCTCTGCTAACAAAATCCCTTCAAAATGTTCTTCGAATTATTGTATGTAAAGATTGTTTAACGAGGCCTTTTGCTAACAAGAAAAGCAAGAAAATAGCAGAAGAATCAGGCGAAAAAACAAGAGAATTACATGACCTGACATGTATTGGTTACCCATAATGCATAGCAAATCATGCAGCTCATTTTATTTTTGTAATAATGTGCTAAAAAGCACGTTTTCAATATAAACACTGCAAAAATATTTATAACCACATCTTCTGTCTGTTTTAGCCAATGACGTCACGTTAGTGACGTCATATGGCTACTGTCAGAGCCTAAAAATCAACGATAGATGACAGTGTCGTGTCTGTCTTACGATTTGTGAGGCTGGGGGGATATTCTGTGAGACGATGGGTGAGGGTGTGCACCGGGACACTGAAACTCTTACCTTATCAGCGGCACAAACCCATACAGCTAATGTTATGGGAGTAAGACCCCCGGGCTTTTGTGTACGTGAGGTCTGGCAGGATTTTATTCGCGTTGTAGTCCTGTGTTTGCTTAGCTGAAGTACAAATTTCCACAGCAGCAAATACAAGACGGACTTGCCAATTTGAGATGTTGTATGAACAGAACGTGGAAATTAACGTCACATCGATCCCTAATTACAGTGAAAGGAACAATATTTAAAGCCCAAGTTTATAACGATAGTGAAAAGACTAGAGTAGAACAGCAAAAAATTTTTCGGGATTATCTCTCGGTAACAGCGAATCTAAAATTTGCAGTGTCATTTTTGAGTGCGTGTTATAAAACATGAACCCATTTAAAACTAAATCGGAAATTGCGCGGCTTGTTGCTAGCTATTCTTAAAACTGAAAAACTTAAATGAAACTAGTATTAAAATCCAAGTCACAGTGGTGATCAAGGAATTAGAGGATGGATGTAGTAAAATCTTAACAAGATACTAAACGTTATTTCGGGGTTATTCATAGCTCAAAGTGTAAAGCGTATGTTGAGCAAATTTGCATAGTTGACAGCTGTAATTTCCGCCTTATAAGGAATGTAATGCATGATTCAATTTTACCTGTTACCATCCCACCCCCGGGCAACCCCCGGGACAAGTCCAGCCCTTCGGGCCCGGGGGTGGGGAATTGTTTGAAACAGTTTTGTCCCGGGGGTAGGGGGGCGGGGCAAATCGAAAATAACTTCTCGTTTTTCTTGTGAAGCACGTCACTAGCTTATCACTTCTCAGTTGACACAATGGTGCCGGACCGCGTAGAGAAGACTGTCTGTTTCCAGGGAAAATCTCTAGAATTTGTAGCAGACTGGTTGGAGAAGAATAATCCCTCAAAATTAAAATCTGTATTCAAAGGCACGTTTCTTATAAATTGTTAAACGAAGGTGCGTTTGATGTGTACTCGAATGGATGGCGTTCATCACAAACATGGAAATATTTCTGCAGCGTATTTGTATGAAACAGATGCACGGCTTTATAGTAAACAGAGATCCCAGTGTTCTTGTGAAACAAGCTAAGAAAAACTCCTTTAAAATGCTGTCATCAATTTGCTCACCGGACCTCTTTTGTGCATGTGCTAATAAAACACGCGGTGAAGAACATCTCCGTTTCCTCGCCAGCAGAATGCCAGTGCGGTTTAAAAGACTTTTTTCTTCAGTTTTCTTTTTCAATGTAGTGTCCATGTTTTTTAATACTATGCAATATCCTTCGTTCAGTAAACTCTAGAAAAGCGTTTCAGCTCTTGTCAAAACGTCTGGTTGTGCTATTGTACGGAAATCAATTTTGGTCGATGAGGAGTCCCGGGGGTGGGGAATTGTCTCTTTCTGCGTGCTCGGGGGTGGGGAATAGACCGCCAAGTAAGAAAAAAATTGCAAATTCCCGGGGGTGTGCCCGGGGGGGGGATGGTAACAGGTAGAATTGAACCCTGCATAACGCAACACTTAAAACATCTCGAACCGACCGAAACAGTACCGAAAGATTAACAACAACAGATATGTGACAAAGCATTCTAATAGAGACCTGTTGGATCTACTGGAAAACGAGCTGAATTTGAACATTTTCGTACTGTTCGAAGGCAAAGCAAACGAAATTTATTCGGCTGTAGGTTGAGACTCAAAATAAACACGTGAGCTAAAAATAACTTCGGACCGTGGGAAAGTTACAAATGCAAACATACTTTGGTCGATTTGTGAAGCAAAAAGACGAAAATTATTATAGCCGACTTGATTACAAAGCAAGCAACTTCAATTAACAGGGTAAATAAATATAGTTGCAAAACTATTTCAGTCGTGTTTATAAACGCTAGTTCAAACCGATTTCGAACGAAAATATTGTGGATACAAGAAACGCCGTTTGATGGCAGACTCCTGTTTTGACAATACAATGTACTAAGAACGTAAGTGGTTGACTGAAACGTCTGAAACCTTACAAATTAAACAAAGTAAAGCGAGTCGCGTGTCACGCAAATCACGCAGAGCGTCAAAACGGCACCCTTTAGAAAGTTGACCGTTTATGAGCACTGAAAAGTATTGGATATTCACCGGTAGAAGTAAGAAATTAAAAGGTTCAACTGCAACTTGCATTTATTTCTGAAGTAAAATTGTTAACTTTCCACTGATCTTTGCCTAAATTATGTATGCAATATTTTTCGACGGTGAGTTTAAGTTTAAGTTTACTTGTTTTTGTCTGTGTTCTTTGAAGAACCGTGAAACAAAGAGCTTTCTTCGTTTTTTTTTTACTCCGCGTAGTCACGCTGCTGGATCATTACCAGGTTTTATAGTGGATAACCACAAGATCTTTTTGGTGGTGGTGGTGGGGGGGGGGGGGGGGGGCTGAGGGGTTAGGGTGGGACTTACCGGAGGTGTAAAGTCCCATAGGTTGTCAGGATAAATTTCACCATATTGTGAAAAAAAACGTCATTGGCTCTGCGCGCATTGCGTGCCTATGTTTTTTGTTTGCTATCGAAGACCTCGAAATTAATCTGTATTTGGGATGTAATTTTTTTTGAGCCTCGTTTTCATGTCAGAGGGTAATTTTTGAGATTTTTAATTTTAAATTAAAATAGACCCTAAAATTACGCAGTGGGGATGGCTATCACAATTTTTTCCCAATACTTCCGTACATTCTTCAAAATGACACTACTCATAATTTGTCCCTAAAACTGGTAAGAAAATTTGGTCTGGCCCATGGACTATATAACTTACTTCACAAATTTTCGGCATACACTGTATTATGCATTGCTACAGAATGCCATTGTCACTTTACATTTTTGTTCACTGGGGTTTTAATTAAACTATTTTTATGCATTAAAATGTATTTTTCAGCACAATTTTGCACTCAGAATTTATGGTTTCTTGGTCAACAAAAGATCACCAGGCAAGACTCTGGGATAACATTAAAATATTTTTTTGCTTAGGAGTGGATGTATTAACAAACTACAAAGCAACAGATGAAAATTCTCTTATTTTATCATCCTGGGTCTCGACTGTCGACTATCCACTGTCCAAAGACCCAATGGACTCTTGGTACCAGACCGTGTCGAGCAACATTGCCAAATTCAAACACAGCTGTAAATACCTTCAAAACTAAAATGTGCACATGCTGTTGTGGCTTCTTGCTGTAACGTGGAGTCATTGAATGCAGTCATAATGAAGAACAGAAACAAACCTGGAAAAAAAAAGAGATAAATCAGTCGATGAATAAAGTTGCAGTCCTACAATCATGTGTATTGCTACAGAATACCACTGACACTACAAGCCGGAGGCTTGATTTTAGTGTATGCATTAACAGTCCCTATTTACCCGGGAAATCTACACAAGTTTGATTTAAAACATTTTTTAAAGCCCAATTTTTGTAATCAGTTTTCACATGTTCCTTATTGTACGTCAATTGTGAAAAAATCTGTCAAATAAAGTTGCTGTTTTTAGTGCAGAATCAAAAACAGACTTCATGTTTTTAATATCTAATAAGAGTTACTTGTAGCAGTTTGGGGAAAGAAATACCGGTAACTTGATCGCCTGTGGTAGATACAGTCGAAGCTCTCGTAAGCGACCACCTAATGAGTTCAGAAAAGTGGTCATATTCACTAGAGCTGTCCGCTTACGACTGAGGATGGGCTCTTGTAAGCGATCACGTTATAAAAAATAGAGGGTGGTCGCTTATAAGCACTTTAAGCAGCAAGTTTGGAACAAGTTATTGGTTTAACCAATAGTATTGCAGCAATAATATTTAAAAATAGTTTATTATTGCCTATCACAGAAGAGGTTCGCGTATGTATAAGTCAACAAACCATTAGTACTTAGCCATGTACTACTCTAAATTTGATTAAGAAAGGAGTGTTTTTACAAATGGTGGTTGTAACTAGAGCTGGTCGCTTACGAGAGTGGTCGCAAGGAGAGCTTCGACTGTACCTGGGATTGTTGATTTTGCTGGCCATCTTAATTGCACGAGATGTTTTTAAAATTGTTCGTATCTTAACATATTTTTTACATACTATTTACATAATTACACTTCATCTTTTATTGGCAATCAACGGTGGTGAAAACTCATTTGTTTCGATTTGCTCTTGGTGGTATTCAATGGCTATGTGAAGTAAAGAAGTAAAAACAATACTAACAGCCAATGAAAAAATTTATATTTTTTTTCAGTTATCCATAGACGTAGTTATCCGCTGACTTAGGATTCTGTGGACTCTAGATATGAGACTCTGCTAACAATTTTGTACACAGCCATCACTACCTTGAATACTTGCACATGTATACAGTTATGCATTACGTGTACTACGATGGCCTCTGTCTGAAGCTTGGAGTCGTTTTCAGCACTGTCAATGTTACCACAGTGACTGTTTATTCAGCAACAAGCCTGAAAAATTAAAGATACCTCATCCAGGATAAAGTTGCAGTGCTGAAGACATACAGTCAACTACCGCTATTACGGACACAATCGGGACCAACATTTAATGTCCGTAATAGAGAGAGTCCGTAACAGTGGGAGTTGTTTCCAGCAATTCTTATCCTTCGGGACTTCAGCTGTCATCTGTAATAACGGGGTGTCCGTAACAGCGAGCTGTCCGCAAGGTGGGAGTTGACTGCGTTATGCATTGCTAAAGAATGCCATGGTTACCTTTCATTTTTGTTTTGGTTTTAATTCCACTATTTTCATACATAAGAATTATCTGTCCAGACTAAAATGAATGATTAGCACAAATTCGCATCCAGAATCCATGGTTCCTTGGTCAACAAAAGGTCACCAAGTATTAGACTATGCAATAATTTAAAATGTTTTTTTTTCTCAAGAGTGGCTGTTTGCATTAACAAACTACAAAGAATCCGACAAAAATTATCTTTTTAATTATCATCCTGGGCCTAATGCCTGGAAACTATCCTGCTTATAATTACCAAGGACCCAGTAAACTCACGGTACAAGATTGTGTCTAGCAACAATACTAATTCAAACATAGCTGTAAATACCTTGACTACTACTGTGCACGCATGAGCACATGTTACTTCTTGTCATAGAGCCATCATAAGCAGTGATAATGAAGAACAGAAACAAATCTGAAAAAGAAGAATAAAATCAACAGTATACGTCCACAATAAAGTCAATAAACAACTTTTACAACAACACTGTGTCTATGTCTACAAGTTCGTGTCTACGTGGCCTTATAACTGGAGCTATTCTTTTACATGACATCTTTCCCCAGCAGGCAGGCAAAGTGTCCCAAACATATTTGACTCCAGTGCCTTCTAAAGACCGTGTCTCACCGGTAATATGACATGCAATTTGTCTAGTAGTGGCTAAAAGCTGTGCTGCAAAGCTGCACGACAATTTGCAGGAACAATTCCAACATTCAACACTTGAAAACTTGCTGCAACATTGCTGCAATCACTGTAAAAGGTGAAATAGTTATTTAGCTTTTCACGGCAACTCCAGCAGTAGTGCTGCAAGTGCTGCACAGAGTAACATGTATCCTGAAACCTATCTTATAACCACACAACACAACGTTTTCAGTCACTGCCAGACAAATTGCACTAAACATTACCAAGTGTAACACTGTCTTTAACCTTGCACAAGTCCTTTTTTCATGACCCTGTCACGTGACCACATCAATCATAAACAAGTCAATGCTAGCCCAACTAAAGACCAGATAATTAAGTTAGAAGTCACTCAAGCACGTCCAATACTCACCACTTGTTCAAGTCGTGAAAGTGGTGATTCAACTCGTACCAGTCGTACGAGTCGTAAAACAATGGTTCCAAGTGGTTTGATTTGTTCAAGTCGTGATATGGTATTTTTCAGTGAAATAAAATGAAGTGTTACTTGTTGTTGCATCTCATTAAGGCAGGGACCCACTCAGCTCGCACGAGTTGTACGACTCGTTTAAGTGGTGAAACTGCATCTCATTAAGAAAGGTAGGGGCCCAGTCAACTCGTACGAGTCGCGACTATGCCTCGTTCTTTGAGCGTATGACCCCAAAACATTCGTTGCATGAAACAAACCGAACACCGAGCTCATGTGCATACGCGGGTACACGAAATATAAGACGATAACATGTCTATTACTCATTCTATAAGCTTTGCGCAAACTGATTACAGAGTTCTAAAAGCGAACTGTTATGTGGATTACTCCTTCTATTGAAGCCTTGTGAAACTGTCCAAAAGAAGACAACTACAATTTTCCCTCGTTATTTAAGTTACATACCAAGAAAGCGACATACATGAAGACATACGTTCGAAGCGAGCGAGGTACACAAAATAGAAGACGATAATGTCTATTACTCGTTCTATAGGCGACGCACAAACTGATAATAGGGTTGGCAGCAAAAGCGAACTGTTATGTCGATTACTGCTTCTATTGAAGCCTTGTGAAACTGGGGCCTCGTTATTTAAGCGTACGTACAAAGCGAGCGAGATACACGAAAGACATACGTTCGAAGCGAGATAGAAGGCGGTAATATGTCTATTACTCGTTCTATAAGCGTCGCGCAAATTGATAATGGGTTTGAAACGAGATAGAAGGTGGTAACGTGTCTATTACTCGTTCTATAAGCGTTGCGCAAATGATAATAGATTTCTAAAAGCGAACTGTTATGTTAATTACTGCTTCTATTGAAGCATTGTAAAACTGGGGCCTCATTATTTAAGCGTATGTATGAAGCGAGCAAGATACACGAAAGACATACGTCGAAGCGAGATAGAAGGCGGTAATATGTCTATTACTCGTTCTACAAGCGTTGCGCAAACTGATTACAGAGTTTTAAAAGCGAACTGTTATGTTAATTACTGCTTCTATTGAAGCATTGTGAAACTGGCCAAGGGAAGACAACTATGATTTTGCTTCATTATTTAAGCACACACACAGGGCGAGCGAGATACATGAAAGAATTATGTTCGAAGTGAGGTAGAAGGCGGTAATATGTCTGTTACTCATTCTATAAGGGTCGCGCAAAGCGATAATAGCTTTCTAAAAGGGGACTGTTACATCGATCATTCCCTCCAATGCCGGGGGGGGGGGGCACTCAACAAAGTTTTATACGGGGAGGCTCCGCCCCGAGGTCCAACCCCTTACCCTTTTATAGACCATTTTTGACAGAAAAGGTATCCCTTTCGTATACCTTCCATTGAAAAATGGTACTCCTTTCACATACCTACTTAAGAACACTGCATCCCTTTTCTAAACCCTTGGAAGAAGTCTTCTTGTCGTTTTCATGTAGCGTTAAAATGATACAGTCATAAGGTGCGTCTACTTGAAATATTTTAATTAAAGGCCCTTTTAAATACCTAAATGACAGATTTCCCTACCTTTTCATATACTTGAAGGTTGAAAAAGGTACCCCTTTCGGGCGGAGCCTCCCTGTATAGGCCATTATAGGGAGTACCCCTTGAGCTCCAATGAAGCATTGTGAAACTGGCCAAGGGAAGGCAACTATGATTTTGCCTCGTTTTTTAAGCATCGAAACAAAGCGAGCGAGATACACGAAAGACATATATGCGAAGCGAGCCAGGTACACGAAATAAAAGACGATAATAAATTCCCAGTATTACTTTGTTTAAAATAAAATTTAACACCTTTCTCAAATATTCGAACAGAGCGACTTTAATCTTTTTACAAAACATCCTTCTGGTCCTAATGGAGTCTTTGGATCAACAATATTATGTATATTAGAGTCATTTTACTTCACCTCTGAAATAGCCAATAAACTACAGTATTACATACTATAAACACTAATTCCAGTGTTTTCTTTAGTTCAACTTCGACTATGAAACACCGTTACAACAAGTGAGTCTAAACGCATTTTAAAGTCCACTTCACAATCATACATAAAGGGTGGAATCATCTGCAGCATACGCGTATAGGTGTCGCTTTAGCACATGGGAATTTTCTTTAGTTTTTTAGCCAAAAAACAACAGAAAATTCGCACGTGCCAAAGCGACAGCTATACGTACATGCTGCAAATGATTCCACCCAAAACTTACGACGAAACCCTTGGGTAATGAGTGTAATAGTACCGCTCGACTACGTAAACACCATTCCGATGCCGCCACTACGACCAAACTGAATAGCACGCCACCCGCATCATAAAACATTACAGTGCATGTTTTAAAACCAAAGTTTCCCTGACATTTCAGAATCATACACAACACAATGAACGCTCTACTGACACATTTACTTCATAATGCTTCTTCCCATTTCCGTTCGATACTCTGATTAGAATATGGTGTCACACCATCTTCTAATCAGATCAAACTGTAATTTCTGCTATTAGACTGCAGAGTAGACTTTTATTTCTGTTACACACTCATGGAAAAGATACTAAATGCTAAAGCCTGAATTCCCACATGCCCGACAAACTACCGGAAACTGTTTTCATCCTATAAATAAGCAACAAACCGTACGTATGCAAATTTTAAAGACCGACTTTCAATATTTATTTCCATTCAAAACTGCAAAAGTTGACTAAAATGGCTCACGTAGCGCATGTAACCAACTTTATGGTGATCGTTGAGTTGACTTCGACCCTTTCACAATGCGATGCGGTTTTACCAGTTCTAAAAGAAGTTAAAGTCTTACCAGTTGTTTTAAGTGTCGATAATGAGATACAGCTTCACCAGTTGCACCACTTGAATAGGTCGTACCACTTGAAAGGACCTCCTTCCTCACAGCTCTACCGTACTGTAAGTACGGATAATGATATGCAATTTCACCACTTGAACGAGTCGTACCACTTGAAAGGACCCCCTTCCTCACAGCTCTACTGGACTGTAAGTAAGAGTAACGATATGCAATTTCACCATTTGAACGAGTCGTACCACTTGAAAGGACCCCCTTCCTCACAACTCTGCCGTACTGTAAGTAAGAGTAATGATATGCAATTTCACCACTTGAACGACTTGAACGAGCCGTACCACTTGAAAGGACCCCCTTCCTCACAACTCTGCCGTACTGTAAGTAAGAGTAATGATATGCAATTTCACCAGTTGAATGACTTGAACGAGTCGTACCACTTGAAAGGACCCCCTTCCTCAAAGCTCTACCGAACTGTAAGTAAGAGTAATGATATGCAATTTCACCAGTTGAATGACTTGAACGAGTCGTACCACTTGAAAGGACCCCCTTCCTCACAGCTCTACTGTACTGTAAGTAAGTGTAATGATATGCAATTTCACCACTTGAACGAGTCGTACCACTTGAAAGGACCCCCTTCCTCACAGCTCTACCGAACTGTAAGTAAGAGTAATGATATGCAATTTCACCAGTTGAATGACTTGAACGAGTCGTACCACTTGAAAGGACCCCCTTCCTCACAGCTCTACCGTACTGTAAGTAAGAGTAATGATATGCAATTTCACCACTTGATTTCACCAGTTGCACCACTCGTACAAGTCGTAGGAGTTGACTAGAACCCTTCCTTAAAACAACGCTCAAATTCAAAGTGTCTATAATGTATGCAAAGGCACCAATAAATGCTTCATGTTGTTTCACTGAAACGTCTCACATTCACCACTTTACCACTCATACAACTCGTACCAGTTGCACCACTTGAATCACCACTTTCACGACTTCAACAAGTGGTGAGTATTGGACAACCCTCAAGTCACTGAGAATCTCAGCTGCGGGAAACAGCAAAATATTTCAATATTTTCAAACGTGGCCCTAATTATTTTTAGTTTAACCCTCGGACCAACAAGGGGTGGAGGCAACTCCCAAAAGTTTGTCTTGAATTTTTCAAGATGAGTTTTTATCAACACTTGCCATTTTCAGAAGCATATTATTTATTTACACACATTTCGACACTAGTTCAGTTTTGAGATATGACGTCATAAGTAGTAGGTGATCAAGCCATTTTTGAATAAAATACATGTTTTCTACCTTTTTTCCCAGGTAACAATTTCACAAAATTCGATAAAAAGCGGCAAAGTGTTCAATTATGTCATACCATATTTTCTCGATAAAACTCGGCCTCGTGGATGCAGCGTTTATTCTAATCCGGCGTTTATCTGTTAAATTTTTTCACAGTTTTTGTCAGCATTTTACTTTTTGTCACCAGCACTGATGGTTCATTGAATTAACAACAAAACTTCAACAGAAACGTTGACAGGAAAAATATGTCACCAATTTTGTCTCAATCTCATTGAATCTGGTAAGTCACTTAGCAACATTTGACAGGAACAGTGATTGAACTCTCCTCAACTAAATATATTTCTTCATGAATAAATATATTTCTCCATGAAACACGGGGGAAGTGTATTGACAAACTGTACAACAGGAAACGTATTGTTCAAGCAATTTAGAACAAGGTGGTGTCAAGTTTCCTATTGCTGTCCTTTGCTCCACTAGTTTACAAGTACAATTGTAAATGGTAGTTTTTACAACTTTACATCTGATTGTCAGGGGATAAATTCAAATAAAATAATACAATACTATGATACATAATTCTGAGTGTGACTTTGCCTATACGTCAGGGGGTTTTAAACACCACCCCTCTACTCCTCATCAATCAAACCATGCATTGGTGAATCCCACCAAGGTAGTGCTCATATACCCCCCACCAAGTTATAGAGACATCTGCCCACTAGCACCAAAACTATTTTGGTAATAGGGGAGACAGCTGTTTACAAATACTCTTTTTTTAATTCAAAAAAGACCTCTTTGTTTCAAAAGCCAATAAATTTTTGGTTGGAGTATTAATATCCCAGGGGGTATGTGGGGTACAATATACAGAACTGCTCCAAAGTACTGGTGCATTTTCTGCGACACTGCTGCGGTGGAATCACAGTTTGTATCTCCGGTTTGACCTCAGAAAAACCTCGTCTGACTTCTTTGAAACAGAGAGACAGAGAGAGAGAGTTAAGGGTCTTACAAAGTCCAGTCAGGCTAACACTGAACCCCAAAAAGTCTAACATCCCAGAACAAAACCTAAAAAAGTTCTTTTTTTGCCCAAAAAAAGACATTAATTTAGTTTGTAAATGTAACTTATGCAATTGTTTGACATAAAATTGAGATCAGGCACACTAGTCTTTTCTATCAACTCTAAAAAAAAAGGCTTGCCAAAATCTTTCTACCCAAAATAAGTTCACCAGAAAATGTCTAAGCCAAAAAAGTCCTATAACGCCAATTTCAAAACCAAAAGAGGCTTCTCACCTCCCTGTCACTAAATAATATACCTGAGTACCACACTGGGTTAATATCAATAGGTCACATCAACGATAACTTCGCTGCAAGCCCTCCCATTCCCTCTCAACACAATCAAGCATTAATTTTACATAGAATATACAGGTACATGTAGAAGGGAACTCCTAGTCTCTTTTGAAACTGTGCAAACTGCAGCCGAAAAAAAATCCTGAAGAGACTCACTTTGAATTTGAATCTATAACCAGTACAAAGTCATGGTATTAGCTTTTCCACAAAGTTGTATTTGGAAAAATATCGTGGTTTGTTTATAAATTAAAACCACCTTATTTCCGTTTCTTTCATGTGTTTCACTGTTTATCTTCATTCTTGACACAATATGCATCTGACAAGAATTACAAACCTGTTTTATGCATCATTAACGCCCACAAAATGGACGCACAATTCATCAAATGCACGTGATGCTTCATTTATATTTATCTTGTTAAAGGTGCACATGACTGTGAGACGAATGATACATCTTCCAAGATAAGCAAAGGCATTGCACGAAATATAGCACGCAATATGGTGCACAACACTGCTGGCAACACAGTTACTGTATCCATCTGCAGATAGTGATATTGTGTAAAAACCTTTTAGCCACAATTTGAACTGCTGTGTGTCCAATTAAGCTGCATCAATCCTGAGACACAACAAACAAAGAAGTACTGTGGTTCCCCATAACCCAACAAACCCCATTTGAGACCACGCAGTTCTCCATGACTCTCAAACAAAATGTGGTCTTGCAATACTACAAACAAGTCAGTACAAGGAAAGTTTAATTTACACCCCACATACATTTTATCAGGGACATAACTTATTGTTTAAAATGTATCAACAGAAAAATTAGGGACTGAGCCAATTTTTTACCAGGGCAACAGGAACCACATGTAACTAGTTTATTTGTTTGGCCAAATAATTACCAGTGACAATACTGAACTAGTAAATTATTTCAAAGGCCTCACCTTCAAATGGTTTGTTCCGATTCTTGTTGTCCTTCGTGTCACGTCCTTTCTTCTGCTTTCACTTCTGATTCACCGAATTATATATACATGTACCATGTCTGAAAAACAACAAACAAATTTTCAATTCAAGATGTTAAACAACACCCCAGAACATAAGCTTGACTTTAAGAAGAAAATTAATTAAAACCTTGTAGCATCGTAGCATTAGGCAAACTTGTAGCATTATGTTGCTGAAGTGTTGGAGATGAAGTTTTCATTTCAAAAGATTTCAAGTAGTGTGCAACACTCCCTCCATGACAATACCACTTCCTTGTTTCTGTGACCACTTTTTCGAGCAACAAACAAACGCTTCATATTTTAAATCCAAAAAGCCACTGATTAAACCAACCAACAAACATGTTTTAAGATCCCCAACTTTCACTTTCTTTATCAATTTACCCCATTAAAACAACCATTCCACATGCCACATGTTCTAAATTACAAAAAAGCAATTATACCTGGGGGGGGGGTACTTCCTAGTGATAGGCTAATGGGGATGTGCCGCTGGATGGGCTCGCATTTTCTTGACTAGATTGACTATAATGGGGTTGCATTTTTAATAGGAGCTAATAGAGTTACTAGAATGGGGTCGCACATTTGCAGGATTTCAGCGGTAAGTAAATTCCGGCAAGTAGGGATTAGGGGTATATTTGCCAAAAGTGACTAACATGGGGGTCAATAATTGGCTACAGAATAGACTATAATGGGGTAGGGTTTCGGAGAGGCCAGCGGCACATACCAAGCAAAAATTGACCCAAGTACCCCCCCCCGGCAATTATAAGACTCACTGATTATATTTGACAATCAAAAAGTCATAACTATCTTTTCAGTGTTTGGCAACGTTCAAATTTATTTTGCTGCCTTATTTGTCCTATATTCTTCTGTTGATTTACTCTTTGGACCTTCTTCATTCCTGCAGGAGTACCATTTGGCACTCACTCTACCCCATTAATCTAACAGACATCCTGGAAATCCAGACAAATCTTATGGTCTGTCGGAGTTGAAACTATATTATGTCACAAAAGGAGCCACATTATCTTTTTTTTTCATTTTTTGTTTTCATTTGTTTGTATTTGTTGTTTGGTTGTTATAGTAATCTTTACAAATCAAAATGTACACACAAACTATGTCTTTACATACAAACACTGTATTTCGTGCAATGTTTTCACCCTTGGGTACACCCCTGGGGCGACAAAAGCGCGAAATTCAAACTTCTCGCTGCCAAGTCCCGATTCCGAATTCAGTGATGTATCATTTTGAGAATGTTACAATCCATGAGCTACTTCAGCGGAATAGCTTTGCAATATTTTAAAAATTTTCTATTAAAGAACAATCGAGAGAGAGTTTTGCAATCTACTTGGGCGCGAAAATGCAAATTTTTTATGGCTTGTGCATGCATATAAGCTTACGAGAAATCCCAGGGGGGGCTACTCCCATATATAACCTATATAGGTATGTGCCGCTGTGAAGGGTATGGTTTTCAAGCAGTTTGGTCTGGGATAGGGTATAGAAATCAGGGAGTCTTGGTCTAGGATAGGGTATCAATTACCGGGAAACTAATGGGTGGTGTGAAAATTTAATCCAATTAATTTACGGGTTTGAAAAACTCGGAAATATAAAATATAAATGAAATCGTGACAACATTGTTGATTGAGAGATGATTTTCCATTACAGCGCGGAGCGCGCTACCGTTTCCACTAGACCAAGATTTTTGACACTTTTCTGACACTTTTTCGACACTTTTTTGATTGAGGGGCGGAGTTTATCGAACCATTTGAAATTATGGGCCAGTCAATTCGAAACTTCAACATCCACCCCCCGGGCAAACCCGGGCATTTGACTGTGCATCGTGCCCGGGGAGGGGGGAATTTGAACGTTGCCTTGGAGGGGTGGGGAATTTGAACCGGATTTATCTCTTGTTCTGACGCCTGTGAGTTTTTTTCGGTTTTTGCAGGGTTTGACGGATTTACAAGATAGAATTTCGCATTTGTTAGTGAATAACTCTTTCAAAAGGGTCTTTAAAAGAAGTTTGAAGGTGTCATTCAGCATATCTCTCTCTAAAAAACGTTAAAGTGTTTGATTGAAGACGAAGTTTGTCTTTGACGAGAGGCAGTTCAGTACTAATTGGTGGGGCATTTGAACGGCCTTTTTGCCCCGAGGGGAGGGAATTTGAACAAGCCAATCTTCGAAAGTTCAAATGCCCGGGGGGTTGCCCGGGGGGGGATGTTGAACTTTCGAATTGATCGGTGCATTAGCGCACGTGAACTAGACGCCGTAAATAAGATAACCGAGTCGTTCGTACAAGTTTGTATAGACAAATTTTCGCGTTTGTCACTTCGCTCATTGGCTCATAATCGTGGGTATCCGTTTTGTTGCGTCGTACAAATACAAATTAAAACTTAAATCTGAAAACGTGAAAAGGCTTAGCATTGGCAACTGAACAAAAGTGTCACAGTCTTTGCTCAAAATTGATTTTGATGCAACAATTTGCACGTGCGGAGCTGTCAAAACGTGCATTTTTCACGCTTGAACAAACGTGTAAAAAGCTAGCTTGTTCAAATTTAAAAAAAGACAGGAGAAGAGGAAGAACAATCAGCTGCATATTACTCAAATCGAATATTCGTGACAATTGATGCAGAACTAGTAGTTATTTTAGTTATTGATTTGTTGATATTCACAAAATTATGCATATCGTGCACTTGTTTGTTACAAGACCACTTCCGCCCCAGTGAAGTTTCTATTTTTGGCTCAGGTCGTGACAATAAATAACTTTTGGAAGAACATTGCATGCAACAGATACAAAAATATTCCTCGTAGTTGGGTGGTAACTCACTAAGAAAGTATTTGAAAATCTTCATTTTGTGTCATCGTTATGTATAATTTTATCACACAATGTTGAGCGAAAGTCTAAAATAGCACGAGAAATGTAAACATTCAGCAACAGAATAAAAGACGCATAATTCAACACAACATAATGTTTAGTTTTGAGGCATAAATCGCCAAATTCGAAACACAACTGGTGAATCTAGCTCACTGACTCTCAGAAGTATTTTCCGATATATCCCTTCATCCACCGAACGAGCTCGAACAAACATCTCTTGAAAGTTATCTGTGTTGTCCACGTTTAGATTCACATAACCGCCGTCTTCGTCCTTGTATCGTATTCGCAAAGTGTTGGACGTGTGATGTCGCAGCCTCGCAGGTCCGTCTGATATCCTCCACAAGCGAAGAAAACGAATAATTTCGTACGATTCCATCGACAACGTCTGCTTCTGTATAAAACTTTACCAATTCATCCTGGCCGTACTCAACTTTTATTTGGAACTTCATGCCGGCCGACTAATGTAATTGAAGTGTTAAAGTCTAGACTACCCGTCCCGCCAAATATCAATCACTGTCAACGCCTACTTTGACGTTGCGGTTCCTTTGTTAAAAGTGTCAAAAAAGTGTCAAAAATTCATCAAAAATCTTGGTCTAGTGGAAACGGTAGCACGCTTCGCGCTGTAAAAGCACTGTGTGGTTATATTTCTGATGGATAGCTCGAAAATAGCTAGTCTGGGATAGGGTAGGGATTTTTGGCATCTAGTCTAGAATAGGGTTGCAAAAACGACATGAACGTGGTCTGGTATAGGTTAAGGGTTTCAGAGTCCCAGCGGCACACTCCCATCAAAATTTTTCCGAGTACCCCCCCCCCCCGGAAGAGAAATATCTAAGAGAAGTCTAACAGGTGCTCTTTCCCCTATTTTATCATATTTACCTATCAATACTTACTTATAAAATGTGTTTTTTACCTCGAAAATGACTAAAATACTCGTTACTTAATGACTTATGAACCTCACCTCAAAACCGTTCATCGCCTGTCGCGAAGGCTTGTTGATCTAAGCATCATGTTGCGACGATACAAACCAAAAAACCTGCAAAAAGATAACCTTGCCTTTCAGATTTCAAACGTCTCCAACACACTTTTCAGTCAAAAATGTAGGTTAAAAGGGATAATTTTCAAAGACAAAATGACCTCAGCAGAGACTTCTGAGTTCAGCGCAGCCATGTTTCTGTTTTGGTCGCATGGGATCTTGGGTTGACCGAGGTCGCTAAGCCCGAGCGGGGAGGGGAGGGGAGGGAACACTGCATATAGTTCTTCAGAGACAAAGTATACTGGGAAAAAGAAAAAAAACAGTCTTTAAAATGGACAGAATGAATGCCGAATTAAACGCATAAACTCAAACATACCGCATTTCCTGTATTATTATTATTATTATTATTATTATTATTATTATTATTATTATTATTATTATTATTATTATTACTATTATTATCATTATTATTATTATTAAGCTCGGGTTAAGCTTCCCTGTTGCAAAAATAACTTAGAACTGGACGTTTATAAATTCAGTATAAGACCCAACCGGACAAAGCAAAGGTGTTGGATTCTGCTAAATCTAGTCAGCAAGGACTGTAGAACTGGCGATTTTCCAGGCTATGGTGGCATGATTGCGTCTACCTCAGGATTGCTACATGTGTAAGGACTGCTACTGCTAAGGCCTGTTGCATTGCTTACCTAGGCTTCCTGCGGCTTTAAACATCGTGCCATACTTACGCAAACATTTTTGTTTGACAATGGAGACTATGTTATGTGTGGGTTGTAACGGAGATTTTTAGATAAGGCTTGGCATTTTGTACACACGTAAAATCGCTAACGGGCCGAAGTGGAGGTTTATAAAACGGAAACTTATCGCCAGTTTTAATATGTGTGTAGGAGAAAAATATAGATCTCAATATGGTTTAATGGCCTTTCGTCTTCAAATCAACGCTAAAAAGGAAAGGATGCAACGTCTTTTTTTGATCGTTTTTAATTGTTTACGCGTGGACAGTAGAGAACTTGGAGTATAACTGTACCATTCAATCCGGATTTTGAATAGACTGCAAAACATCAGGGGTGGAAGCGGAATAATTTTGCTTTACTTATTCATTATTCCTTTTGCTTTTTTCCTGACGTATTCATCATTCCTTTTGCTAAGGGTATTCCTTATTCATTATTGCGTCCAGCTGCCATTCAGATTTTGTACTGCAACTCGTTCAGTTGCAATGCCTGTGCATGAAATAGGAGATAAATATTGAGACCGTTTACAAAATTTGAAGTGGCTGTAAATTGTTTTGTCCCATATCATATGGGAATAATGAGCATGGATTAACAGAAAAGTGCAATGTTATTAAGAACAATTACAAAGAAAAAATGCGTTAAATACACGTTAACTCTTTTCAAGGTTTTCTTACTCTAAAACATCTCTGAATCAAGGCCCGTTTACGACTTTTTTTTTTAACATGGAGACTGTGAAGAGATAGGACCCACAATCCTGGTGCAGATCTAGGATTTAGTGAAAGGTGGTTCAAACAAACGCCAGGCGAATTAGATGGGAGTATCTAGGGGTCTCCGTGGGGAAGCTCCCCTGGGAAATTTTGCCAAAGTTTCTAGTCCTCAGAAATGCGATTTCCACATTCTGAGGAGCTTATGAAAGTGTTTTCATTGCCTTAAATTCTACTCACTTTTTGAGCTAGATATATATATCCTAACTTCTATACCAAAAAAAAAAAATCTTTCAACAATCTGTAAAAAATAACGTTTAACTTGTGTCAGCCATAGGAATGTCTTGCAGCTGGAATTTTTTTTTCGCCGACTGTATGTGGCAAGAATTTTTTTTTTCGACATTAGCTTTGCGCATGAATCTTTTCATTGTAAAAATCTGCTAGCAGGATTTTTTTCTCAATTACTCAACCCTTCTCCCCCTGCAGAAGTCAAGGGGTCCGTCCCTTAAAACAATCAAATTCTAATAAGGAATCACCAATCATGAGAAAGTCGCCAGGAAAGACTTCCTGCATTGTTTGTTTGTTTGTTGATAACAATTAGCGATAGGAACACGACGTTTCGACGACTAATTTTTATCTTAAAATGTTTTAAAGCATCTTGTGTAATCAGATGTTTTTTTTTGTGTGTGTATTTTTTTCGATGGAGGTAAAATAAACGATTAAAGGGCATTCTTGATACATTCATACATTCATCGTTGAGTGTTTCCCTGGAATTCAGTGTAACATGTGCAGCACATACACCTCAAGCTTGAAGGTTGATTTGGTTTCTCTGACTTTTCAATGCTACTTATTGTTACACCTGGGTAGAGAGAAACAAAGTGGAGCAAATGTTCTTGTCTAAGGGCTTCTAAGGACCAAACATAACGGCAGAGAGAGGGTCGAGCTACCGACCTTCAGATCACAAGACCAACACAAATCTATGTGAAAGTTGGCACTAAATCGAGAGCTGAGCTCAAGAATGAAACGAAACAAACTGATCTCCATAATTTAACGAAAAATTCGTGTTGGCAATGATCGCAAATCCGAACGCCAACCCTATCCCTCTCTTGGTCTCAACAAAAAAGAAACAGTTTTCAGATTTTGCATGAAGCATTATTTAATTAAAATTTCCTTCCGTCGACTTGTGAAAACGAATTTTTACAATCATCACTTATCCATAAGTGATGAAAAGAGGCACACATATTTTGGCACACGTAAATATATAATATCGTTCTCCCTTTAACACATAACAGAAAATATTTGATCCAAAAAGTTAAAGCTCCCGAGAAAGCAAAAGAAATTAAGTTCTGACGTTTTCTATTAACTAGAAAAAAAATGCAAAGAGATGAAAAACAAGCAGTACCACAGGAAAGACTGCTCAGTAGCTTTCATTTGAATGGCCACACCTTAGGATTTCATCCACAGACTCAAAAGTTAGAACCACCTAACAGCATAATAAACAGCACCACAGGAAAGTACTGCTCAGTAGCTTTCATTTGAATGGTCACACTTTAGAATTTGATCCACAGACACAAAAGTTAGAATCACCTTGTACAGCATAATAAACAGCACCACAGGAAAGTACTGCTCAGTAGCTTTCATTTGAATGGTTACACTTTAGGATTTCATCCACAGACTCAAAAGTTAGAACCACCTTGTACAGCATAATAAACAGCACCACAGGAAAGTACTGCTGAATAGCTTTCATTTGAGTGGCCACACTTTCGGTTTTTATCCACAGACTCAAAAGCCAGTTAGAACCAGTTTTCATAGGCATAACAAATAGCAATACAGGGAGGTACTGCTCAGTAGCTTTCATTTTCAATGGCCACACTTGACGATTTCCTCCACAGTCTCCGAAAGTTAAACCACAGAAGGAAAAAGGGTTAAATTACTACAAAGGTTCGTTTTTTTGCCATGGGACATACTAAAAGCGAGAACATCATGAATGAAATCTAAGGACTTCTGGCTAGATCGATTTTTTCATGGTGATCGAAATAATTTAACGCTTCCACGCTCCGCGAATATAAATTTAAAATATGGCTATGGTCATCTATCTTCGAATCGTCTAAATGCATTGAATATTAGGTCTCAATTTTGAAAACACTTACATCGCTATCTTTGTCGTGTAGTTAACTGATACCTGGGCCCGGTTGCATAAAGCAACTTAAGGTTTAAGTGCGAATTTTCTGCAACCACTTCTTTTGTTCTGGAGGATTTTCTTGCACAGTATCACGGATAACTCGGCCGAAGACGGATTTTTGAGTATAGGAAACACAAAGAGAACACAAGGAAATCCTTCGGAACAAAGGTAACTGTTGCAAAAAATTCAATTTAATCTTTAGACTGCGAGCAGTCTCTCTTTTGCTCTAAAATCCGTGCTGGATGAACGGCAAAGTCACGAGGGCGATATTCGAGCGAAGAGCGGCGAAGCCGCGAGCCGCGAGTAGCGTGGGCGCTCCCGCCCACGCTACTCGCGGCTCGCGGCTCGTGGCTCGCGCCTCGAATATCGCACTCGCTTTCTCGCCGCTCCTCCGGCAGGGATTTTAGAGCAAAAGAGAGACTGCTCGCAGTCTATTTAATCTTAAACTACATTATGCAACCGGGCCCTGATGCCTACTCTAAATCACAATTTATTTTGTCGTCCAGATCTAAAGCATGATTTCGCAACAGTTAAGAGGACACCCTAATTTACTACCGTGTGACACTCGAGAAACTCTTGCCGTTCTAATTTTTGCGAGTATTTTTCATGATCCGCAGATAAAAGTTCCCGCCAAAAAAATCCCCTCCCCCCCAAAAAAAACCTTTTTTTTCTCCTCAGAAATGAACTCCACCCTGGAAATTATGTACAAACGTCGCCTTTTACATGTAATGCATGTATTAAAATCATGTTGGTTCACAAACAAAACGAAATTAGAAACAAAACATTCAGAAATAAAAAGATGAAATTAAAGTCGGTACACTACAAGTATTTAGCTGTTAAAAGCTTGGAGCGATTGCAGAATACCCCGCATCTCTAGCTACACGGCGCAGCCGGCTACGCGTCTATGCGGCTACACCGTCACAACTTATTCAAAGCTCTGGAAAGTTGGGCTACGCGGTACACCGTCCTAATTTATTCATAGCTTTCAAAGTTTTCTGCAAAGTTCGGGAAAATGGGTCCAGTGTAAAAACAATGTCATCAAATAGTTATGTTTCTATTCAGGGCGCCGTTTTTATTAGACGAAGTCTGACCGTGACATTATCATCAATTTTATAAAAACCGAAAAGTTACAGTAGGTAAAACAGCAACCTCATGTATACGATGTCAGTGCAGGAATGAAACTTTAGAACGAGGTATAGACATAATATATTTCAGTCTACCTATACAAAGAATGATTTTTTTCACTCGTCGGCTATTCTCAAGTTAGTGGACACACATTTGTTCATATTTCCTGCATAAACACCAGCAGTCATGCATAGAAGGAGCATATGTGTGCAAAGTTGAGAGATTCCTCATAAAATTGTCTATTTTAAAAACTTTCAGTCATCGATTAAAATAAAAACTCTGAAAGAATTGCTCGATTTGGCTACACTATAACAAAACTTTGATGAAACCATTGCTATATTTTTCACGAAGCAGCTAGTGAACTCGTAGACGCGTAGCCACCAGAAAATCATTTGTTCCCAGTCCTTTAATTTGTAGCCGATCCTTTCATACCCAGTGATTGCTCCGACGGTGTAGCCATTTTCGGTGGCTGCGCCGAACAGTTTGAGTTAATTGCGGAGTATTCTGCAGTCTAGTCAAAAACTTTAAAGAAAAGGATCGTCTGAAGGTATTCCATTGATTAACTGATTGACGTGTTATACATCTGCATGTTGCTCACCTGTATTTGATTGTTTGTTGTACTCAAAAAACGAGAATGTTATAATTCCAAATACAGTAGAAGCCGGCAACTTCCTGAAAACCGCAAAAATTAATTACCAGCAAGAAAAAACAGTTCAGTTTCCCAATCGCAATAATTAGTTCCCGTAAACACAAAAAATGGCCCATTGGCAAAATTAAACTCCCGCAAAAATTTTATCCTACACGGTATGTAGACACAGAGACCAGCTTATTCTTTTTTGTCCAACGACTTTCATGCAAGTGAACACACCTGTAAACCTTAAATCCACGGTATTGACCAACATGCAGAAGACCAATGTTTAACTGAAATCTTTCTACCTATTTGTAACAAGTTTTAGTGGGCCAACGACGAAAATGAAAGCCTTGATCAATTCATGAGAAATGTCTTAAAGAAAACCCTATTCTCAAAAGGAGACACTGTGAACAGAAAATGAGAAAGTGAAACTGAGGATTTAAACAGCAATTGACCTTAATAAATATATTACTAAGTAAAAATCAACTCCTTGAACCTTCCTTTGGCAAATACTGAGTTATTGCCTGACTTTTTACCCGCGGCGATATTTGCTGAAATTTAAAAGAAATGTGTGCGGTGTTGAAACGGTGAGGGAAAAATTCTTCTTCTTGGTGGGTCACGATCTGATTAAAGAAAAGGATATTTTGTTTCAAATGTGTTTTTTTATTAAACCTGATAAATCAACCAAAATCAGTCTCAAGCGAGCAAGCGAGTAAGATTTGGCATGATAAACGATTTTAGATAGTTTAGTTAACTCTATCCCGTCAAGAGTTGTATTTTCCCGACGATAAAGTCGGGAACCATTGCGCCACTTGTCACGTCATCATTTTTGACGTCACCAGATTGTTTTGATAAGCAGCTAACACAGCAAGGACAGATCCACCCATACGTGTGTCCATATCGTCTGAATTCGGGCAGAGCTATACCAGAAAAGACTTGTCCAATTTTGGGTGTAAAGTTGGTGGTAAAATAGGCGAAGTCACCCAGTTGATCAATGTTCCATTTCCAGGTTTTTAGAAGGGCTGAGGCCAAAACTTTTCCAGTGGATAGAAAAGGGATAAAGGGTAGAAGATAAAGAGAAAAGAAAGGGAGAGAAAAAGGAAAGCAAAAGAAGCGAGAAAATAATTGGAAATGAATCCGCAAAAAAAAAAAAACGTCCAAATTTTGGCTTATGGGCATGCGTGAAAGCAAAATTTTGTACAATTTACAACAGAAGCTGGCTCCAAATTTAGCTAAGTTGTAAGAAAACGCTTTTGTAGCAAAGTTTAGTGGCATTTGGCAACACAGCACTTAAAAAACCGCTTTAGCGGTAAAAAATGCGTTTTCTAAGGAAAAAAACGCTGGCGGTAAAGGGCTAAAGGATCGGAGTAACGAAGATGGATCGAAGATTTCTGAAAGTCGACAATTGCTCGTAATTAAAAAGGACAAATAATCATCTCCAAAAGTGACGTGATCAAGCCCCTTAACAGCTATGTACATATGAAACTTTGCATCGTCTTGGACGATTGAGAGATGGGATTCGGGGGCTGAAGAAGAATAACGGACTGAAAAGAAGGAAATTTTTGCAGTGATGTAACGGAAAGGCCTCAGGTTTCTTTAAGAATAATGAAATAATCGATTTTTCTTGGAATAATGGAATAATAGATTTGCCTCTCACAGCGTGATTTTGTATTTGTTTAAGGAATGAAATAAAAGACTTCGTGCGGCTCAAAAGAACATATGTGAATATTTACCATCAGGAGTCCATGTTACACTTCATCCCTGGATATCCCGTGTTAATCTCATGTGCGGGTCACCAAGGAACCAACCAGATTGAGGTAACGAGGGATTGATGGCCCTACATAACTTGCACAGTTATCATAAGTCGGTGAAGTATGATCGTCCGGCTGAGTGAAGTCCTGAGAGGAACTGTTCGTGATGACATTGACTGACGCTGCCGGCGACAACCTCAGCGGAAGTCATCGTCAGAGTCAAATGAATTGTGTCAAATCGTCAGTAGATGTTACAAGTCTCTAGACGTTGTTCTGATTGGTCGACGAACCCACAATGTTATTGGTCGTCTGTCAGTTAAGCCCTGATGTAATTGGCTGCGAAGACTGTAAAACGTGATTGGTGCTTTTCGATCCGTCTTTTGTTAGTCAATTGTCCGTTGGTCTAATGTTAGTAAAATTATCCGCTTTGTCTATTGTTTGTCGGTTTCGTCAATAAGTCGTTTGCAAAGTGTAGGTATAAGAAAAGTTACACCATGTTTTCTTTGATACTGGTATAAATACAGCTGTAGGGACAAATCATACCAGTATGACGTTCTGGGACGAGACTTTTAATCTTGATCAGCATATTTGCCTTGTTTCTGAAAGGCTTTTTCCCAAGCCCTCAAGTTCAGTTAATTTTGGTTGCATATTCAGGACATTGCCTTTGTGCTTGGACTGGTGACGTGACCTAAATGGGATTGGCCATGTTGAAATAGTGCAGCGTATGCGACCAATCCCTAGAGATACAAATGACAATGCCGTGGCGGCCATGTTGAAATAGTGCAGCGTATGCGACCAATCCCAAGAGATACAAATGACAATGCCGTGACGGCCATGTTGAAATAATGCAGCGTATGCGACCAATCCCTAGAGATACAAATGACAATGCCGTGACGGCCATCTTGAAATAATGCGGCGTATGCGACCAATCCCTAGAGATACAAATGACAATGCCGTGACGGCCATGTTGAAATAATGCAGCGTATGCGACCAATCCCTAGAGATACAAATGACAATGCCGTGACGGCCATGTTGAAATAGTGCAGCGTATGCGACCAATCCCTAGAGATACAAATGACAATGCCGTGACGGCCATGTTGAAATAATGCAGCGTATGCGAACAATCCCTAGAGATACAAATGACAATGCCGTGACGGCCATGTTGAAATAGTGCAGCGTATGCGACCAATCCCTAGAGATACAAATGACAATGCCGTGACGCCCATGTTGAAATAATGCAGCGTATGCGACCAATCCCTAGAGATACAAATGACAATGCCGTGACGGCCATGTTGAAATAATGCGGCGTATGCGACCAATCCCTAGAGACTTAAATGACAATGCCGTGACGGCCATGTTGAAATAGTGCAGCGTATGCGACCAATCCCTAGAGATACAAATGACAATGCCGTGACGCCCATGTTGAAATAATGCAGCGTATGCGACCAATCCCTAGAGATACAAATGACAATGCCGTGACGGCCATGTTGAAATAGTGCAGCGTATGCGACCAATCCCTAGAGATACAAATGACAATGCCGTGACGGCCATGTTGAAATAGTGCAGCGTATGCGACCAATCCCTAGAGATACAAATGACAATGTCGTGACGGCCATGTTGAAATAGTGCAGCGTATGCGACCAATCCCTAGAGATACAAATGACAATGCCGTGACGGCCATGTTGAAATAGTGCAGCGTATGCGACCAATCCCTAGAGATACAAATGACAATGCCGTGACGGCCATGTTGAAATAGTGCAGCGTATGCGACCAATCCCTAGAGATACAAATGACAATGCCGTGACGGCCATGTTGAAATAGTGCAGCGTATGCGACCAATCCCTAGAGATACAAATGACAATGCCGTGACGGCCATGTTGAAATAGTGCAGCGTATGCGACCAATCCCTAGAGATACAAATGACAATGCCGTGACGGCCATGTTGAAATAGTGCAGCGTATGCGACCAATCCCTAGAGATACAAATGACAATGCCGTGACGGCCATGTTGAAATAGTGCAGCGTATGCGACCAATCCCTAGAGATACAAATGACAATGTCGTGACGGCCATGTTGAAATAGTGCAGCGTATGCGACCAATCCCTAGAGATACAAATGACAATGCCGTGACGGCCATGTTGAAATAGTGCAGCGTATGCGACCAATCCCTAGAGATACAAATGACAATGCCGTGACGGCCATGTTGAAATAGTGCAGCGTATGCGACCAATCCCTAGAGATACAAATGACAATGTCGTGACGGCCATGTTGAAATAGTGCAGCGTATGCGACCAATCCCTAGAGATACAAATGACAATGCCGTGACGGCCATGTTGAAATAGTGCAGCGTATGCGACCAATCCCTAGAGATACAAATGACAATGCCGTGACGGCCATGTTGAAATAGTGCAGCGTATGCGACCAATCCCTAGAGATACAAATGACAATGCCGTGACGGCCATGTTGAAATAGTGCAGCGTATGCGACCAATCCCTAGAGATACAAATGACAATGCCGTGACGGCCATGTTGAAATAGTGCAGCGTATGCGACCAATCCCTAGAGATACAAATGACAATGCCGTGACGGCCATGTTGAAATAGTTCAGCGTATGCGACCAATCCCTAGAGATACAAATGACAATGCCGTGACGGCCATGTTGAAATAGTGCAGCGTATGCGACCAATCCCTAGAGATACAAATGACAATGCGTGACGGCCATGTTGAAATAGTGCAGCGTATGCGACCAATCCCTAGAGATACAAATGACAATACCGTGACGGCCATGTTGAAATAGTGCAGCGTATGCGACCAATCCCTAGAGATACAAATGACAATGCCGTGACGGCCATGTTGAAATAGTGCAGCGTATGCGACCAATCCCTAGAGATACAAATGACAATGCCGTGACGGCCATGTTGAAATAGTGCAGCGTATGCGACCAATCCCTAGAGATACAAATGACAATGCCGTGACGGCCATGTTGAAATAGTGCAGCGTATGCGACCAATCCCTAGAGATACAAATGACAATGCCGTGACGGCCATGTTGAAATAGTGCAGCGTATGCGACCAATCCCTAGAGATACAAATGACAATGCCGTGACGGCCATGTTGAAATAGTGCAGCGTATGCGACCAATCCCTAGAGATACAAATGACAATGCCGTGACGGCCATGTTGAAATAGTGCAGCGTATGCGACCAATCCCTAGAGATACAAATGACAATGTCGTGACGGCCATGTTGAAATAGTGCAGCGTATGCGACCAATCCCTAGAGATACAAATGACAATGCCGTGACGGCCATGTTGAAATAGTGCAGCGTATGCGACCAATCCCTAGAGATACAAATGACAATGCCGTGACGGCCATGTTGAAATAGTGCAGCGTATGCGACCAAATCCCTAGAGATACAAATGACAATGCCGTGACGGCCATGTTGAAATAGTGCAGCGTATGCGACCAATCCCTAGAGATACAAATGACAATGCCGTGACGGCCATGTTGAAATAGTGCAGCGTATGCGACCAATCCCTAGAGATACAAATGACAATGCCGTGACGGCCATGTTGAAATAGTGCAGCGTATGCGACCAATCCCTAGAGATACAAATGACAATGCCGTGACGGCCATGTTGAAATAGTGCAGCGTATGCGACCAATCCCTAGAGATACAAATGACAATGCCGTGACGGCCATGTTGAAATAGTGCAGCGTATGCGACCAATCCCTAGAGATACAAATGACAATGCCGTGACGGCCATGTTGAAATAGTGCAGCGTATGCGACCAATCCCTAGAGATACAAATGACAATGTCGTGACGGCCATGTTGAAATAGTGCAGCGTATGCGACCAATCCCTAGAGATACAAATGACAATGCCGTGACGGCCATGTTGAAATAGTGCAGCGTATGCGACCAATCCCTAGAGATACAAATGACAATGCCGTGACGGCCATGTTGAAATAGTGCAGCGTATGCGACCAATCCCTAGAGATACAAATGACAATGCCGTGACGGCCATGTTGAAATAGTGCAGCGTATGCGACCAATCCCTAGAGATACAAATGACAATGTCGTGACGGCCATGTTGAAATAGTGCAGCGTATGCGACCAATCCCTAGAGATACAAATGACAATGCCGTGACGGCCATGTTGAAATAGTGCAGCGTATGCGACCAATCCCTAGAGATACAAATGACAATGCCGTGACGGCCATGTTGAAATAGTGCAGCGTATGCGACCAATCCCTAGAGATACAAATGACAATGCCGTGACGGCCATGTTGAAATAGTGCAGCGTATGCGACCAATCCCTAGAGATACAAATGACAATGCCGTGACGGCCATGTTGAAATAGTGCAGCGTATGCGACCAATCCCTAGAGATACAAATGACAATGCCGTGACGGCCATGTTGAAATAGTGCAGCGTATGCGACCAATCCCTAGAGATACAAATGACAATGCCGTGACGGCCATGTTGAAATAGTGCAGCGTATGCGACCAATCCCTAGAGATACAAATGACAATACCGTGACGGCCATGTTGAAATAGTGCAGCGTATGCGACCAATCCCTAGAGATACAAATGACAATGCCGTGACGGCCATGTTGAAATAGTGCAGCGTATGCGACCAATCCCTAGAGATACAAATGACAATGCCGTGACGGCCATGTTGAAATAGTGCAGCGTATGCGACCAATCCCTAGAGATACAAATGACAAATGTCGTGACGGCCATGTTGAAATAGTGCAGCGTATGCGACCAATCCCTAGAGATACAAATGACAATGCCGTGACGGCCATGTTGAAATAGTGCAGCGTATGCGACCAATCCCTAGAGATACAAATGACAATGCCGTGACGGCCATGTTGAAATAGTGCAGCGTATGCGACCAATCCCTAGAGATACAAATGACAATGCCGTGACGGCCATGTTGAAATAGTGCAGCGTATGCGACCAATCCCTAGAGATACAAATGACAATGCCGTGACGGCCATGTTGAAATAGTGCAGCGTATGCGACCAATCCCTAGAGATACAAATGACAATGCCGTGACGGCCATGTTGAAATAGTGCAGCGTATGCGACCAATCCCTAGAGATACAAATGACAATGCCGTGACGGCCATGTTGAAATAGTGCAGCGTATGCGACCAATCCCTAGAGATACAAATGACAATGCCGTGACGGCCATGTTGAAATAGTGCAGCGTATGCGACCAATCCCTAGAGATACAAATGACAATGCCGTGACGGCCATGTTGAAATAGTGCAGCGTATGCGACCAATCCCTAGAGATACAAATGACAATGCCGTGACGGCCATGTTGAAATAGTGCAGCGTATGCGACCAATCCCTAGAGATACAAATGACAATGCCGTGACGGCCATGTTGAAATAGTGCAGCGTATGCGACCAATCCCTAGAGATACAAATGACAATGCCGTGACGGCCATGTTGAAATAGTGCAGCGTATGCGACCAATCCCTAGAGATACAAATGACAATGCCGTGACGGCCATGTTGAAATAGTGCAGCGTATGCGACCAATCCCTAGAGATACAAATGACAATGCCGTGACGGCCATGTTGAAATAGTGCAGCGTATGCGACCAATCCCTAGAGATACAAATGACAATGCCGTGACGGCCATGTTGAAATAGTGCAGCGTATGCGACCAATCCCTAGAGATACAAATGACAATGCCGTGACGGCCATGTTGAAATAGTGCAGCGTATGCGACCAATCCCTAGAGATACAAATGACAATGCCGTGACGGCCATGTTGAAATAGTGCAGCGTATGCGACCAATCCCTAGAGATACAAATGACAATGCCGTGACGGCCATGTTGAAATAGTGCAGCGTATGCGACCAATCCCTAGAGATACAAATGACAATGCCGTGACGGCCATGTTGAAATAGTGCAGCGTATGCGACCAATCCCTAGAGATACAAATGACAATGCCGTGACGGCCATGTTGAAATAGTGCAGCGTATGCGACCAATCCCTAGAGATACAAATGACAATGTCGTGACGGCCATGTTGAAATAGTGCAGCGTATGCGACCAATCCCTAGAGATACAAATGACAATGCCGTGACGGCCATGTTGAAATAGTGCAGCGTATGCGACCAATCCCTAGAGATACAAATGACAATGCCGTGACGGCCATGTTGAAATAGTGCAGCGTATGCGACCAATCCCTAGAGATACAAATGACAATGCCGTGACGGCCATGTTGAAATAGTGCAGCGTATGCGACCAATCCCTAGAGATACAAATGACAATGCCGTGACGGCCATGTTGAAATAGTGCAGCGTATGCGACCAATCCCTAGAGATACAAATGACAATGCCGTGACGGCCATGTTGAAATAGTGCAGCGTATGCGACCAATCCCTAGAGATACAAATGACAATGCCGTGACGGCCATGTTGAAATAGTGCAGCGTATGCGACCAATCCCTAGAGATACAAATGACAATGCCGTGACGGCCATGTTGAAATAGTGCAGCGTATGCGACCAATCCCTAGAGATACAAATGACAATGCCGTGACGGCCATGTTGAAATAGTGCAGCGTAGGCGACCAATCCCTAGAGATACAAATGACAATGTCGTGACGGCCATGTTGAAATAGTGCAGCGTATGCGACCAATCCCTAGAGATACAAATGACAATGCCGTGACGGCCATGTTGAAATAGTGCAGCGTATGCGACCAATCCCTAGAGATACAAATGACAATGCCGTGACGGCCATGTTGAAATAGTGCAGCGTATGCGACCAATCCCTAGAGATACAAATGACAATGCCGTGACGGCCATGTTGAAATAGTGCAGCGTATGCGACCAATCCCTAGAGATACAAATGACAATGCCGTGACGGCCATGTTGAAATAGTGCAGCGTATGCGACCAATCCCTAGAGATACAAATGACAATGCCGTGACGGCCATGTTGAAATAGTGCAGCGTATGCGACCAATCCCTAGAGATACAAATGACAATACCGTGACGGCCATGTTGAAATAGTGCAGCGTATGCGACCAATCCCTAGAGATACAAATGACAATGCCGTGACGGCCATGTTGAAATAGTGCAGCGTATGCGACCAATCCCTAGAGATACAAATGACAATGCCGTGACGGCCATGTTGAAATAGTGCAGCGTAGGCGACCAATCCCTAGAGATACAAATGACAATGTCGTGACGGCCATGTTGAAATAGTGCAGCGTATGCGACCAATCCCTAGAGATACAAATGACAATGCCGTGACGGCCATGTTGAAATAGTGCAGCGTATGCGACCAATCCCTAGAGATACAAATGACAATGCCGTGACGGCCATGTTGAAATAGTGCAGCGTATGCGACCAATCCCTAGAGATACAAATGACAATGCCGTGACGGCCATGTTGAAATAGTGCAGCGTATGCGACCAATCCCTAGAGATACAAATGACAATGCCGTGACGGCCATGTTGAAATAGTGCAGCGTATGCGACCAATCCCTAGAGATACAAATGACAATGCCGTGACGGCCATGTTGAAATAGTGCAGCGTATGCGACCAATCCCTAGAGATACAAATGACAATACCGTGACGGCCATGTTGAAATAGTGCAGCGTATGCGACCAATCCCTAGAGATACAAATGACAATGCCGTGACGGCCATGTTGAAATAGTGTAGCGTATGCGACCAATCCCTAGAGATACAAATGACAATGCCGTGACGGCCATGTTGAAATAGTGCAGCGTATGCGACCAATCCCTAGAGATACAAATGACAATGTCGTGACGGCCATGTTGAAATAGTGCAGCGTATGCGACCAATCCCTAGAGATACAAATGACAATGCCGTGACGGCCATGTTGAAATAGTGCAGCGTATGCGACCAATCCCTAGAGATACAAATGACAATGCCGTGACGGCCATGTTGAAATAGTGCAGCGTATGCGACCAATCCCTAGAGATACAAATGACAATGCCGTGACGGCCATGTTGAAATAGTGCAGCGTATGCGACCAGTCCCTAGAGATACAAATGACAATGCCGTGACGGCCATGTTGAAATAGTGCAGCGTATGCGACCAATCCCTAGAGATACAAATGACAATGCCGTGACGGCCATGTTGAAATAGTGCAGCGTATGCGACCAATCCCTAGAGATACAAATGACAATGCCGTGACGGCCATGTTGAAATAGTGCAGCGTATGCGACCAATCCCTAGAGATACAAATGACAATGCCGTGACGGCCATGTTGAAATAGTGCAGCGTATGCGACCAATCCCTAGAGATACAAATGACAATGCCGTGACGGCCATGTTGAAATAGTGCAGCGTATGCGACCAATCCCTAGAGATACAAATGACAATACCGTGACGGCCATGTTGAAATAGTGCAGCGTATGCGACCAATCCCTAGAGATACAAATGACAATGCCGTGACGGCCATGTTGAAATAGTGCAGCGTATACGACCAATCCCTAGAGATACAAATGACAATGCCGTGACGGCCATGTTGAAATAGTGCAGCGTGTGCGACCAATCCCTAGAGATACAAATGACAATGCCGTGGCAGCCATGTTGAAATAGTGCAGCGTATGCGAACAATCCCTAGAGATACAAATGACAATGCCGTGACGGCCATGTTGAAATAGTGCAGCGTATGCGACCAATCCCTAGAGATACAAATGACAATGCCGTGACGGCCATGTTGAAATAGTGCAGCGTATGCGACCAATCCCTAGAGATACAAATGACAATGCCGTGACGGCCATGTTGAAATAGTGCAGCGTTTGCGACCAATCCCTAGACATACAAATGACAATGCCGTGACGGCCATGTTGAAATAGTGCAGGTGTGCGACCAATCCCTAGAGTTACAAATGATAATGCCGTGACGGCCATGTTGAAATAGTGCAGCGTATGCGACCAATCCCTAGAGATACAAATGACAATGCCGTGACGGCCATGTTGAAATAGTGCAGCGTATGCGACCAATCCCTAGAGATACAAATGACAATGTCCGTGACGGCCATGTTGAAATAGTGCAGCGTATGCGACCAATCCCTAGAGATACAAATGACAATGCCGTGACGGCCATGTTGAAATAGTGCAGCGTATGCGACCAATCCCTAGAGATACAAATGACAATGCCGTGACGGCCATGTTGAAATAGTGCAGCGTATGCGACCAATCCCTAGAGATACAAATGACAATGCCGTGACGGCCATGTTGAAATAGTGCAGCGTATGCGACCAATCCCTAGAGATACAAATGACAATACCGTGACGGCCATGTTGAAATAGTGCAGCGTATGCGACCAATCCCTAGAGATACAAATGACAATGCCGTGACGGCCATGTTGAAATAGTGCAGCGTATGCGACCAATCCCTAGAGATACAAATGACAATGCCGTGACGGCCATGTTGAAATAGTGCAGCGTATGCGACCAATCCCTAGAGATACAAATGACAATGTCGTGACGGCCATGTTGAAATAGTGCAGCGTATGCGACCAATCCCTAGAGATACAAATGACAATGCCGTGACGGCCATGTTGAAATAGTGCAGCGTATGCGACCAATCCCTAGAGATACAAATGACAATGCCGTGACGGCCATGTTGAAATAGTGCAGCGTATGCGACCAATCCCTAGAGATACAAATGACAATGCCGTGACGGCCATGTTGAAATAGTGCAGCGTATGCGACCAATCCCTAGAGATACAAATGACAATGCCGTGACGGCCATGTTGAAATAGTGCAGCGTATGCGACCAATCCCTAGAGATACAAATGACAATACCGTGACGGCCATGTTGAAATAGTGCAGCGTATGCGACCAATCCCTAGAGATACAAATGACAATGCCGTGACGGCCATGTTGAAATAGTGCAGCGTATGCGACCAATCCCTAGAGATACAAATGACAATGCCGTGACGGCCATGTTGAAATAGTGCAGCGTATGCGACCAATCCCTAGAGATACAAATGACAATGCCGTGACGGCCATGTTGAAATAGTGCAGCGTATGCGACCAATCCCTAGAGATACAAATGACAATGCCGTGACGGCCATGTTGAAATAGTGCAGCGTATGCGACCAATCCCTAGAGATACAAATGACAATGCCGTGACGGCCATGTTGAAATAGTGCAGCGTATGCGACCAATCCCTAGAGATACAAATGACAATACCGTGACGGCCATGTTGAAATAGTGCAGCGTATGCGACCAATCCCTAGAGATACAAATGACAATGCCGTGACGGCCATGTTGAAATAGTGCAGCGTATGCGACCAATCCCTAGAGATACAAATGACAATGCCGTGACGGCCATGTTGAAATAGTGCAGCGTATGCGACCAATCCCTAGAGATACAAATGACAATGTCGTGACGGCCATGTTGAAATAGTGCA
The DNA here is from genome assembly GCA_964030785.1 of Siderastrea siderea. Taxonomy (NCBI): domain Eukaryota; kingdom Metazoa; phylum Cnidaria; class Anthozoa; order Scleractinia; family Rhizangiidae; genus Siderastrea; species Siderastrea siderea. The sequence goes on along the minus strand of OZ034977.1, from coordinate 41,766,912 downwards.
GCGTATGCGACCAATCCCTAGAGATACAAATGACAATGCCGTGACGGCCATGTTGAAATAGTGCAGCGTATGCGACCAATCCCTAGAGATACAAATGACAATGTCGTGACGGCCATGTTGAAATAGTGCAGCGTATGCGACCAATCCCTAGAGATACAAATGACAATGCCGTGACGGCCATGTTGAAATAGTGCAGCGTATGCGACCAATCCCTAGAGATACAAATGACAATGCCGTGACGGCCATGTTGAAATAGTGCAGCGTATGCGACCAATCCCTAGAGATACAAATGACAATGCCGTGACGGCCATGTTGAAATAGTGCAGCGTATGCGACCAATCCCTAGAGATACAAATGACAATGCCGTGACGGCCATGTTGAAATAGTGCAGCGTATGCGACCAATCCCTAGAGATACAAATGACAATGCCGTGACGGCCATGTTGAAATAGTGCAGCGTATGCGACCAATCCCTACAGATACAAATGACAATGCCGTGACGGCCATGTTGAAATAGTGCAGCGTATGCGACCAATCCCTAGAGATACAAATGACAATGCCGTGACGGCCATGTTGAAATAGTGCAGCGTATGCGACCAATCCCTAGAGATACAAATGACAATGCCGTGACGGCCATGTTGAAATAGTGCAGCGTATGCGACCAATCCCTAGAGATACAAATGACAATGCCGTGACGGCCATGTTGAAATAGTGCAGCGTATGCGACCAATCCCTAGAGATACAAATGACAATGCCGTGACGGCCATGTTGAAATAGTGCAGCGTATGCGACCAATCCCTAGAGATACAAATGACAATGCCGTGACGGCCATGTTGAAATAGTGCAGCGTATGCGACCAATCCCTAGAGATACAAATGACAATGCCGTGGACAGCCATGTTGAAATAGTGCAGCGTATGCGACCAATCCCTAGAGATACAAATGACAATGCCGTGACGGCCATGTTGAAATAGTGCAGCGTATGCGACCAATCCCTAGAGATACAAATGACAATGCCGTGACGGCCATGTTGAAATAGTGCAGCGTATGCGACCAATCCCTAGAGATACAAATGACAATGCCGTGACGGCCATGTTGAAATAGTGCAGCGTATGCGACCAATCCCTAGAGATACAAATGACAATGCCGTGACGGCCATGTTGAAATAGTGCAGCGTATGCGACCAATCCCTAGAGATACAAATGATAATGCCGTGACGGCCATGTTGAAATAGTGCAGCGTATGCGACCAATCCCTAGAGATACAAATGACAATGCCGTGACGGCCATGTTGAAATAGTGCAGCGTATGCGACCAATCCCTAGAGATACAAATGACAATGCCGTGACGGCCATGTTGAAATAGTGCAGCGTATGCGACCAATCCCTAGAGATACAAATGACAATGCCGTGACGGCCATGTTGAAATAGTGCAGCGTATGCGACCAATCCCTAGAGATACAAATGACAATGCCGTGACGGCCATGTTGAAATAGTGCAGCGTATGCGACCAATCCCTAGAGATACAAATGACAATGCCGTGACGGCCATGTTGAAATAGTGCAGCGTATGCGACCAATCCCTAGAGATACAAATGACAATGTCGTGACGGCCATGTTGAAATAGTGCAGCGTATGCGACCAATCCCTAGAGATACAAATGACAATGCCGTGACGGCCATGTTGAAATAGTGCAGCGTATGCGACCAATCCCTAGAGATACAAATGACAATGCCGTGACGGCCATGTTGAAATAGTGCAGCGTATGCGACCAATCCCTAGAGATACAAATGACAATGCCGTGACGGCCTTGTTGAAATAGTGCAGCGTATGCGACCAATCCCTAGAGATACAAATGACAATGCCGTGACGGCCATGTTGAAATAGTGCAGCGTATGCGACCAATCCCTAGAGATACAAATGACAATGCCGTGACGGCCATGTTGAAATAGTGCAGCGTATGCGACCAATCCCTAGAGATACAAATGACAATGCCGTGACGGCCATGTTGAAATAGTGCAGCGTATGCGACCAATCCCTAGAGATACAAATGACAATGCCGTGACGGCCATGTTGAAATAGTGCAGCGTATGCGACCAATCCCTAGAGATACAAATGACAATGCCGTGACGGCCATGTTGAAATAGTGCAGCGTATGCGACCAATCCCTAGAGATACAAATGACAATGCCGTGACGGCCATGTTGAAATAGTGCAGCGTGTGCGACCAATCCCTAGAGATACAAATGACAATGCCGTGGCAGCCATGTTGAAATAGTGCAGCGTATGCGAACAATCCCTAGAGATACAAATGACAATGCCGTGACGGCCATGTTGAAATAGTGCAGCGTATGCGACCAATCCCTAGAGATACAAATGACAATGCCGTGACGGCCATGTTGAAATAGTGCAGCGTATGCGACCAATCCCTAGAGATACAAATGACAATGCCGTGACGGCCATGTTGAAATAGTGCAGCGTATGCGACCAATCCCTAGAGATACAAATGACAATGCCGTGACGGCCATGTTGAAATAGTGCAGCGTGTGCGACCAATCCCTAGAGATACAAATGTTAATGCCGTGACGGCCATGTTGAAATAGTGCAGCGTATGCGACCAATCCCTAGAGATACAAATGACAATGTCGTGACGGCCATGTTGAAATAGTGCAGCGTATGCGACCAATCCCTAGAGATACAAATGACAATGCCGTGACGGCCATGTTGAAATAGTGCAGCGTATGCGACCAATCCCTAGAGATACAAATGACAATGCCGTGACGGCCATGTTGAAATAGTGCAGCGTATGCGACCAATCCCTAGAGATACAAATGACAATGCCGTGACGGCCATGTTGAAATAGTGCAGCGTATGCGACCAATCCCTAGAGATACAAATGACAATGCCGTGACGGCCATGTTGAAATAGTGCAGCGTATGCGACCAATCCCTAGAGATACAAATGACAATGCCGTGACGGCCATGTTGAAATAGTGCAGCGTATGCGACCAATCCCTAGAGATACAAATGACAATACCGTGACGGCCATGTTGAAATAGTGCAGCGTATGCGACCAATCCCTAGAGATACAAATGACAATGCCGTGACGGCCATGTTGAAATAGTGCAGCGTATGCGACCAATCCCTAGAGATACAAATGACAATGCCGTGACGGCCATGTTGAAATAGTGCAGCGTATGCGACCAATCCCTAGAGATACAAATGACAATGCCGTGACGGCCATGTTGAAATAGTGCAGCGTATGCGACCAATCCCTAGAGATACAAATGACAATGTCGTGACGGCCATGTTGAAATAGTGCAGCGTATGCGACCAATCCCTAGAGATACAAATGACAATGCCGTGACGGCCATGTTGAAATAGTGCAGCGTATGCGACCAATCCCTAGAGATACAAATGACAATGCCGTGACGGCCATGTTGAAATAGTGCAGCGTATGCGACCAATCCCTAGAGATACAAATGACAATGCCGTGACGGCCATGTTGAAATAGTGCAGCGTATGCGACCAATCCCTAGAGATACAAATGACAATGCCGTGACGGCCATGTTGAAATAGTGCAGCGTATGCGACCAATCCCTAGAGATACAAATGACAATGCCGTGACGGCCATGTTGAAATAGTGCAGCGTATGCGACCAATCCCTAGAGATACAAATGACAATGCCGTGACGGCCATGTTGAAATAGTGCAGCGTATGCGACCAATCCCTAGAGATACAAATGACAATACCGTGACGGCCATGTTGAAATAGTGCAGCGTATGCGACCAATCCCTAGAGATACAAATGACAATGCCGTGACGGCCATGTTGAAATAGTGCAGCGTATGCGACCAATCCCTAGAGATACAAATGACAATGCCGTGACGGCCATGTTGAAATAGTGCAGCGTATGCGACCAATCCCTAGAGATACAAATGACAATACCGTGACGGCCATGTTGAAATAGTGCAGCGTATGCGACCAATCCCTAGAGATACAAATGACAATGCCGTGACGCCCATGTTGAAATAATGCAGCGTATGCGACCAATCCCTAGAGATACAAATGACAATGCCGTGACGGCCATGTTGAAATAATGCAGCGTATGCGACCAATCCCTAGAGATACAAATGACAATGCCGTGACGGCCATGTTGAAATAATGCAGCGTATGCGACCAATCCCTAGAGATACAAATGACAATGCCGTGACGGCCATGTTGAAATAATGCAGCGTATGCGACCAATCCCTAGAGATTTAAATGACAATGCCGTGACGGCCATGTTGAAATAGTGCAGCGTATGCGACCAATCCCTAGAGATACAAATGACAATGCCGTGACGCCCATGTTGAAATAATGCAGCGTATGCGACCAATCCCTAGAGATACAAATGACAATGCCGTGACGGCCATGTTGAAATAGTGCAGCGTATGCGACCAATCCCTAGAGATACAAATGACAATGCCGTGACGGCCATGTTGAAATAGTGCAGCGTATGCGACCAATCCCTAGAGATACAAATGACAATGTCGTGACGGCCATGTTGAAATAGTGCAGCGTATGCGATCAATCCCTAGAGATACAAATGACAATGCCGTGACGGCCATGTTGAAATAGTGCAGCGTATGCGACCAATCCCTAGAGATACAAATGACAATGCCGTGACGGCCATGTTGAAATAGTGCAGCGTATGCGACCAATCCCTAGAGATACAAATGACAATGCCGTGACGGCCATGTTGAAATAGTGCAGCGTATGCGACCAATCCCTAGAGATACAAATGACAATGCCGTGACGGCCATGTTGAAATAGTGCAGCGTATGCGACCAATCCCTAGAGATACAAATGACAATGCCGTGACGGCCATGTTGAAATAGTGCAGCGTATGCGACCAATCCCTAGAGATACAAATGACAATACCGTGACGGCCATGTTGAAATAGTGCAGCGTATGCGACCAATCCCTAGAGATACAAATGACAATGCCGTGACGCCCATGTTGAAATAATGCAGCGCATGCGACCAATCCCTAGAGATACAAATGACAATGCCGTGACGGCCATGTTGAAATAATGCAGCGTATGCGACCAATCCCTAGAGATTTAAATGACAATGCCGTGACGGCCATGTTGAAATAGTGCAGCGTATGCGACCAATCCCTAGAGATAGAAATGACAATGCCGTGACGCCCATGTTGAAATAATGCAGCGTATGCGACCAATCCCTAGAGATACAAATGACAATGCCGTGACGGCCATGTTGAAATAGTGCAGCGTATGCGACCAATCCCTAGAGATACAAATGACAATGCCGTGACGGCCATGTTGAAATAGTGCAGCGTATGCGACCAATCCCCAGAGATACAAATGACAATGTCGTGACGGCCATGTTGAAATAGTGCAGCGTATGCGATCAATCCCTAGAGATACAAATGACAATGCCGTGACGGCCATGTTGAAATAATGCAGCGTATGCGACCAATCCCTAGAGATACAAATGACAATGCCGTGACGGCCATGTTGAAATAGTGCAGCGTATGCGACCAATCCCTAGAGATACAAATGACAATGCCGTGACGGCCATGTTGAAATAGTGCAGCGTATGCGACCAATCCCTAGAGATACAAATGACAATGCCGTGACGGCCATGTTGAAATAGTGCAGCGTATGCGACCAATCCCTAGAGATACAAATGACAATACCGTGACGGCCATGTTGAAATAGTGCAGCGTATGCGACCAATCCCTAGAGATACAAATGACAATACCGTGACGGCCATGTTGAAATAATGCAGCGTATGCGACCAATCCCTAGAGATACAAATGACAATGCCGTGACGGCCATGTTGAAATAATGCAGCGTATGCGACCAATCCCTAGAGATTTAAATGACAATGCCGTGACGGCCATGTTGAAATAGTGCAGCGTATGCGACCAATCCCTAGAGATACAAATGACAATGCCGTGACGCCCATGTTGAAATAATGCAGCGTATGCGACCAATCCCTAGAGATACAAATGACAATGCCGTGACGGCCATGTTGAAATAGTGCAGCGTATGCGACCAATCCCTAGAGATACAAATGACAATGCCGTGACGGCCATGTTGAAATAGTGCAGCGTATGCGACCAATCCCTAGAGATACAAATGACAATGTCGTGACGGCCATGTTGAAATAGTGCAGCGTATGCGATCAATCCCTAGAGATACAAATGACAATGCCGTGACGGCCATGTTGAAATAGTGCAGCGTATGCGACCAATCCCTAGAGATACAAATGACAATGCCGTGACGGCCATGTTGAAATAGTGCAGCGTATGCGACCAATCCCTAGAGATACAAATGACAATGCCGTGACGGCCATGTTGAAATAGTGCAGCGTATGCGACCAATCCCTAGAGATACAAATGACAATGCCGTGACGGCCATGTTGAAATAGTGCAGCGTATGCGACCAATCCCTAGAGATACAAATGACAATGCCGTGACGGCCATGTTGAAATAGTGCAGCGTATGCGACCAATCCCTAGAGATACAAATGACAATACCGTGACGGCCATGTTGAAATAGTGCAGCGTATGCGACCAATCCCTAGAGATACAAATGACAATGCCGTGACGCCCATGTTGAAATAATGCAGCGCATGCGACCAATCCCTAGAGATACAAATGACAATGCCGTGACGGCCATGTTGAAATAATGCAGCGTATGCGACCAATCCCTAGAGATTTAAATGACAATGCCGTGACGGCCATGTTGAAATAGTGCAGCGTATGCGACCAATCCCTAGAGATAGAAATGACAATGCCGTGACGCCCATGTTGAAATAATGCAGCGTATGCGACCAATCCCTAGAGATACAAATGACAATGCCGTGACGGCCATGTTGAAATAGTGCAGCGTATGCGACCAATCCCTAGAGATACAAATGACAATGCCGTGACGGCCATGTTGAAATAGTGCAGCGTATGCGACCAATCCCCAGAGATACAAATGACAATGTCGTGACGGCCATGTTGAAATAGTGCAGCGTATGCGATCAATCCCTAGAGATACAAATGACAATGCCGTGACGGCCATGTTGAAATAATGCAGCGTATGCGACCAATCCCTAGAGATACAAATGACAATGCCGTGACGGCCATGTTGAAATAGTGCAGCGTATGCGACCAATCCCTAGAGATACAAATGACAATGCCGTGACGGCCATGTTGAAATAGTGCAGCGTATGCGACCAATCCCTAGAGATACAAATGACAATGCCGTGACGGCCATGTTGAAATAGTGCAGCGTATGCGACCAATCCCTAGAGATACAAATGACAATACCGTGACGGCCATGTTGAAATAGTGCAGCGTATTCGACCAATCCCTAGAGATACAAATGACAATGCCGTGACGGCCATGTTGAAATAGTGCAGCGTATGCGACCAATCCCTAGAGATACAAATGACAATGCCGTGACGGCCATGTTGAAATAGTGCAGCGTATGCGACCAATCCCTAGAGATACAAATGACAATGTCGTGACGGCCATGTTGAAATAGTGCAGCGTATGCGACTAATCCCTAGAGATACAAATGACAATGCCGTGACGGCCATGTTGAAATAGTGCAGCGTATGCGACCAATCCCTAGAGATACAAATGACAATGCCGTGACGGCCATGTTGAAATAGTGCAGCGTATGCGACCAATCCCTAGAGATACAAATGACAATGCCGTGACGGCCATGTTGAAATAGTGCAGCGTATGCGACCAATCATTAGAGATACAAATGACAATACCGTGACGGCCATGTTGAAATAGTGCAGCGTATGCGACCAATCCCTAGAGATACAAATGACAATGCCGTGACGGCCATGTTGAAATAGTGCAGCGTATGCGACCAATCCCTAGAGATACAAATGACAATGCCGTGACGGCCATGTTGAAATAGTGCAGCGTATGCGACCAATCCCTAGAGATACAAATGACAATGTCGTGACGGCCATGTTGAAATAGTGCAGCGTATGCGACCAATCCCTAGAGATACAAATGACAATGCCGTGACGGCCATGTTGAAATAGTGCAGCGTATGCGACCAATCCCTAGAGATACAAATGACAATGTCGTGACGGCCATGTTGAAATAGTGCAGCGTATGCGACCAATCCCTAGAGATACAAATGACAATGCCGTGACGGCCATGTTGAAATAGTGCAGCGTATGCGACCAATCCCTAGAGATACAAATGACAATGCCGTGACGGCCATGTTGAAATAGTGCAGCGTATGCGACCAATCCCTAGAGATACAAATGACAATGTCGTGACGGCCATGTTGAAATAGTGCAGCGTATGCGACCAATCCCTAGAGATACAAATGACAATGCCGTGACGGCCATGTTGAAATAGTGCAGCGTATGCGACCAATCCCTAGAGATACAAATGACAATGCCGTGACGGCCATGTTGAAATAGTGCAGCGTATGCGACCAATCCCTAGAGATACAAATGACAATGCCGTGACGGCCATGTTGAAATAGTGCAGCGTATGCGACCAATCCCTAGAGATACAAATGACAATGCCGTGACGGCCATGTTGAAATAGTGCAGCGTATGCGACCAATCCCTAGAGATACAAATGACAATGCCGTGACGGCCATGTTGAAATAGTGCAGAGTATGCGACCAATCCCTAGAGATACAAATGACAATGCCGTGACGGCCATGTTGAAATAGTGCAGCGTATGCGACCAATCCCTAGAGATACAAATGACAATGCCGTGACGGCCATGTTGAAATAGTGCAGCGTATGCGACCAATCCCTAGAGATACAAATGACAATGTCGTGACGGCCATGTTGAAATAGTGCAGCGTATGCGACCAATCCCTAGAGATACAAATGACAATACCGTGACGGCCATGTTGAAATAGTGCAGCGTATGTGACCAATCCCTAGAGATACAAATGACAATGCCGTGACGGCCATGTTGAAATAGTGCAGCGTATGCGACCAATCCCTAGAGATACAAATGACAATGCCGTGACGGCCATGTTGAAATAGTGCAGCGTGTGCGACCAATCCCTAGAGATACAAATGACAATGCCGTGGCAGCCATGTTGAAATAGTGCAGCGTATGCGAACAATCCCTAGAGATACAAATGACAATGCCGTGACGGCCATGTTGAAATAGTGCAGCGTATGCGACCAATCCCTAGAGATACAAATGACAATACCGTGACGGCCATGTTGAAATAGTGCAGCGTATGCGACCAATCCCTAGAGATACAAATGACAATGCCGTGACGGCCATGTTGAAATAGTGCAGCGTATGCGACCGATCCCTAGAGATACAAATGACAATGCCGTGACGGCCATGTTGAAATAGTGCAGCGTATGCGACCAATCCCTAGAGATACAAATGACAATGCCGTGACGGCCATGTTGAAATAGTGCAGCGTATGCGACCAATCCCTAGAGATACAAATGACAATGTCGTGACGGCCATGTTGAAATAGTGCAGCGTATGCGACCAATCCCTAGAGATACAAATGACAATGCCGTGACGGCCATGTTGAAATAGTGCAGCGTGTGCGACCAATCCCTAGAGATACAAATGACAATGCCGTGGCAGCCATGTTGAAATAGTGCAGCGTATGCGAACAATCCCTAGAGATACAAATGACAATGCCGTGACGGCCATGTTGAAATAGTGCAGCGTATGCGACCAATCCCTAGAGATACAAATGACAATGCCGTGACGGCCATGTTGAAATAGTGCAGCGTATGCGACCAATCCCCAGAGATACAAATGACAATGTCGTGACGGCCATGTTGAAATAGTGCAGCGTATGCGATCAATCCCTAGAGATACAAATGACAATGCCGTGACGGCCATGTTGAAATAATGCAGCGTATGCGACCAGTCCCTAGAGATACAAATGACAATGCCGTGACGGCCATGTTGAAATAGTGCAGCGTATGCGACCAATCCCTAGAGATACAAATGACAATGCCGTGACGGCCATGTTGAAATAGTGCAGCGTATGCGACCAATCCCTAGAGATACAAATGACAATGCCCTGACGGCCATGTTGAAATAGTGCAGCGTATGCGACCAATCCCTAGAGATACAAATGACAATGTCGTGACGGCCATGTTGAAATAGTGCAGCGTATGCGACCAATCCCTAGAGATACAAATGACAATGCCGTGACGGCCATGTTGAAATAGTGCAGCGTATGCGACCAATCCCTAGAGATACAAATGACAATGCCGTGACGGCCATGTTGAAATAGTGCAGCGTATGCGACCAATCCCTAGAGATACAAATGACAATGTCGTGACGGCCATGTTGAAATAGTGCAGCGTATGCGACTAATCCCTAGAGATACAAATGACAATGCCGTGACGGCCATGTTGAAATAGTGCAGCGTATGCGACCAATCCCTAGAGATACAAATGACAATGCCGTGACGGCCATGTTGAAATAGTGCAGCGTATGCGACCAATCCCTAGAGATACAAATGACAATGCCGTGACGGCCATGTTGAAATAGTGCAGCGTATGCGACCAATCCCTAGAGATACAAATGACAATACCGTGACGGCCATGTTGAAATAGTGCAGCGTATGCGACCAATCCCTAGAGATACAAATGACAATGCCGTGACGGCCATGTTGAAATAGTGCAGCGTATGCGACCAATCCCTAGAGATACAAATGACAATGCCGTGACGGCCATGTTGAAATAGTGCAGCGTATGCGACCAATCCCTAGAGATACAAATGACAATGTCGTGACGGCCATGTTGAAATAGTGCAGCGTATGCGACCAATCCCTAGAGATACAAATGACAATGCCGTGACGGCCATGTTGAAATAGTGCAGCGTATGCGACCAATCCCTAGAGATACAAATGACAATGCCGTGACGGCCATGTTGAAATAGTGCAGCGTATGCGACCAATCCCTAGAGATACAAATGACAATGTCGTGACGGCCATGTTGAAATAGTGCAGCGTATGCGACCAATCCCTAGAGATACAAATGACAATGCCGTGACGGCCATGTTGAAATAGTGCAGCGTATGCGACCAATCCCTAGAGATACAAATGACAATGTCGTGACGGCCATGTTGAAATAGTGCAGCGTATGCGACCAATCCCTAGAGATACAAATGACAATGCCGTGACGGCCATGTTGAAATAGTGCAGCGTATGCGACCAATCCCTAGAGATACAAATGACAATGTCGTGACGGCCATGTTGAAATAGTGCAGCTTATGCGACCAATCCCTAGAGATACAAATGACAATGCCGTGACGGCCATGTTGAAATAGTGCAGCGTATGCGACCAATCCCTAGAGATACAAATGACAATGTCGTGACGGCCATGTTGAAATAGTGCAGCGTATGCGACCAATCCCTAGAGATACAAATGACAATGCCGTGACGGCCATGTTGAAATAGTGCAGCGTATGCGACCAATCCCTAGAGATACAAATGACAATGCCGTGACGGCCATGTTGAAATAGTGCAGCGTATGCGACCAATCCCTAGAGATACAAATGACAATGTCGTGACGGCCATGTTGAAATAGTGCAGCGTATGCGACCAATCCCTAGAGATACAAATGACAATGCCGTGACGGCCATGTTGAAATAGTGCAGCGTATGCGACCAATCCCTAGAGATACAAATGACAATGCCGTGACGGCCATGTTGAAATAGTGCAGCGTATGCGACCAATCCCTAGAGATACAAATGACAATGCCGTGACGGCCATGTTGAAATAGTGCAGCGTATGCGACCAATCCCTAGAGATACAAATGACAATGCCGTGACGGCCATGTTGAAATAGTGCAGCGTATGCGACCAATCCCTAGAGATACAAATGACAATGCCGTGACGGCCATGTTGAAATAGTGCAGCGTATGCGACCAATCCCTAGAGATACAAATGACAATGCCGTGACGGCCATGTTGAAATAGTGCAGCGTATGCGACCAATCCCTAGAGATACAAATGACAATGCCGTGACGGCCATGTTGAAATAGTGCAGCGTATGCGACCAATCCCTAGAGATACAAATGACAATGCCGTGACGGCCATGTTGAAATAGTGCAGCGTATGCGACCAATCCCTAGAGATACAAATGACAATGCCGTGACGGCCATGTTGAAATAGTGCAGCGTATGCGACCAATCCCTAGAGATACAAATGACAATGCCGTGACGGCCATGTTGAAATAGTGCAGCGTATGCGACCAATCCCTAGAGATACAAATGACAATGTCGTGACGGCCATGTTGAAATAGTGCAGCGTATGCGACCAATCCCTAGAGATACAAATGACAATGCCGTGACGGCCATGTTGAAATAGTGCAGCGTATGCGACCAATCCCTAGAGATACAAATGACAATGTCGTGACGGCCATGTTGAAATAGTGCAGCGTATGCGACCAATCCCTAGAGATACAAATGACAATGCCGTGACGGCCATGTTGAAATAGTGCAGCGTATGCGACCAATCCCTAGAGATACAAATGACAATGCCGTGACGGCCATGTTGAAATAGTGCAGCGTATGCGACCAATCCCTAGAGATACAAATGACAATGTCGTGACGGCCATGTTGAAATAGTGCAGCGTATGCGACCAATCCCTAGAGATACAAATGACAATGCCGTGACGGCCATGTTGAAATAGTGCAGCGTATGCGACCAATCCCTAGAGATACAAATGACAATGCCGTGACGGCCATGTTGAAATAGTGCAGCGTATGCGACCAATCCCTAGAGATACAAATGACAATGCCGTGACGGCCATGTTGAAATAGTGCAGCGTATGCGACCAATCCCTAGAGATACAAATGACAATGCCGTGACGGCCATGTTGAAATAGTGCAGCGTATGCGACCAATCCCTAGAGATACAAATGACAATGCCGTGACGGCCATGTTGAAATAGTGCAGCGTATGCGACCAATCCCTAGAGATACAAATGACAATGCCGTGACGGCCATGTTGAAATAGTGCAGCGTATGCGACCAATCCCTAGAGATACAAATGACAATGCCGTGACGGCCATGTTGAAATAGTGCAGCGTATGCGACCAATCCCTAGAGATACAAATGACAATGCCGTGACGGCCATGTTGAAATAGTGCAGCGTATGCGACCAATCCCTAGAGATACAAATGACAATGCCGTGACGGCCATGTTGAAATAGTGCAGCGTATGCGACCAATCCCTAGAGATACAAATGACAATGCCGTGACGGCCATGTTGAAATAGTGCAGCGTATGCGACCAATCCCTAGAGATACAAATGACAATGCCGTGACGGCCATGTTGAAATAGTGCAGCGTATGCGACCAATCCCTAGAGATACAAATGACAATGCCGTGACGGCCATGTTGAAATAGTGCAGCGTATGCGACCAATCCCTAGAGATACAAATGACAATGCCGTGACGGCCATGTTGAAATAGTGCAGCGTATGCGACCAATCCCTAGAGATACAAATGACAATGCCGTGACGGCCATGTTGAAATAGTGCAGCGTATGCGACCAATCCCTAGAGATACAAATGACAATGCCGTGACGGCCATGTTGAAATAGTGCAGCGTATGCGACCAATCCCTAGAGATACAAATGACAATGCCGTGACGGCCATGTTGAAATAGTGCAGCGTATGCGACCAATCCCTAGAGATACAAATGACAATGCCGTGACGGCCATGTTGAAATAGTGCAGCGTATGCGACCAATCCCTAGAGATACAAATGACAATGCCGTGACGGCCATGTTGAAATAGTGCAGCGTATGCGACCAATCCCTAGAGATACAAATGACAATGTCGTGACGGCCATGTTGAAATAGTGCAGCGTATGCGACCAATCCCTAGAGATACAAATGACAATGCCGTGACGGCCATGTTGAAATAGTGCAGCGTATGCGACCAATCCCTAGAGATACAAATGACAATGTCGTGACGGCCATGTTGAAATAGTGCAGCGTATGCGACCAATCCCTAGAGATACAAATGACAATGCCGTGACGGCCATGTTGAAATAGTGCAGCGTATGCGACCAATCCCTAGAGATACAAATGACAATGCCGTGACGGCCATGTTGAAATAGTGCAGCGTATGCGACCAATCCCTAGAGATACAAATGACAATGTCGTGACGGCCATGTTGAAATAGTGCAGCGTATGCGACCAATCCCTAGAGATACAAATGACAATGCCGTGACGGCCATGTTGAAATAGTGCAGCGTATGCGACCAATCCCTAGAGATACAAATGACAATGCCGTGACGGCCATGTTGAAATAGTGCAGCGTATGCGACCAATCCCTAGAGATACAAATGACAATGCCGTGACGGCCATGTTGAAATAGTGCAGCGTATGCGACCAATCCCTAGAGATACAAATGACAATGCCGTGACGGCCATGTTGAAATAGTGCAGCGTATGCGACCAATCCCTAGAGATACAAATGACAATGCCGTGACGGCCATGTTGAAATAGTGCAGAGTATGCGACCAATCCCTAGAGATACAAATGACAATGCCGTGACGGCCATGTTGAAATAGTGCAGCGTATGCGACCAATCCCTAGAGATACAAATGACAATGCCGTGACGGCCATGTTGAAATAGTGCAGCGTATGCGACCAATCCCTAGAGATACAAATGACAATGCCGTGACGGCCATGTTGAAATAGTGCAGCGTATGCGACCAATCCCTAGAGATACAAATGACAATACCGTGACGGCCATGTTGAAATAGTGCAGCGTATGCGACCAATCCCTAGAGATACAAATGACAATGCCGTGACGGCCATGTTGAAATAGTGCAGCGTATGCGACCAATCCCTAGAGATACAAATGACAATGCCGTGACGGCCATGTTGAAATAGTGCAGCGTGTGCGACCAATCCCTAGAGATACAAATGACAATGCCGTGGCAGCCATGTTGAAATAGTGCAGCGTATGCGAACAATCCCTAGAGATACAAATGACAATGCCGTGACGGCCATGTTGAAATAGTGCAGCGTATGCGACCAATCCCTAGAGATACAAATGACAATGCCGTGACCGCCATGTTGAAATAGTGCAGCGTATGCGACCAATCCCTAGAGATACAAATGACAATGCCGTGACGGCCATGTTGAAATAGTGCAGCGTATGCGACCAATCCCTAGAGATACAAATGACAATGCCGTGACGGCCATGTTGAAATAGTGCAGCGTGTGCGACCAATCCCTAGAGATACAAATGATAATGCCGTGACGGCCATGTTGAAATAGTGCAGCGTATGCGACCAATCCCTAGAGATACAAATGACAATGCCGTGACGGCCATGTTGAAATAGTGCAGCGTATGCGACCAATCCCTAGAGATACAAATGACAATGTCGTGACGGCCATGTTGAAATAGTGCAGCGTATGCGACCAATCCCTAGAGATACAAATGACAATGCCGTGACGGCCATGTTGAAATAGTGCAGCGTATGCGACCAATCCCTAGAGATACAAATGACAATGTCGTGACGGCCATGTTGAAATAGTGCAGCGTATGCGACCAATCCCTAGAGATACAAATGACAATGCCGTGACGGCCATGTTGAAATAGTGCAGCGTATGCGACCAATCCCTAGAGATACAAATGACAATGCCGTGACGGCCATGTTGAAATAGTGCAGCGTATGCGACCAATCCCTAGAGATACAAATGACAATGCCGTGACGGCCATGTTGAAATAGTGCAGCGTATGCGACCAATCCCTAGAGATACAAATGACAATGCCGTGACGGCCATGTTGAAATAGTGCAGCGTATGCGACCAATCCCTAGAGATACAAATGACAATGCCGTGACGGCCATGTTGAAATAGTGCAGCGTATGCGACCAATCCCTAGAGATACAAATGAAGATACCGTGACGGCCATGTTGAAATAGTGCAGCGTATGCGACCGATCCCTAGAGATACAAATGACAATGCCGTGACGGCCATGTTGAAATAGTGCAGCGTATGCGACCAATCCCTAGAGATACAAATGACAATGCCGTGACGGCCATGTTGAAATAGTGCAGCGTATGCGACCAATCCCTAGAGATACAAATGACAATGTCGTGACGGCCATGTTGAAATAGTGCAGCGTATGCGACCAATCCCTAGAGATACAAATGACAATGCCGTGACGGCCATGTTGAAATAGTGCAGCGTATGCGACCAATCCCTAGAGATACAAATGACAATGCCGTGACGGCCATGTTGAAATAGTGCAGCGTATGCGACCAATCCCTAGAGATACAAATGACAATGCCGTGACGGCCATGTTGAAATAGTGCAGCGTATGCGACCAATCCCTAGAGATACAAATGACAATGCCGTGACGGCCATGTTGAAATAGTGCAGCGTATGCGACCAATCCCTAGAGATACAAATGACAATGCCGTGACGGCCATGTTGAAATAGTGCAGCGTATGCGACCAATCCCTAGAGATACAAATGACAATACCGTGACGGCCATGTTGAAATAGTGCAGCGTATGCGACCGATCCCTAGAGATACAAATGACAATGCCGTGACGGCCATGTTGAAATAGTGCAGCGTATGCGACCAATCCCTAGAGATACAAATGACAATGCCGTGACGGCCATGTTGAAATAGTGCAGCGTATGCGACCAATCCCTAGCGATACAAATGACAATGTCGTGACGGCCATGTTGAAATAGTGCAGCGTATGCGACCAATCCCTAGAGATACAAATGACAATGCCGTGACGGCCATGTTGAAATAGTGCAGCGTGTGCGACCAATCCCTAGAGATACAAATGACAATGCCGTGGCAGCCATGTTGAAATAGTGCAGCGTATGCGAACAATCCCTAGAGATACAAATGACAATGCCGTGACGGCCATGTTGAAATAGTGCAGCGTATGCGACCAATCCCTAGAGATACAAATGACAATGCCGTGACGGCCATGTTGAAATAGTGCAGCGTATGCGACCAATCCCCAGAGATACAAATGACAATGTCGTGACGGCCATGTTGAAATAGTGCAGCGTATGCGATCAATCCCTAGAGATACAAATGACAATGCCGTGACGGCCATGTTGAAATAATGCAGCGTATGCGACCAATCCCTAGAGATACAAATGACAATGCCGTGACGGCCATGTTGAAATAGTGCAGCGTATGCGACCAATCCCTAGAGATACAAATGACAATGCCGTGACGGCCATGTTGAAATAGTGCAGCGTATGCGACCAATCCCTAGAGATACAAATGACAATGCCGTGACGGCCATGTTGAAATAGTGCAGCGTATGCGACCAATCCCTAGAGATACAAATGACAATACCGTGACGGCCATGTTGAAATAGTGCAGCGTATGCGACCAATCCCTAGAGATACAAATGACAATGCCGTGACGGCCATGTTGAAATAGTGCAGCGTATGCGACCAATCCCTAGAGATACAAATGACAATGCCGTGACGGCCATGTTGAAATAGTGCAGCGTATGCGACCAATCCCTAGAGATACAAATGACAATGTCGTGACGGCCATGTTGAAATAGTGCAGCGTATGCGACCAATCCCTAGAGATACAAATGACAATGCCGTGACGGCCATGTTGAAATAGTGCAGCGTATGCGACCAATCCCTAGAGATACAAATGACAATGCCGTGACGGCCATGTTGAAATAGTGCAGCGTATGCGACCAATCCCTAGCGATACAAATGACAATGTCGTGACGGCCATGTTGAAATAGTGCAGCGTATGCGACCAATCCCTAGAGATACAAATGACAATGCCGTGACGGCCATGTTGAAATAGTGCAGCGTGTGCGACCAATCCCTAGAGATACAAATGACAATGCCGTGGCAGCCATGTTGAAATAGTGCAGCGTATGCGAACAATCCCTAGAGATACAAATGACAATGCCGTGACGGCCATGTTGAAATAGTGCAGCGTATGCGACCAATCCCTAGAGATACAAATGACAATGCCGTGACGGCCATGTTGAAATAGTGCAGCGTATGCGACCAATCCCCAGAGATACAAATGACAATGTCGTGACGGCCATGTTGAAATAGTGCAGCGTATGCGATCAATCCCTAGAGATACAAATGACAATGCCGTGACGGCCATGTTGAAATAATGCAGCGTATGCGACCAATCCCTAGAGATACAAATGACAATGCCGTGACGGCCATGTTGAAATAGTGCAGCGTATGCGACCAATCCCTAGAGATACAAATGACAATGCCGTGACGGCCATGTTGAAATAGTGCAGCGTATGCGACCAATCCCTAGAGATACAAATGACAATGCCGTGACGGCCATGTTGAAATAGTGCAGCGTATGCGACCAATCCCTAGAGATACAAATGACAATACCGTGACGGCCATGTTGAAATAGTGCAGCGTATGCGACCAATCCCTAGAGATACAAATGACAATGCCGTGACGGCCATGTTGAAATAGTGCAGCGTATGCGACCAATCCCTAGAGATACAAATGACAATGCCGTGACGGCCATGTTGAAATAGTGCAGCGTATGCGACCAATCCCTAGAGATACAAATGACAATGTCGTGACGGCCATGTTGAAATAGTGCAGCGTATGCGACCAATCCCTAGAGATACAAATGACAATGCCGTGACGGCCATGTTGAAATAGTGCAGCGTATGCGACCAATCCCTAGAGATACAAATGACAATGCCGTGACGGCCATGTTGAAATAGTGCAGCGTATGCGACCAATCCCTAGAGATACAAATGACAATGTCGTGACGGCCATGTTGAAATAGTGCAGCGTATGCGACCAATCCCTAGAGATACAAATGACAATGCCGTGACGGCCATGTTGAAATAGTGCAGCGTATGCGACCAATCCCTAGAGATACAAATGACAATGTCGTGACGGCCATGTTGAAATAGTGCAGCGTATGCGACCAATCCCTAGAGATACAAATGACAATGCCGTGACGGCCATGTTGAAATAGTGCAGCGTATGCGACCAATCCCTAGAGATACAAATGACAATGTCGTGACGGCCATGTTGAAATAGTGCAGCGTATGCGACCAATCCCTAGAGATACAAATGACAATGCCGTGACGGCCATGTTGAAATAGTGCAGCGTATGCGACCAATCCCTAGAGATACAAATGACAATGTCGTGACGGCCATGTTGAAATAGTGCAGCGTATGCGACCAATCCCTAGAGATACAAATGACAATGCCGTGACGGCCATGTTGAAATAGTGCAGCGTATGCGACCAATCCCTAGAGATACAAATGACAATGCCGTGACGGCCATGTTGAAATAGTGCAGCGTATGCGACCAATCCCTAGAGATACAAATGACAATGTCGTGACGGCCATGTTGAAATAGTGCAGCGTATGCGACCAATCCCTAGAGATACAAATGACAATGCCGTGACGGCCATGTTGAAATAGTGCAGCGTATGCGACCAATCCCTAGAGATACAAATGACAATGCCGTGACGGCCATGTTGAAATAGTGCAGCGTATGCGACCAATCCCTAGAGATACAAATGACAATGCCGTGACGGCCATGTTGAAATAGTGCAGCGTATGCGACCAATCCCTAGAGATACAAATGACAATGCCGTGACGGCCATGTTGAAATAGTGCAGCGTATGCGACCAATCCCTAGAGATACAAATGACAATGCCGTGACGGCCATGTTGAAATAGTGCAGCGTATGCGACCAATCCCTAGAGATACAAATGACAATGCCGTGACGGCCATGTTGAAATAGTGCACCGTATGCGACCAATCCCTAGAGATACAAATGACAATGCCGTGACGGCCATGTTGAAATAGTGCAGCGTATGCGACCAATCCCTAGAGATACAAATGACAATGCCGTGACGGCCATGTTGAAATAGTGCAGCGTATGCGACCAATCCCTAGAGATACAAATGACAATGCCGTGACGGCCATGTTGAAATAGTGCAGCGTATGCGACCAATCCCTAGAGATACAAATGACAATGCCGTGACGGCCATGTTGAAATAGTGCAGCGTATGCGACCAATCCCTAGAGATACAAATGACAATGCCGTGACGGCCATGTTGAAATAGTGCAGCGTATGCGACCAATCCCTAGAGATACAAATGACAATGCCGTGACGGCCATGTTGAAATAGTGCAGCGTATGCGACCAATCCCTAGAGATACAAATGACAATGCCGTGACGGCCATGTTGAAATAGTGCAGCGTATGCGACCAATCCCTAGAGATACAAATGACAATGCCGTGACGGCCATGTTGAAATAGTGCAGCGTATGCGACCAATCCCTAGAGATACAAATGACAATGCCGTGACGGCCATGTTGAAATAGTGCAGCGTATGCGACCAATCCCTAGAGATACAAATGACAATGCCGTGACGGCCATGTTGAAATAGTGCAGCGTATGCGACCAATCCCTAGAGATACAAATGACAATGCCGTGACGGCCATGTTGAAATAGTGCAGCGTATGCGACCAATCCCTAGAGATACAAATGACAATGCCGTGACGGCCATGTTGAAATAGTGCAGCGTATGCGACCAATCCCTAGAGATACAAATGACAATGTCGTGACGGCCATGTTGAAATAGTGCAGCGTATGCGACCAATCCCTAGAGATACAAATGACAATGCCGTGACGGCCATGTTGAAATAGTGCAGCGTATGCGACCAATCCCTAGAGATACAAATGACAATGTCGTGACGGCCATGTTGAAATAGTGCAGCGTATGCGACCAATCCCTAGAGATACAAATGACAATGCCGTGACGGCCATGTTGAAATAGTGCAGCGTATGCGACCAATCCCTAGAGATACAAATGACAATGCCGTGACGGCCATGTTGAAATAGTGCAGCGTATGCGACCAATCCCTAGAGATACAAATGACAATGTCGTGACGGCCATGTTGAAATAGTGCAGCGTATGCGACCAATCCCTAGAGATACAAATGACAATGCCGTGACGGCCATGTTGAAATAGTGCAGCGTATGCGACCAATCCCTAGAGATACAAATGACAATGCCGTGACGGCCATGTTGAAATAGTGCAGCGTATGCGACCAATCCCTAGAGATACAAATGACAATGCCGTGACGGCCATGTTGAAATAGTGCAGCGTATGCGACCAATCCCTAGAGATACAAATGACAATGCCGTGACGGCCATGTTGAAATAGTGCAGCGTATGCGACCAATCCCTAGAGATACAAATGACAATGCCGTGACGGCCATGTTGAAATAGTGCAGAGTATGCGACCAATCCCTAGAGATAAAAATGACAATGCCGTGACGGCCATGTTGAAATAGTGCAGCGTATGCGACCAATCCCTAGAGATACAAATGACAATGCCGTGACGGCCATGTTGAAATAGTGCAGCGTATGCGACCAATCCCTAGAGATACAAATGACAATGCCGTGACGGCCATGTTGAAATAGTGCAGCGTATGCGACCAATCCCTAGAGATACAAATGACAATACCGTGACGGCCATGTTGAAATAGTGCAGCGTATGCGACCAATCCCTAGAGATACAAATGACAATGCCGTGACGGCCATGTTGAAATAGTGCAGCGTATGCGACCAATCCCTAGAGATACAAATGACAATGCCGTGACGGCCATGTTGAAATAGTGCAGCGTGTGCGACCAATCCCTAGAGATACAAATGACAATGCCGTGGCAGCCATGTTGAAATAGTGCAGCGTATGCGACCAATCCCTAGAGATACAAATGACAATGCCGTGACGGCCATGTTGAAATAGTGCAGCGTATGCGACCAATCCCTAGAGATACAAATGACAATGCCGTGACGGCCATGTTGAAATAGTGCAGCGTGTGCGACCAATCCCTAGAGATACAAATGATAATGCCGTGACGGCCATGTTGAAATAGTGCAGCGTATGCGACCAATCCCTAGAGATACAAATGACAATGCCGTGACGGCCATGTTGAAATAGTGCAGCGTATGCGACCAATCCCTAGAGATACAAATGACAATGTCGTGACGGCCATGTTGAAATAGTGCAGCGTATGCGACCAATCCCTAGAGATACAAATGACAATGCCGTGACGGCCATGTTGAAATAGTGCAGCGTATGCGACCAATCCCTAGAGATACGAATGACAATGCCGTGACGGCCATGTTGAAATAGTGCAGCGTATGCGACCAATCCCTAGAGATACAAATGACAATGCCGTGACGGCCATGTTGAAATAGTGCAGCGTATGCGACCAATCCCTAGAGATACAAATGACAATGCCGTGACGGCCATGTTGAAATAGTGCAGCGTATGCGACCAATCCCTAGAGATACAAATGACAATGCCGTGACGGCCATGTTGAAATAGTGCAGCGTATGCGACCAATCCCTAGAGATACAAATGACAATACCGTGACGGCCATGTTGAAATAGTGCAGCGTATGCGACCGATCCCTAGAGATACAAATGACAATGCCGTGACGGCCATGTTGAAATAGTGCAGCGTATGCGACCAATCCCTAGAGATACAAATGACAATGCCGTGACGGCCATGTTGAAATAGTGCAGCGTATGCGACCAATCCCTAGAGATACAAATGACAATGTCGTGACGGCCATGTTGAAATAGTGCAGCGTATGCGACCAATCCCTAGAGATACAAATGACAATGCCGTGACGGCCATGTTGAAATAGTGCAGCGTATGCGACCAATCCCTAGAGATACAAATGACAATGCCGTGACGGCCATGTTGAAATAGTGCAGCGTATGCGACCAATCCCTAGAGATACAAATGACAATGTCGTGACGGCCATGTTGAAATAGTGCAGCGTATGCGACCAATCCCTAGAGATACAAATGACAATGCCGTGACGGCCATGTTGAAATAGTGCAGCGTGTGCGACCAATCCCTAGAGATACAAATGACAATGCCGTGGCAGCCATGTTGAAATAGTGCAGCGTATGCGAACAATCCCTAGAGATACAAATGACAATGCCGTGACGGCCATGTTGAAATAGTGCAGCGTATGCGACCAATCCCTAGAGATACAAATGACAATGCCGTGACGGCCATGTTGAAATAGTGCAGCGTATGCGACCAATCCCTAGAGATTTAAATGACAATGCCGTGACGGCCATGTTGAAATAGTGCAGCGTATGCGACCAATCCCTAGAGATACAAATGACAATGCCGTGACGGCCATGTTGAAATAGTGCAGCGTATGCGACCAATCCCTAGAGATACAAATGACAATGCCGTGACGGCCATGTTGAAATAGTGCAGCGTATGCGACCAATCCCCAGAGATACAAATGACAATGTCGTGACGGCCATGTTGAAATAGTGCAGCGTATGCGGTCAATCCCTAGAGATACAAATGACAATGCCGTGACGGCCATGTTGAAATAATGCAGCGTATGCGACCAATCCCTAGAGATACAAATGACAATGCCGTGACGGCCATGTTGAAATAGTGCAGCGTATGCGACCAATCCCTAGAGATACAAATGACAATGCCGTGACGGCCATGTTGAAATAGTGCAGCGTATGCGACCAATCCCTAGAGATACAAATGACAATGCCGTGACGGCCATGTTGAAATAGTGCAGCGTATGCGACCAATCCCTAGAGATACAAATGACAATACCGTGACGGCCATGTTGAAATAGTGCAGCGTATGCGACCAATCCCTAGAGATACAAATGACAATGCCGTGACGGCCATGTTGAAATAGTGCAGCGTATGCGACCAATCCCTAGAGATACAAATGACAATGCCGTGACGGCCATGTTGAAATAGTGCAGCGTATGCGACCAATCCCTAGAGATACAAATGACAATGTCGTGACGGCCATGTTGAAATAGTGCAGCGTATGCGACTAATCCCTAGAGATACAAATGACAATGCCGTGACGGCCATGTTGAAATAGTGCAGCGTATGCGACCAATCCCTAGAGATACAAATGACAATGCCGTGACGGCCATGTTGAAATAGTGCAGCGTATGCGACCAATCCCTAGAGATACAAATGACAATGCCGTGACGGCCATGTTGAAATAGTGCAGCGTATGCGACCAATCCCTAGAGATACAAATGACAATACCGTGACGGCCATGTTGAAATAGTGCAGCGTATGCGACCAATCCCTAGAGATACAAATGACAATGCCGTGACGGCCATGTTGAAATAGTGCAGCGTATGCGACCAATCCCTAGAGATACAAATGACAATGCCGTGACGGCCATGTTGAAATAGTGCAGCGTATGCGACCAATCCCTAGAGATACAAATGACAATGTCGTGACGGCCATGTTGAAATAGTGCAGCGTATGCGACCAATCCCTAGAGATACAAATGACAATGCCGTGACGGCCATGTTGAAATAGTGCAGCGTATGCGACCAATCCCTAGAGATACAAATGACAATGCCGTGACGGCCATGTTGAAATAGTGCAGCGTATGCGACCAATCCCTAGAGATACAAATGACAATGTCGTGACGGCCATGTTGAAATAGTGCAGCGTATGCGACCAATCCCTAGAGATACAAATGACAATGCCGTGACGGCCATGTTGAAATAGTGCAGCGTATGCGACCAATCCCTAGAGATACAAATGACAATGTCGTGACGGCCATGTTGAAATAGTGCAGCGTATGCGACCAATCCCTAGAGATACAAATGACAATGCCGTGACGGCCATGTTGAAATAGTGCAGCGTATGCGACCAATCCCTAGAGATACAAATGACAATGCCGTGACGGCCATGTTGAAATAGTGCAGCGTATGCGACCAATCCCTAGAGATACAAATGACAATGCCGTGACGGCCATGTTGAAATAGTGCAGCGTATGCGACCAATCCCTAGAGATACAAATGACAATGCCGTGACGGCCATGTTGAAATAGTGCAGCGTATGCGACCAATCCCTAGAGATACAAATGACAATGCCGTGACGGCCATGTTGAAATAGTGCAGCGTATGCGACCAATCCCTAGAGATACAAATGACAATGCCGTGACGGCCATGTTGAAATAGTGCAGCGTATGCGACCAATCCCTAGAGATACAAATGACAATGCCGTGACGGCCATGTTGAAATAGTGCAGCGTATGCGACCAATCCCTAGAGATACAAATGACAATGCCGTGACGGCCATGTTGAAATAGTGCAGCGTATGCGACCAATCCCTAGAGATACAAATGACAATGCCGTGACGGCCATGTTGAAATAGTGCAGCGTATGCGACCAATCCCTAGAGATACAAATGACAATGCCGTGACGGCCATGTTGAAATAGTGCAGCGTATGCGACCAATCCCTAGAGATACAAATGACAATGCCGTGACGGCCATGTTGAAATAGTGCAGCGTATGCGACCAATCCCTAGAGATACAAATGACAATGCCGTGAGGGCCATGTTGAAATAGTGCAGCGTATGCGACCAATCCCTAGAGATACAAATGACAATACCGTGACGGCCATGTTGAAATAGTGCAGCGTATGCGACCAATCCCTAGAGATACAAATGACAATGCCGTGACGGCCATGTTGAAATAGTGCAGCGTATGCGACCAATCCCTAGAGATACAAATGACAATGCCGTGACGGCCATGTTGAAATAGTGCAGCGTGTGCGACCAATCCCTAGAGATACAAATGACAATGCCGTGGCAGCCATGTTGAAATAGTGCAGCGTATGCGAACAATCCCTAGAGATACAAATGACAATGCCGTGACGGCCATGTTGAAATAGTGCAGCGTATGCGACCAATCCCTAGAGATACAAATGACAATGCCGTGACGGCCATGTTGAAATAGTGCAGCGTATGCGACCAATCCCTAGAGATACAAATGACAATGCCGTGACGGCCATGTTGAAATAGTGCAGCGTATGCGACCAATCCCTAGAGATACAAATGACAATGCCGTGACGGCCATGTTGAAATAGTGCAGCGTGTGCGACCAATCCCTAGAGATACAAATGATAATGCCGTGACGGCCATGTTGAAATAGTGCAGCGTATGCGACCAATCCCTAGAGATACAAATGACAATGCCGTGACGGCCATGTTGAAATAGTGCAGCGTATGCGACCAATCCCTAGAGATACAAATGACAATGTCGTGACGGCCATGTTGAAATAGTGCAGCGTATGCGACCAATCCCTAGAGATACAAATGACAATGCCGTGACGGCCATGTTGAAATAGTGCAGCGTATGCGACCAATCCCTAGAGATACAAATGACAATGCCGTGACGGCCATGTTGAAATAGTGCAGCGTATGCGACCAATCCCTAGAGATACAAATGACAATGCCGTGACGGCCATGTTGAAATAGTGCAGCGTATGCGACCAATCCCTAGAGATACAAATGACAATGCCGTGACGGCCATGTTGAAATAGTGCAGCGTATGCGACCAATCCCTAGAGATACAAATGACAATGCCGTGACGGCCATGTTGAAATAGTGCAGCGTATGCGACCAATCCCTAGAGATACAAATGACAATACCGTGACGGCCATGTTGAAATAGTGCAGCGTATGCGACCGATCCCTAGAGATACAAATGACAATGCCGTGACGGCCATGTTGAAATAGTGCAGCGTATGCGACCAATCCCTAGAGATACAAATGACAATGCCGTGACGGCCATGTTGAAATAGTGCAGCGTATGCGACCAATCCCTAGAGATACAAATGACAATGTCGTGACGGCCATGTTGAAATAGTGCAGCGTATGCGACCAATCCCTAGAGATACAAATGACAATGCCGTGACGGCCATGTTGAAATAGTGCAGCGTGTGCGACCAATCCCTAGAGATACAAATGACAATGCCGTGGCAGCCATGTTGAAATAGTGCAGCGTATGCGAACAATCCCTAGAGATACAAATGACAATGCCGTGACGGCCATGTTGAAATAGTGCAGCGTATGCGACCAATCCCTAGAGATACAAATGACAATGCCGTGACGGCCATGTTGAAATAGTGCAGCGTGTGCGACCAATCCCTAGAGATACAAATGACAATGCCGTGGCAGCCATGTTGAAATAGTGCAGCGTATGCGAACAATCCCTAGAGATACAAATGACAATGCCGTGACGGCCATGTTGAAATAGTGCAGCGTATGCGACCAATCCCTAGAGATACAAATGACAATGCCGTGACGGCCATGTTGAAATAGTGCAGCGTATGCGACCAATCCCTAGAGATACAAATGACAATGCCGTGACGGCCATGTTGGTGTACCATAAAAGGAGCTAATGACAAACCTTTTGTTAAAGCTACACCAATATGGCGGCGATGACGTCGCCTGCATACAGTATATGAGGCCTACAAAGTAGATAATAACAATGTCTTGTAAACAAACGGAAAGTCTTAACAGGAAACCCAGGAATGAACTTCAGTCAGTACATTACTGAGTCATACAGGCATCATGTAATCACCCACTTACAAAATCACACTTGCATCCTCTTGATCCTATTCTGACAAGCAAGCTTTTCAGTGCTCATAAGTGAGTGCTGATACGAATTTTTGTTTTGCCAATAATGGCACTTGTTTATTTGACAGAAACAAATGAACTCCACATTACTTTGCAAACAAGTTGGACATTACCACAAGTTCACGTATACTTCTTGTTCTGTTTCCAATACAGTACACAACCTTTGCTTTGTAGTACTCAGGAATCAAAGTTACAAATTACACAAAGCTCTAAGTATTTGGTTGAAAAATGGCTTAATTGTGTTTCTCATTATAGCAAGCGAGTCGCGTAACGTAATACACGTAGCGAGAGTGACCTAATATTACATTCAACCATTTTTAATCTCACTAGTGTTACCGCATGTAGCGCACAAAAGATAATTATAAAAGGACTTTGGTCCTTAAGAAAACTAATGTATTGAACTCTTGTTATTAACTTCACTTTTGTTATTATAGCCCCTACTCTGCTAATAAAGTGTCCAAGGCATTTCACATGATAGAAAGATAACAAAAGGACTTTCAAGTCCCTAAAAAACTATTTTATTTAACTCTTATTATTTTTGGTCACTCTACTCCTACTCTACTAATTATCAAGGCACTTCACAAAGAAAAACACTATCATGAAAGGACTTTGAAGTTTCCAAAAAAATTATCTGATTCAATTGTTATCAATTTTTACTGTTATTATAGCGCCTGCTCTGCTAATTGTCCAAGGCGCTTCACACGATAAAAAGATTATAATAGAAGGACTTTCTTGAAAAACTAAATTTACTTAAATATTGTTATTAATTTTACTGTTATTACAGTACCTACTCTCATTGTCCACGTCTTCACGTGATAAAAAGATTATAATAAAAGGACTTTTTTAAGACCTTGAAAAGCTAAACTAATTTACTTAAATATTGTTATTAATTTCACTATTATTACAGCACCTACTCTACTAATTGTTCACGGCTCTTCACATGATGAAAAGATTATAATAAAAGGACTCTTTTAAGACCTTGAAAAACTAAACTAATTTATTTAAATATTGTCATTAGTTTCACTATTGTTATTACAGCACCTACTCCACTAATTGTCAAAGGCGCTTCACACAAGAAGATTATAAAAGGACTTTAAAGTCCTTAAAAACTAATTATTCAACTATTGTTATCACTTGCGTGGAAGGTTGAGAGAACTTGAAGCACAGCCGTGGAAACACTCCTATTTGGCTCGTGTTTTTACTTACAACAGCTTGTCCCATTCTCTCAACCTTTTGCTTGTGTTAACCTAACTTATAAACACGCAGGAGCCATGCATGCTACGTCCTTCTGTATACTTTGGCTTGAAAACCATTTTCTTTGTCAGGCTCTTCATCTCGTGTTTTAACTTATTATAGCTGCTTTCCTTTCAAACTTACAGTCATGTTATTATGACATTGTACAAAAACGGAAAGCATTATGTAATTTTTTTGCATTACTCACGCTCAAGGCTGTCAATCAGCACAATTAGGGCCGTGACGAGGAATTTTCCTCGGCTTTTGCAATTTTGAGCTACTTTAATGAGTAAACAAGGTACCACTTCTAGGATGACTCCTTTAGTTTTTCGGTTCCTCAAAAATTCAGATTTCACCAGCTACCAGAGAAATGAAGTGAACAGCCATGACCATCAGGGTTTGAAAAACACTTTCTTTGTTAACGTGCTGATCAGGGTTGGGCTCTGCATTTTGCTGGCACTGTAAGATTTAGTGATTAACTTGTTTACTCTCATCATCATATTCATGAGGTCCTCCTTTCCTGAGTATACCTCAAACACATGATCAACAGCAGACATGATCCCAAAAAGCGAAAAACTTTTCTCCATTTCAGGGGTGGCATAATTGATGAGAAAATCAGCTTCAGAAACGGTTGGGCTTGAACTTGGATCACTGCCGGAAACTTTGTCTCCTTTCTGAATAGCTTCAATCAGGAATATTTTTGGTTTTCCTTTCAGTGAGGGGCATTTGTTTTGACTGAAGAGTGACGTGATGGTATCAAGACTAATTACTTCATTATCTTTTCCGTAGATTCCATCTTTTGATCCATAACCTCGGAACACAAGCAGAAAACACGCATAACTGGAAAAGTCTTGCTCTGCCGTTTCTTTCAGCATCTTCAACATTTCACTTTTGGAGAGCAGATAGTGCTGATGGGTGTTGAAGCCAAATTTCCACTTAAACGTTCCTCTCAGATTGAAATAATGAAACGTCTCGTTATATATTGTCAAAACATAACCAGACGTCACTAAGTGATTAGCGTCATCTTTGACCAGTTCTTCATAAAGGATTTGCTCTGCAATTAAATAAATTTTCGTCATTCAAAACTGCCAGATGTTTTTTCACAAACAATTACTTACCCTCAGTCTGTAAAATAATCAAAGCTGGGATAGTGTAAAAGTTAGACTCCACTCATGCGTAGAAAAGTTGTCCCGTGTACCCGAGACAAATTTATCGAGCGCTTAGGTGAGAAAAGGTTGGCCCTGCTCACCGGGTCAAAGTTGATCAGTTCACTTGTTTCCCTGAGATTTTTTTTGGTAAATTCGGGCACTGTGGCCTCTACTTATTTAAATTTCACTTTGATATAAATCTTGTTGAATTACCTATAGTCGTTTCTAAACCAAAAACCGGACGTTACGTGGCAGGCGGCACGCAAGAAGTCATCCCGTGTAGCCGAGCCAGTGTTTATGTGAGAAAAAGATGTCCCGCCTGCCCGGACTGCCGAGGCTGCACAACTTATCCAACCTAATAGTCTTGTCCACCTAGACGAGTGCCTAGGGTACCCGGGACAACTTCCTTTCATATAAACGGGGTCTTTTGGGCTATAACACAGATGTAAATTAGGTAGGAATAAAAAAAGGCTGGACCAATGTATTAAACATTCAAGTCACATTGGAGGGCCGGGCCATAAAAGGCTTATGTCAATTTTAAAACTCAGTTCTCCTATTAGATTTGTGGCATTCAGTTTTTTAACAGGGTCCGAAATTAACTTTACCTATGAGCGCCAAGTGGAGAATAAAGCCTGCCGCACACTTAAGAAAGGAAATGAGCACAATGCCTTGCTGGGCAATTGGTTCAGCTGTTTCATCGTGTGTGCGGCAAGTTGAGAGGCAAAATTGTCAGTCGCCAAATGGCAAATTCTAGTCAACAAAAAGTTCTCCTGAAGATCCGCATAAAACCGTTTACTATTGATCATGCAAATGTGGACGTTTGTTTGCTCAATCATTAAGAACTACCTGTAAACAGTCGTAACGGACAGACATGAATCGAAAACGCAAGTAAAGACAAAAAAGTTAGGCAGGTAAATTCAGTGGGCAATGGCTTGAAGCACTGAAAATTAATTTACCATTTGGAATGGACCAGACGGTTAAAATCTTGTTGACAATTTATGTCTATTTTACTGTAGTTATACGACGAAATTTGCGTGAAATACAGAGTGTCATAAACGATGTGGTTATAACAGAAACTGTTTTACTGTGTTTAGCATCGGTTCTAGAATATGTTTCACCTAAGTGAAACTTAAAAAATGCAAAACTAAATTACATTATGGGCAGGATGTGATTTTTTCCATTCAAGTAAAGGAACGTTTCATTCATCCGTAAAACGAGGAAATGAACCGCACGGAAAATGATCACAATAAATAAACAGTTGATTAACTAAAGGTTTTTTGAAGCATTTCAACAGGAAAATAAAAATGAATGCGGCGCGACGTTTTGATGCTCTACCATCATATTTAAGCATTGAGTGACTTTAAGGTGATTCCATTGAAATACAAGGAATATTTAAATTTTTCTAAGACTTGGTCCAACTGGTAGTTATTTTTAGAACATTTCAAAAATGCAATAAATAATGGGGGTCACCGAGCTTGTTTTGGCACAACATGGATAGCCACTGATAGCAACTATACAACCTGCAAGGTTTTCCTGAGAAACCCTAGTAATCAGAAATGACAACTATAATTGCTTTAAAAAGTCATTATTGGTATTGAAATATTAGAGCAGATCAACAAAATAGACATTTGTCTTGCATTGTGTACTGTTTTAGTTGAACAGGAATTAAGGATATGAAAAAAAAAAAAAGAATTTGCCGCATGCGGACATACCCTGCTGTACCTAAAGACGTGTTCTTTTCGGCATTCGAATAAAAATATCTCAAATCGCGATATATTGTACTCTACTGTGTACCATTTGAATTTATGTATGAAAAATGGAGGTCACCGAGCTCGTTTAGGAGAAAACGACCTGTTATTTCTCTGAACTGCTCAGCTTTGATAGAAAACTTATCAAGTTCCGAAGGTGCACGCGCTCCTGCGCGCGCTAATCACGCAAAAAATGATGCGCAGAAAGGATGCGCAATGCAACTGAAAGGAATCACCTTAACTCCCAAAAAATGTCAAGAACTTCTTCCTTCATATTTATATTCTGGTTCTTGTTAAAGTCACTCAGTGCATAAAAAAGGAGGTTGGAAGGGCTCGACTGACTTTACATTCCTACTTCCTGTATTTGTTTGTCACATGTTTTGTATCCAGATCTTTTGACCAATTTTGTAGCCTAAGAAAACAGCCGCCGTTTCGCGAGGTCGCCACTTGAGCCCTCGCAAAACGACGTCTGAGTAACGAGCGCAGAAATTCTATACTGATGACGTGCCACTACCCAGACCTAGGTAGTGCTTCTGTTTGGTTGAAACGCGAGGGAATTTCGTTTCAACCAATCAGAAGCACTACCTAGATCTGGGTAGTGGCGCGTCATCAGTATGGAATTTCTGCGCTCGTTACTCACACGTCGTTTTGCGAGGGCTCAAGTGGCGACCTCGCGAGACGTCGGCTGTTTTCTTAGGTTACCAATTTTGCTTCTTGCGGCGAAACTGCATTAAAAATAGGCACCCAATGCGTGCATAAAGCGATCATATTACCCAGGTAGCATAGGATTAAGTGCAAAGGGTTCGATAAATTACAGGGTGTACAAGGGTATACATGGTGTACAAGAGTATACAGGGTGTACTTCAAGGGTATACGGGGTGTACTTCAAGGGTATACGGGGTGTACTAGAGAATACAGGGCGCACAAGGGTATACAGGGTGTACTAGAGTATACAGTGTATACAAGGGTATACAGGGTGTAGAAGGGTATACTGCAGGGTGTACAAAGTATACATTGTTTACTAGACGATAAAGGGTGCACAAGGTATACAGGGTGTACAAGGGTATACGAGGTGTACTAGAGTATACAGGGTATACAGGATGTATGAGAGTATACAGAATGTACAAAGGGTATACAGGGTGTACAAGAGTATAAAGGGTATACAAGGTATACAGGGCATATCAGAGTATAGAGGATATATAAGGTACCGTATTTACTCCATTAAGCGCCTCCCCCGCCCTCGAATAAGGGCCACTTTCATCAACAATGCGGCGCTTAATCGGACCATCATCAGACTGATGTACGGTACGGTGTAAAGTACTGTACAACTCCATCTTAACCAGCCTCGACCTTCCCCGGTTGTTCAAAGAGCAGATCACTCTGATTCAGCGGATAAAATATTCCGCTCGCATCATCTCGGTTGTTCCAACCTTGGATAGCGCCATCCAGCCGCTATCCAGCGGATAAAGTTATCCATGCCAAGGCAGGTCGTATAGGTTTTATCCACTGGATAAAATTGCGGCAAAACAGACATGGCTGTTCGAAGTGGGAGAAAATAAAAGAAGCTATACTATATCTGCCGTTGCTCATGACCATTATTATTTTATAAAGCATTAAGATTTTTGACAATTCGTGGTATAGCATGGGAAACTTTCTTGAAGAACTGTAATGTTGTAGCCAGGGAGTCAACTTATCGTGTCCATTGTCGTACAGTGGTCGCTTAACACAAGTGCTTGGTAAATATTTTAAACAGTTTTTATTGCATTCAACAGTTGAGAGGAAAGAACTGACGCCTTAAGTCACCGAAATCTTCATATCTGTAGCCACAAGGGAAATTTTTCTACTGCACAACAACATGTGGACCACCGAGGAAACAAACCATTCCCATGCTTTGTTCGTTGCGTAAAAAATAATTCCTTTACCCCTAACCGTTTTCCTTGGTAGTTCATTTACTAAGATTGGTATGGGAATAACAAGAAGTATCATCGTAAAACCCTTAGGGTCGATTATTTAAACGAAGTTTAGACAGCGTTTAACAAAACCGCGGTCTAACTAATTTCAAGATGGCCTTCCGCCTAACGTTGCAAACAGTGCCAAAAAGGCATGAAGTACAGACTAAAACAACGTTAACCTGCTTAAAATGATCCATGAACAACCACATTTGGAGGTCACGACTTTGTCTTAAACCGCGGTCTTTAAATCACCAGCCCTTAGGCAAATATTGTATTTTTTTCCCAACTTCAATTTCCACACAAGACGAGCCTACCTTGAGACGACCTAATGAAGCCTTTTCTATCAGTTTTGAACAATAATGTCAATTGACTCTTCACAGAAAAGTTTCTCTACATTCAAGATGGTATGTTATAAAATAAATGTCCATGCCTCTAAGCGATTACTGACTGCTCTGAAATCGGCTGAATCACGGCGGTCCTGCATTCCCTAGCAGACGACAGTACTGAAAGGGTTTACGACGAGCCTAATAAAATTTAAAGACCTTAATAGAAAATTAGTTCTGCACAATGGTGGATGCGTTAAACAAGAAACAAACTATTACTTCATCTGTGTTGAGTTAAGGCACAGGCCAAGCGTACTTACAGAAATTGTAATAGGACTCTTTGTCGTTTAAAACCAACAGTGGGACTGAGATGCGGTCTCTTATTTCCCACGATTTTCGTCTTCTAGCCGAGAAAATCTTGTGGACACGCGATGCGCAGCCGAGGGAGTCCACAACATTTTGACGGCTAGATGGCGAAAATCGTGGGAAATAAGAGGTCATACCACGGAACACTGAAGGAAATTTGATTTTACCACAGAAAAAAAGTTTCTTTTGGGTGATGCGAGTCTACAACAGATCGATCACAAGCATTCGCGACAACCATTCATGACGACAGCCGTGGAATGGACTCTCATCTCACGGCTCTCGACCAATCAGAAAACGTGAAATGATAGGATGTGGTAAAAAAAAAAGAAGTGATATATGATCGCTTTAAAAACGAAAATGGAATTAAGAACTGCGGAATAATAATAATGACGAATTTTAGGGCGTAATTTGTTACACTGCTTGTGAGTTGTATATTCAGCAGGAGCCATAATCGGTTATTTATGGCTCCTGATATTCAGGCTTTCTAATTATTTTTTGGCCAGAGTTAGTATAATTTTCCTGTTTATTTCTCTGGACAAATTAAACAGCAGTGTTTAAAGTTTCAGGTGATAATCCATTAAAACCAACTTCAACAGCCACGAGACACTCTCAAAGCTTTTGATGTTTGTCTTTCATTTTCTGAGGGAATTAAATAAAGCAACAAATTTAAGCTTGTGTGTGCATTCAGGTCACTCGAATACTTGCCCATTAGGAACGTACAATGTTCAGCAAGAAGCAAAAAAGATCAAGGATGACTTGATACGATAATGAAAGAGACCTCGACAGCAAATGTTGCTGGTCAGGGTCCCAGAGGGGTCCCAGGGGCCCAGAAGAGAGGTGTGGTGTTGTGGAAACCATTGACACGTAGCCATTGTGTTTTAGGGCGCACTTCTTTGGACTTTTTTGTTTTACGTCACTTCGTGTTTCTTGCACCAGTGATATAAACAGCTATTCCAATTAACGTTGTTGGCCGAAAGCTTCGAGCCTACTTGTCAAGACCGAAAGGTAATATATGGGATTTTATGAAGAAATGCAACATAATCAGCAATACCTTACACGTACAGCGTAAATGTGCGGTGGCGAGTTATGGAATTAGGCTTTCATGAGGCAAACTAAACGAAGTGTTATCTCTCGTCAAGTTTCAGAATTTCTAATTTTGGAGAGGTAAAAATAGGCACCACTGGAACGTTTGATCAGGCTGGAGGTATGTATCCTCACGCAAGATGTATAAAAGAACTTGAACTAGAACTGCTGAAACGAAACCGCTACAGTCGAGAAAAGTTTACTGATTTTGTCATGACTATTCACAGGTTTAGAAGGCGCACAACCTGGAGTAATGATTATCAGCTTGTGCCGGTGTTAACGTAATGGACAACACAAAATATAAGTGATCGTTGCCTGCATGGCAGGCACTAACAGGGGAGGGAGTGCAAGCACGAGACGCGAGTGCGGAACGGAAAGGGAAAGTTGCGCTCAATAATTACTCATTTCCCTCCCCTTCCGGCGCCTGTCACGCAGGCTGAGTTTTCGCTCTTAACAAGTTCTAAAAACTGAAAATCGGACGCTGAATCATAACTCACTGTGAATGAATAAAGGGCAGGAGAGTCAAAGTTCCTCAAACTAAGACGGATCTTGTCGCGATAATCGAAAACACACGGTGACCACACAAACTGTGTGACCGTTTGTAGTTTCAAAATTTAAGGAAATGGGTGGGAATGCCAATATGTCCCTATCAACTTCTAGGTTCAAAATAAATATAAACTTTTCTCAGTCGTTGTGGTTTGTCGTCATTGTGCCTCTAAACGGCGCATTTTAGCGATTTCGAAGGTTTTGCGATGCTGTCTATGGTCCCGACGGAGTACATAAAGTAGACCTCTTTGTAGTTTCTAGTTTTGACTCCATGCTAATTCGTTTTGTATTTTTAGATTGTATTTTAGAAAGTTAGGTGTCCTCTATTAGCAGTGGGGAATCCCCTCTGCTAGATTTTTGCTTGACACGTTAATAAAGTCGTTATTATTACCGCAACGCAAACCTTGGAAAGCGCTAAAATGCGCCGTTTACTTCTTGTCAATTTGAACCGGTTTCGATATCCCTACACATAACCTTATATTTTGAAACTACCAAGGGTCACACAATGTGTGTAGGCCTCTTGTGATTGACATAGTTGTGGTGCATACACCAAATGGGAAAAAAGTTGTCAGGAAAAAGAGATAAAGAAATAAATCTTTAACGTTATTAAGACGATTTCCGCTCAACGTTCGAGCAGTAAGTGCAAAAATTAAGTTACCAAAAAATACTTGCAGCACTGTCACATTTGGAGAACAGATAAGAAGAAATTATCGTTACTTTTGCTCCCAAGCTGACCCCGCGAGAGAAAATTGGATTTGAAGTTATCCATATTTCAGTTAAAAAGACGCTTCATGTCATTTCAAAACAAAATGGCGCCCGTTTTTAGCATACTTTTACGAGATTTGAAATTAATTTTCTTGAGAATGCTTGAGAATTTCATCGCGGGGTCACTTGGGCAAGTGAACTAGAGTGAGATGTTTCAAATAGCATTTAAAATGTTACCGTGCTATGAGTAGTTTTTTGGTAAATATTTTTTGCACTTATTGCTCGAACGTTGAGCGGAATCCGTCTTAATTATTTATAGTTGTTAACTAACAACGTTTTTTCAATCAGATGTATATATAAAAAAGATCCAAAAACCTTTTCTGGGTCCCGGCGCATATTTTACATTTTGTAAATAACTAATAGGGTGACTACTTTGGAAACTGAAATTTTTTGTTTGAGTTACTTAGTTTAACCTATTAATCAAGATCCGTCCGAAACCCACAAAGGCCAGTTAATTAAAAGTTTAAGTCCAAACAATTTGCATTTTATGAACCTGGTACACATATGGCGGTTCTTCTCGGACAAAAAGATGTTTTCAAAACTATAAGTTTACCTTCAAACTGCTGGTCTTTTAACAGCTCGTCTCTTACATCCAATCTGTAAACAGAAGTCAACGTTGTGGCCAAAAAGTAAAGGTTGTCTGGAGATAACAATTCAGCGTTAACCATTCGGGAGAACAGTTCATACGGATCCCGTGCGTTTTCAAGTTCCCATGCAGGTATAGCATATCTCAACCGTCGATTCATTCTGTCGAGGTCTTCGCTGCTGCATTGGTTTAAAATGGAAAGACACTTCTGTTCAAATGAATCCCAATCTAAAAAATTGAAAAACAAATGTTAAAGTATCTTTGTTAATCATCATGTTGCCAATGCATCCTGTCACTTGACAAGAGGAGGAGTACTGCTCAGGTAAATAAAACAGATTCTCGCATATAAGAAGCTAGTGGATTAACAAACTGTAGGCTAGATTGTGTCATTTAGACCCCAACATATAAGAACCTGTTGTAACCTAAAAATTGAAACAGGTTAATTATTGATACTGATCGAACGCGGTTTTTATAACTTTGCATGTCATTCCTATTCTCGCGCTTGTTGAGCTTTCCCTCATCTAGCTGTCTATAAATTCTGTTCCTTATTTGGAAAAATAAAGAACCTGCTGTCAGTTTAATTAAGTCGAAGAACATAAACAGGAAAATCTGATTATCAACTGAGTTGACAAGGTGAATTGAACACCGTAGATTAATTTGTGTTTCACTTCGCCACCGAAGCAGCACCACATTTTCTTTAGAAACTAGCCCCTCTTGTTTAAATGCAAACAGAGTCTGCCCTTATCTTGCATGTGTAGAATGTAATCATTGTAGACATATTTTGCGATTCTAGCACAAGAAACAGGGGACTACACCCATATTGGATGAGGTTTCTGATCAGCAACAAGTAATTTCTCTTCTAAAAATTAAGAAACTGTGTAAGAACCTAATTAAATAGTCTAACTTCTTATTAGCCTGTTATTCTTATTAACCAGAAGAAGAACGAATGGTATCCCACAATCCTTTGCCTCATGGAATTTCATGAAGATGGCGAATGCCTTGTGACACATGGCGGATTTTGCCTGCTTTCGCTTTGAATTTTTTCACAGATAAAGCGTTTCGCTGAGGATAGCACACTTCAAAACACAAACTTGCAACTTTCATCACGAAATAGGTGTTGTTTCTTTTGAATTTAGCACATTAGAAATAGGTTTTTTAGATAATTTGAGTTAAAATCTGAATAATTAAAAGGTGTTTGGACAACTTTGTACTATAGTGACCCTAAGTGACCCGACAGTTTCAAATTTCTGAAGGTTCGAAAATGGACCAAATCCCTGCAGTTTCGAGTATCACGTTTTAACTCACATGGCGATTCCGCGACAAATGTAATAGAGTAATAAACAGGGTTAAAGGAGTTTAATTGCGCTTTTTCTTTATTGTGCTTTCCGTGCGAGCAAGGAGTGAATTAATATAATTGCTTGTGCTTTGCTGGATAAAGCTCAAAAGGATCCGTGAAGATTACCAGTTATTAGCCGTTGCTTTCTCCTCGAGTATGGTCAACTGGGTGACAGATATCACTATTTATGTCTCTACTTGAAACGGTCGAAGTAGTTTGACACAAAACTTCGAGATCGAGATCCAGTTAATTGTCCATTGTCCTGTGCATTTAAAAACTACTCGAGGAAGAATTCAAGGAAGCGATTTTTGAATACATTGCCTACAATCATCAACAACATCCTCGGATAAACACATGATACAACTCGCTGGATCTCGTCTTAAGCAACAAATTCGAATTAACAATATAGTTACTCACGGCGATGTCGCAACTGCGATTTATTTGAATCAAGTAGGACTGCACAAGCCGACGAACTGTTCTTCAACTGAGCGATCATCGATGTACTTCGAGAACAAGTATCACCCTTCATTTGGGCAAACTTTCGAGGAAACTCGAGCGAATTTCCTTGCAATAAGGTGCAGCATAGGCAAAACCTTCCAGCTGAACACTAAATTCTTCCGTTGATACGCAGTAGTACTAGACCAGACGCGTTATTACGAAACAGAGTATTCTGCGTTGTAACACGTTTCAAACGAAGCTACCGTCATTTGAGTGAAACTCATTCCATCGATCCCTCAAGAGACTGATGACGTCTCTTCAGATTTTGATAATATAGTTGAAAATGCAAAGGATTGTGGGATACTATTCATTCTTCTTCTGGGTGGAAACATTATAATCGTGCTCGGCTAAATAAACGCCTGTTATGCAGGTTATACTTTCGTACTCTTACACGTGTAGATGTAGTAACTGTGCCTTAAATCATCTGCAAAACGCCGTAGATTGTCTTTGCTCCAAAGAAATTCAGAAATGTGTCGAATCTCTCGAAGCGCTGTTGTCTCGCGCGAAGCCGCGAACTTGACACAACAACAGGATGTGAAACAATGCACCCGGGATCAGTGTTGTCTGCCTAAAACAGATGGTCGCTACGATCAGCTGCAGCAAAATGTAATGCAATAGACGGAAGACGTTGTTGTCAGATAAGTTCGGAATTGAAGTGAGAAATTATCTGCGTTCTTGTGGACTCTCTGAAACTGATTCCTGTTACATTACGTCTAGCCAAATTGACACTCGAAATTTCTGCACTGTTTACAGCCGTTATATTGACCAGTGTTGATTCATAACAGCGGTAAGATTATAAAATCCCTCATTTGTGCACAACTGGACTACGAATAATTATAAAGTTACGATGAAAACATGTCTGACTAAGTTTTGAAAGGAATGAGCAAACTCTAATCTTCATTTAATAATCTTACTGCAGCTTATTGAAAGACCTGAAATATCAATCAAATTGGCTATTGCACAATTTACATAGACATAAAACAACGTTTCAGAGAGTCCACAAGAACGCAGAGAATTACTCACTTCTCTTCTGAACCAATCTAACGATACTTTCTTCCATTTATGGTATTATACTTTGCTGCATCTTATCGTAGCGACCATCAGTTTTAGTCAGACAACACTGAACAGCACTGGGTGGGTTGTTACACATCCTGTTGTTGTGTCCAGTTTGCGGCTTCGCGCGAAACAACAGCGCTTTGAGAGATTCGACACATTTCTGAATTTCTTTGACGAAAAGACAATCTGCGGCGTTTTGCAGATGATTTAAGGCACAGTTGCCACGTCTGCACTTGTAAGAGTATGAAAGCATAACCAGCATAACCTGCATAACAGGCGTTCATTTAGCCGAGCGCGAACAAGGTTTATTTAGCCGAGCACAATTATAATATTTACACCGGGAGATGAGAAATCGTTCCATTTCTTGCTATGTCTCGAGCGCTTTGGTACCATCAATTAGGTTTTCTAGCGAGTGATTTATTCGTTCTACCTCCTTTGTCTCTTGATAGTATTCTCTAAGTCAATATTCATCGGTAAGCGGCTTGTCTATGTAAGGATCTTCTGGTTCTGAACAGCTTCTTTCTCGATGTCGAGTTCTGTTTCGCTTTCAACTTCAGAAGTTGGCGATTCCCATTCGATGGACTCTAAAAGCTCCAAATCACTGCCCAGATTACTTGTAAAATCAGCAGTTTCACATAATTTCGTGCTTAATTTGGCGGTTGCGGAACAAAGAGAAATAAAATGTATTAGATCTCCGCAATGCGGCGCATGTAGTTTGTTTTGGCATCGACTCCGTTCCTGGTATGACGTCACAACGTGACTATGCCCAGGTCTCCCTTTGCGCGGTTTTTGACATGACCGGAAGTAAAATTTCACGTTTTTAAACGGCAAAAGCGTGGGGAAGGAAAATCGAAATCGAAAAATAGTTTTTGATATTCATATCAGGATGCCATTTAGATTCGATCAGGCAAATAAAAAAAATCTGTCATATGCACTTTAAGAGCTTCGAGCTTCAACTGTGATTACTGAAGGCATATATCCTCAGACGGGATCAGATGAGAATATAATGATTTGCTTTAGCCGGCATTTCCTAGTACTTGAAACAAAACCGCTGCAGTCAAAAAAAAAATGTGCCTTCTTCTATGGATTTACAACTACCCATACTACATTTCGGCTTAACCGGGTTTGAGGCTGTCACAGCTGCAGAGGGTGTAGCCGGTTAGACAGTTAAGCCCTCTACAGTGGAACCTGATTAATGAAATCTCAAGGGACTGGAAAAGTGTGTTTGATGTAATGGAGGCTCGTCATAAACGAGACCGATCATAACGAATTTGTGGAAAAAAAAAACAAATTCTTTGTTACATCGGGGTCTGGGTGATAATCGCTTTGCCTTCAAAATTAAACAGTCTTTAGTTGAACTACTCTTCATTCAGTTTAATCGTACACTGAGTTACGATCCGCATGTGAAAGACTAAGTAGCATTCATGAATTTGTGTCTGCATTTATCTCTTTTCATTTGTTTCGCATTCAACTTCAGATGTGTGATGACATCTATTCGTTATATCAGGGTAGATTTTAGGTTCTGGGTTGTGTTTGTTATAGTGGAGATTTCATTGTATGCTGGTTCGTTATATCAGGGTTGTGTGCCATACATTTCACTGT
Organism: Siderastrea siderea; assembly: GCA_964030785.1. Taxonomy (NCBI): domain Eukaryota; kingdom Metazoa; phylum Cnidaria; class Anthozoa; order Scleractinia; family Rhizangiidae; genus Siderastrea; species Siderastrea siderea. The sequence goes on along the minus strand of OZ034977.1, from coordinate 41,725,185 downwards.
AACTTTGCCCGAGTAGCCAAATATTTTTTGTTATACCATTATAAAGAGTTTCTTTATATCGGGGTTCCATTGTAAATCCAAATTTTTGGCTTTTGATGTGTCTATGGTTTATAAATATTGAGAAGGTTCAAATTTCAACAACATCACACAATAACCAACCCACCAACGAAAGTCGATTGATCAAATGACTGATTGATTGATTGATTGATTGTTTGTTTGATTGACTGATTGAAGAGTCAGTACATTTTCTGTCTAGTAAAAAGTCATATAGTTTTTGCTTTAACAAGCGACAATTTCGCCTTTCCCCCTCAAAACTGTAATGAGTTTCAACGAATTCTCATTTATTGGCAACCTAGTACCCAGGCGTTCTCTTCTCGCTCACATGACTTGGCGCGAAATTTCGTGACGTCACCAAGTGGCATACGGCGAGAACGCCTAGTGAATAATGCCAAAGCCAAGATGGCGCCGTCTGATTGCAGGAGGGCCATCAAACCGGGCATCAAACTCTTCAAAATTTTGCTGTTAATACCTAGCGGGAATAGTATCTAGCGTGCTATTCTTGCATTTGGAAGCGTCTAGGCTCACCTACCTTCAAAGATGCCTCTTCAATTATTTTTCCGTTGATTTTTTGGCTTGGCAGCTGATTTTATCTGACCTGAGCAGAAGTGCTGCACGATGCGACATCGAATCGTGACTCATACCATTTCAAAATTTCAAACTAAAAGAATGGTTCATGTGTTTTCTGTGCTTTTCCATACGTATATAGACCATTAATCGAAGCATCTGAAACTCCATGTTTGTTTTCTGTTTTACAGACAGTGTTTTGTTTGGATGAAGAGATTGGTGTGCGGCTGTGTTTTGAGAGGAAGCAAGAAATAAGGTACAACGTGAGACCGTTCGTTTTTAGTGGCACCTGCTACCGATTGAGCATTGTCGTGAAAAGAAAGATCAAAAGATTTCTTTGGGAAACTACTTCAGCCGAGGTAAATTTTGAAAATGACTGGACTTCTGAATCAAAAACATGCGTAACAACATTAAGTGATGAAGGCTTAAGAGTTAGCCGAAACGTCTGACTACCATCAAAATAGTATGAGTCAGTGACAAGTATTTAAAACTTTTTTTCAACGTTTTCTTGAACATGTAAAGTCCCTTTTTTGTGTGCCAAACTGTATAGCCATGCAAACAATGTAAGTTGTCTTAATAACCACAAACACTGATTAGAACGCATGAACGCCACACCCTACTCTTTTTCGTCAACCCTTTATTGTAAGGCAAGGGAAAGTGAAAGAGACTTTGATAGCATTTGTCAGGGTCCAAGAGGAGACACTCAAAGGGGCGCTGTGGTGTTGTGCCGAAAACCATGAGTTGCTATCGTGTTTTAGTGTACTCTTCTTTAAAATCTTTTGTTTTACGTCACTTATGGTGTTTGCTTCGCCAATCAATGTTATAATTTTTATACAGCTATTTCAATTTAATGCTGTTGCCTGAGAGCTTCAAGGCTTTGTATTAAGGCCAAAAGGTGACATACGATTTTTTTTGAGTAAATTTTCCGAAACCAGCAATTTTCAAATTTAATTAATATGATACAACAACCAATCTACGAAACAAAGTCGATTGATTGACTGACTGATTGAACAGCAAGCGTATTTTCTAATTAGCAAATAAGTAATATGGTTAATGCTGTTTTTATTTCAATAAGCAAAAATTAAAAATTTTCCTCCTAAAACTGCAATGAGTTTCAATTAATTTTTAATATTTGAACACTTTTTGGGGTAACGTAATCTACTTTAGCTAATTTAATTTACTGTAAGGGCCAATTATTTAAAATATAGACACTAACAAAAGACAGTGTAATTTATGAGGCGGCTTTACGTAGGGCGAGTATTGCTGGGCACAAAGTAGTGCTAAAAGTACTTTTAGTTCACCTTCAAGTTGCTGTCTCAAATCCTGTCGGCCTGCAGATGACAGCGGTGTAACCAAATGGTACAGTTTGTCTGGAGATAACAGTTTAGCATCAACCATTAGGGACAACAGTTCAGACGGCTCCTGCACGTTTTGAAGTTTCGAATCAGGTAAAGCACCTTGCAGCCACCCCTTCATTTTGTTGAGATCTTCTCTTGTGCATTGTTTTAAAATGGTCAGACACTTTGCATACCATGTTCGTGTTCTCATGCTTGTGCTGCTTTTGCTTTGCTCGCTGTCTATAAATTTTGTCTCTTATTAATTTTGTTTCTTATTTTTAAGTTTAAGTAAATCGGAGGACACAAAGCATGGTCTGCCCTTATCTTGCTTTGTATGTAATTAAAACAGGCATAGTGTACGTTTCTAGCACAAGAAATAAGGGACGAAACTCACACTGAATTAGCCTTCTGATCAGCAAGAAATAATTTTATCTTTTAAAAATTGAGAAACTCGGTAAGAACCTAATTAAATAGCCTAAATTCCCTTTAAGACACCAAAAATGTGAAATTTTTTTTTTGGGGGGGGGGGCGGAGGGATGGGGGAATTTACTGTAGCCAACTGGACAAGAAGGAAGAAGTGGAGGAAGTGGAGCCGGGAAGAGGAGGGCAAATAAATACATGTATAGAGGACGGGAGAGGAACTTTCTAAGAAATGAAATTTTAGTTTTGTAGTAGCTTGCGTTTTGTCATCAACTCAAAACAAACAAACAAACAAACATTCAATCAAGAAAAAGTACTTGTAATTTGTTTTTTTAGTTAACGACATTGCAGTGTTGCAATGTCTTTTCAATCTCTCCCTAAACGCTTGTAGAGATTTTTGCAGTGTTAAGATTATTTTATAACATGTTCACATTAAGTCTACAATGCGTGCAGTCTCTTCCTCCTCCTAATTTGTTTAGCGCGAAAAGAACGCGAGAAGTTCGAAGCGCGAAGCACAAGCGGAAGCTCCTCTCCCCTTTCCATCCTCGTTTTACTGTTAATTTGTATAATTTATTTCCCATTGTGCGTAGGGTCTGACGAAAACAGGACGAAGTTGTAGTCTTCATAAGTCAAGTGGTTTTCGGTTATGAGGTTAAGTTAATTAAAGTGAGCTGCCCACAGGAATTTTTCGCCACATTTGAGTACAATCTTTTGGCTCCTTTCGGAAATACAAATCAAATTTACATGTTGAATACTCCATGGAAAAAAAACTGCAACGCAATTTAGTAACACTGCCACTCTAAAGTAGAGCCTGAAAGAATAGTTATTAGTATTTTTTAAAAGAGGAAGGTAACTTGAGTAAAGGAACATCGTTTGACTTACTATTACACATGGGCAAAGTTTGTTTTGATAAGGTAAGTATGAAGTTGGTAAATATAATAAACTTTGGAGCCAAAATTGCGCCCAGGGGTTACAAGAACACTTTAGAGTCAGAAGACAGAATAATGCCATGTCATTACTACCTTGCAGCGGGAAAAGGTTTAGATGGGGTTGTTTTCTCAGAGATTGTCTAAACGTCGTGGGTCGGTCGGTCGTGGGTGGTGGGTCATGGGTCGTGGGTCATGGGTAGGTGGATCGTGGGTCTTGAGTCGTGGTGGTGGGTCGTGCGTCCGAGATCCCCATACGAAATTAACACGCCATATATACATTCCTTTTATGCTGTTTCAAACAGCCGTGAGTTATCAGCTATCTTTGAATTTTCATAACACCTCAAAATTTGTGGCACACACACAAAAAAAAAAAACGAAGAAGATTCGCCGGCGTTGTCATTCAAGGGCTTACCCTAACATTATTCGCCATAATAATGGTGCACAATGGCTAAAGACTAAAAACTCTCGAAACAGAACTTGAGAACGATGTTATCGACAAGGACAACCTTGCTTTGGCTTACATGGATCGGTTACGTCCCTATGTCTGTCAATTGTAAATAATCGGAATACTTATCAAGAATAATTTTGTATGTGGATGTGGAGATGGTAGTAGCACCAGATGTGACTCAATCCTTTATTCGATGCTCTCTCCAGATTGTACATTTGAGGTAAAAAGTCAATCAAACGCATCTCGAGACGACAATTATTGTGAAGTTGACATTGATGTTGATGGTTCGACTAAAAGGCAATAGGTTACAATAACTGTTAGAAAAATCAATAAACAAACGTAAGACGAAAAGGTGACAAACTTACAGGTATTTCCTCCAAGTTCCTGTGTAGAATGGAACGGACGATTTAGCTTGTATAATCGAACACTTTAAAAAACACTGAATCCCTTTAAGCTCCTTCAGGACAGTGCCTCCTTTTGTTACGGCGCATACGTTCTGTACATCTTGGGTCTGGTCCGAGATATTCGGGTTTCTTAAGAAACTTGCCTTTAAGAAATTTAGAAAATTTTTGTGAGATTGTCTAACGAGGACTCAAAAGTTTATATTTAGGTTGCAGCCCTGAGCCAGCTCTTTGTGTTTACAAAAGTTGACCAGTTAAATTTGACGGTGAAAAAAGAGCAAATCTCAGTTGGTGTCGTTAACATTTGGCTTGAAAAGCCAAGGAAAAGCCGTGGATCTTTGCATAGATGTAATTGGGTAACGTGAGTTCCGTTAATCGGATGGTTAAATTTAAAGGAAATTCGGCCACATTATTAAATTCGTGAACCGGCCGTCCACTTAGCGGTCTGTATTGCAAAATTTGGACGAAGTATTGAGGGAACTAATCAGAAAGCTTCTTTTCATCTTGGACAAGTTTGCCATACAAAAATCTTCTTTTATCTTAAAACGAACACGACCCACGGCTCACGACCCATCACCCACGACCCACGACCCACCCATGCACGCCTCACCCTGTTTCTGACCATTTCTAAATATGCTTGAACCTCTTTTACGTCCCACTGGCTATTAAGTCTTACTAGTCAAGGAGCAGAAGGGCACTTTGTTGCTAAATGAAAAGGAGTGAAAAATAAGGCTTTTGATGGTTGCCTTTGGATTAAATGCATTTATCAGTGTTTTCTCTTCTCGAGGATGGCAAGGCAAGCGAAACTCCACCGTAAAAGTTGTATCGGAACCAACAGAAATTAAAGTTTCCGTCCCAGCACTTTTAAGTGCTGACACATTATACTGCGTAACTTAAAAGCTACGCAGTATAATGTGAATAGTAGCCTTATTTTGACAAGTAACAGCTGCAGTAATACAGGACACGACACTAGCCACTGATCTGCTAAGGTCAAAGATAACTTCTGTCTTCCTCTGTACAATAATTATAAACTCAGGCTGTATGGTTGAGAATGTTTACATGGTGTGATAACTTTTGGCTAGCTTGAGATGTGTTTATCAAACAACCGTTTTTCTTTTTTTCTTTTTCGTTCTGAAAAAGGTACTTGAAGAAAATTTGTTGAATAATAAAACAATTATCCTACCTAATCTGGCTTTGTCGGCTATTAGTACCAGGTAATATTCTGCGCGATTTCGCAGTATATGCAATCTCAGTCCTCCTGGTTACACCAAGACAAAATTTCGAGAAATCAACGTTTACTACCTTTAAGGTGGCTCGAGCCTATTTATTAGTGTGTTGGTTACGTTTTTGAAACGCGTTTTTCAGCAAGAAAGACAACCGATTTCCATGCTTTTGGCACCCTAAATGAAGAATGTTGGTACTTTAAGAAAATATTATTATTTTTTCGTGGGTACATCCTAATGAGGAGGCGCTGGAGGTGGATTGGCCATGTCACCCACCAAGAAGCCTCCATCGCCAAGAAGCCTGCCTTGCACTGGACACCAGAGGGAAAGCAAAGGAGGGGTCGTCTGAAGATCACGTGGCGGTGGACGGCGGAGAAAGAAATGCAACAGATGGCAAAGACCTGGAGCAGCACTTCAGTCACGGCGAAGGACCGGCAGAAGTGGAGGGATCACGTTGCTGCCCTACACGCCACCCGGGGTAATGGGCATGAGTGAGTGAGTGAGTGAGTGACAAAAACGTTTGAGATATCAGCATTTATTACCCAACTGTATTAGTTATTGTACAGCAAGCGCGTGAAACAACCTCTAAAAAATTTGAAGTCAAAGAATATGCTAAACAAATCCCAAAGCAATAACCCAAGCATGCAAGTGACAGAAGCACTTTATCAAAAGAACAAAATTCTGCCTAATCTCTATATTCTTGATAGTTTTCCATCCCTCTCGCTAATTCCTGAGTGTCTTGAACAGAGCAAAGTGAAATGATGTTTTGTATGATGTGGACATAATAGTTTGGGCAAATTGTGCACGGTATCATTTGCCTTTTGGGTGCTCAATTTCAGGTCGTACATCTGGAGCATGGCAAGGGCTTTAGAAAGGCACTGATGTCCATACACTTGATTCTCATGAGACAATTTAATAAACAACAGCTCTACAAATTTATTCAGAAATCTGCTTTACTGATTTTCTATACAGGACTAGCGTTCTAGAGGAGAGTTGACGCGCGGCTTGCACTCCTTTTCAAGATCTACAACGGACTCATACCAGTTGACGCCAGAAAGTACCTCAGACATCCAACTCGAAGATCCCGGCACTCACACTAGTACCTCCTCTCACCATCTTTCATTCTACCCTAGAACAATCACTCAGTGGAACAGTCTGCCTCAGTCTTTCTTTGAGAACACTAATTTAACTAAATTTAAACAGTCTGTTTCCTCGTTCAATCACAGTTCTGTAAACTAGATATGTACTTTATATCTTTTTTTCGTAATATTTAGCTGACCCCACGCCATCAATCGTAGGCTTCGAAGGGTAGGCGTTACCGGTAAATAAATAAATAAATAAATAAATAAATAAGCTCATGATACAATGGGTTTGATTTGTGCTACACTTGAGTCTAGTCTTAGTTGTTGCCTATGAGTGGAGGGCTTATGAGTGTGAACTCATTACCCCCTGCAGTACAGTGTTGACATAGTTGGTAGTGACAGGAACTCTTCTCTTTACAATAGCTGCTCTGTTTGTTCAGAATCCGGGCGGCCTGTCGAAGTGGAACAAAATTAGCGTCAAATGATTGACTCATTCAAGTTATTACATGTGGATAATGAAATACCCTTAAAACTGGAAACAGAACTGTGCCAGATCTAAAGAGGTTATTTTAAGTTGAAAATTGGTTTTGTATATATGACAACTCTAATATGTAGGTAAATAAGTCAACAAAGCAAAAATTTTTAACACGTTACGTAAAAATGATAAGAAAAATATCTAAGACATGCTGAGATATATGAACAAGAGAGGTGACACGACGAGCAAATATCTATAGCTTCGCTGTTTCTCAGCTAATTTTAGGGCTTCCAGACTGTAATTATGGCATTCAGTCGGAGCAAAAGATTTAGTACATCGAGGTACCAAAGAAAGAATGGATTCAGCAATGATTCAGTAAGGAAAGATACAATTAAAATGTTATAACTATTTTAAAAATATACTTACCTTGAGTCGATCAAGTCTGTGGACTCCTTGGCTTCTTCCAACGGATTTTTCTTCAAACTACATAACAATTACGCAGTTTTGCCTCTCAGTTAGGTTGAACGAGGTTGGTACTTCCAAAAAATGCTTTTCTTATCCCTGTGCCTGCTCTCGGAAGGCAGAAATATCGGATTGAAATCAGGGACAAAAACGTGAAATTCAGGGGTTGTTTTGGCATTTTTTCCCAGGCGTTCTCCGGGGACCTCATTCGGTGACGTCACGACATTTCGCACCAAGTCGAGTCGAGTGAGCGGGAGGAGAATGCCTGGGTACTAGGCTGATTTATTGGTACATTTTCTTAGTTTTTTAATTACTTAGTTTAACTTATTTTTGTAATTAAGATACATGTGAAAACTATAAGGGGCTGGTTAGTTAAGACAAACCTTGCATACGGTGAAATTTGAATTAACCAATCAGCATTCAGTAGGCGGGAAAAACTGCGGTGTCCTGACGTCATGCAGATTTTGTGCTCTTCCCTTCGATTTCTGCGTGATCAGCGAAAGTTTATACTGTGGAGATGCGGTTTTATTTCAGCGTTTTCTTCAAATTAACCACTTGCCTTACTTCAATTTATTAAAGTCACAACTGTTTGCAATTATATGGGCTGGATGAGCAACCAGAATCGATTCAAAACTTTTTTCTGCGGCGGGAGACATCGCTAACTGGACTTGAATGCGAAGGAGGCTATAAAGGTTTTCCTCTTGTCCTACTGAATATCAATTTTCACAAGAAACTTCACATCACTTTCACTCTCCTTGGCATCGTTTATGACATGGCTGTCTACTAACTGAGCAGCTCTGAGTAGCGTCGGGTACAATTTGTCTTCTGTCCTTGTAAAGATCTTTGGTCGCTTCATACTTGTTTTCATCGTGTTCTTCATGTCTGGTTTTAATTCACACCAACATCCAACTTCCAGCTGTGATTGCCTGCTGTCAACGAGAGTGGTCTTATCGCTTAGGGAAAAATGTTCCCGTTCATCAGATCAGAGATACATCATGAATGTTTGACAAATTTGATCTACAGTCGTTGTATGGTTGCGCTACACAGCTCATGCTTCAATTTGGAAATAGGCAAGTTTGTATAATTTTCCACATACCCGGAGACAAACGAAAAGGCCTTTTTGGAATTTGGAGCTTCCTTGTGTCAGCGTAACAGCAAAAGGCTCGTGGTGAAAAGCTGCAGAAAATTTCCTTTTCTTCTCAAAAGTCAAAACTCACCTGAAATTCAGGCCGAGCAAAACAAAGAAACCACGCGGACCGCCAAGGAAACGACACTTTCGCTTGCTTTATTCACCACGGAAAGTCAAAATAATTATTACCTAGCCCGTCTTTATAAATGGGTAATTAACTTGACTAACTGGATTGGAACGGTAATTGCAGGAACAAAGTTTATTTAGTCGAAAATCGATACGCTTATTTTTTTCTCGCTTCAATTTCCACTCCAGATAAGGTATCCTTCAAAACTTGCAATCAATCGACTTTTACAGACAGAGAGCAAAGAGAGGCAAATGTGTAATTTCTCACGAAATTTCAAGAAGATTTAAATTGTTATAATTAAAAGGAACAAATTTGAGAACTACTCTAGGATTCAGGCAGGAGGAGTTTATTCAAAAAGGAGAAGTGAAAGTAATTTTAAAAGAGCAAAATGCAGGTCAAGCGGTCCTGCATCAGTCCGCAGTACCGAAAGAGATTTGGAATTATAAAACTCTGCGTTACGTCGGATTCGTTGCAAAAAGGAAGAACCGATAATCACAGGCGACTCTAAGAGATGAAGTTGTTCTTCAGAAACCAATTAAAAAATTTATGATCCAGCTGTTTAGTATAAGCTTATTTCTTGGGTGGTAGTTGCATTATTAAAGCTATGTAAACGTGCCTCTGGAAACTTGGGCGGCTTAAATCAGAAAATGGGAGAGTGTGATAATTTTTCCTTTCTCAACAAGCACTCGTAACGCCATTCAACTTGTAACGATGCTAATGTCACTTCAACTTCTGTTTTATAGATCATACAAATCCGCTAAAAATCTTACTGGAATTAGCTGTTTTGTAGCTCTCATGATGGCGTTGTTTCCGAATCTGATCTCAGCGGGGCCCGCTGGAAGTAGAGCAGCTACAGTCAACTCTTCTGATATCAGGAATAAATTCTGATGTAATATTACGGTTTTAGACGGTTTTAGTCGTCGTCTTGTCACTCTTCTTATCCTTTAAACAATGCACACTTTTAATCCAACACAAGCCGCACAAAACGCAAACACTAGCAGCTTCGATCTTCGTACTAATTTTTACCTTTCTTGTAAGAGCGACAATACAATACAATTGGAAAATACCCTGCCTTTGAATGGATCGAGAACCCTATATAGCTTCAGTCGCTATAAACTCTTGCTTTTGCTTACAGACACAAAATACTGGGGTTTCCTCTGTTTTCAGTCGTAGCATTCTGAACCGTAACCGAGAACACTGACAGGACACCACGGTTTTGACTGCCGCTCGTATCGCGGGCGCAGTTGCCGTATGCAAGGAAAACATTGTATTTTATGAGTCGAGTTCACCTGTGGGGAGTATTGCTGGATACAGAACTGTTCTAACCTTTAAATTGCTGTCTCAAATCCTGTCGGCCTGCAGATGACAACATTTCGTCTAAATGGGATAGGTTGTCTGGAGATAACAATTTAGCTTCAACCATTAGGGAGAACAGTTCATAAGGTGCCTCCACTTTCTCAACTTTCATTTCAGGTATAGCATCTTGCAGCCGCAACTTCATTTCGTTGAGGTCTTTGCTGGTGCACTGTTTTAAAATGGCCATGCACTTCCGTACAAATGGATCAAGTGATTCTAAAATTGAAATAACAAATGTTGAAATGTTATTGCTAATCAACATGTTGCCTCTGCCTCTATTTTAAGGGCGAAACTTTAGCCCCCCCCCCCCTTCCCCGAAAAATTGTAATACGTTGCAAAGAATTGTTATTTTTAAACAATTTTTGAGTTAGTTAGTTTACACCAAATTTTTGTTATCTTCATCAGTTTTAAGATCGCTGGGTGTTGTTACGCGTGATTTAAAAATTTTTCAAAACAATAAAACATTGCGCGTGCTGTATGCGCGTGACTACAAAGAATGGTTTCTTTGCGTAATTTTCAACTTAAGCGCGTGCTAAGCATTTTTATTAAAAACTGGATTAGGTATATTGGATTTCTAGCATTTTGATTGGCTCAACGGAGCTAGGCTATCAGCTCATATACCTGCTGCGACCAAATATGGTCAATGAACACTCAACAACAAAGTGAGCTGAAGGTTTTTTCCTCGCGAGCAACCCGGCGAGAAAAATGGACGAGAAAAATCACTTGCCAGCAAATTTAAATTAAGCAGAAATTCCAGCAACGTCACCAACAAGCATCACCAACAGCGTCGTCTAACACAAGTCAAAATTGTTTGAAGAAACTGTGCAGAAATAGAAATTTAAGCATTAAGCGTTGTGTTTACAATTAATTTCTTTCATCGATTGTCACGTCGATCATTGAAATTGAACAAACGGTAGGTATTATCAGAAAGGATTTCCACTTCAAAATATCAAGACAAGACATAAAATAAAACACAATGAAATGGGGCTGGAGCATTTAATAAAAACTATCACACATTCATGGCGAGTCGGTGCGAAAATCATGAAGCAGTCTAAACAAGTGCTAAAAAAATACAGCTGCAAACTACCAAGAAGGAAGGAAGGGCGAGATTGTTTTTCGGCTTTAACATGCAAGATCAGGACACTGGTTTACCTGCACTTGTTGTAGCTCTGTGTTCCAACAGGTCCAAATGCTCAGATAGAAATTGGATGCCATATAAACGGAGCTGAATCGCTTTTTCCAGTTGTTTGAATGTTGTTCTTTACCATTCCGTCCGCAACCTCTAAACCGAGAACAACTGCATTTTGCGCTGTGCGTTTAACAAACTATGATGGTGAATTCTAATGTTCCTCGCTACAGTAATCTTGCTACTGAGCTGCATAGAAAATACCTCTTCAAGTTCAACTGTTCAAATTTGTTCTGTCTTCAGTTCGATCAAACACGCACATGATGGCTCCGTTGAGCGAACAGATTACAAACTTGTTCAGTTTCAACTCCAGCAGCTATATATGGTGAAATTGTACAGCTTCAATCCACTTTGAACGATGATTACAACAATGTTCAGGAAAAATCATACATGTACCATATTTCAGAGCCAATAATTAGAAGATTTTTTTCCAAAACGTCTGCTACTTTGTTCACTTTCGAGCAGTTTTCATTGATTCAGTCAGCTTTGCAAGGAAACGCTGCAACACTTTGCAAGGTTTTGGCGCCTTTTTCGTTCAGTCATGTGATCGATTCTTGTTCCGCTTAAATTTCTTTTCTCATTTTTCCCGTTCTTTCTGATTTTTATTTGTAAATAGCGGTTAAGTTTTTAATAAAACAATTATTCTACTCGGGCTTGCTGGATATCAAATGATTATAACCAACTCGGCGCTACGCGCCTCGTTGGTTATCTATCATTCGATATCCAGCGCGCCCTCGTAGAATAATTGTTAAATAGACTTCTGGGATGACTATGTGGTCATTCCCAGCGTAAGGATGTTTCATACACAGACATAAAAGTCGCTGACTGTTAAGAGGCGTTGGCTACAAACCGATCAAATCCACTACAAATGGCTTTGTAGTGCTTCTGTATATCCAGGGTGTCTCTGAAAGAATTGGTCACTTATTAAACCAACAACAGAAACAACTTTTAGACAAGCCACAAAAGACCATCAACAGTCTTTTTCTGCGACCGAAGCAGAAGGATAAAACCGACCGTCCATCTTCTGGAGTAGTGTACAAAATCCGCTGCAGACAGTGCGATTTTGTATACTATGACCGAACCTAACGTTCACTAAAGACGCGAGTTTCCAAGCACAAAAAGGCTCTCGTGATGTTCGATCCAAAGTCTAATCTTGCCAACCATGTCCACGAATGTCATCATCAGATGGATTTTGACGATGATAAAGTCGTCGGACATGAGCTACATTATCAACAGAGGCTTTTTCTAGAAGCTTGGCTGTGAAAGAACCTAACGCTGGGAATGACCACATAGTCATCCCAGAAGACTACAAATGTTTAGCACGCGTTTAAGTTGTAAATTACGCAAAGAAACCATTCTTTGTAGTCACGCGCATACATCTTTTCATTATTTTGAAAAATTTCAAAATCGTGCGTAACAACAACATTAAGTGATGAAGGCTTAAGAGTTAGCTGAAACGTCTTACTACCATCAAAATAGTATGAGTCAGTGACAAGCAACTTTTTTTCAACGTTTTCTTGAACATGTAAAGTTCCTTTTTTCTGTGCCAAACTGTATAGCCATGCAAACAAACTAAGTTGTCTTAATAACCACAAACACAGATTAGAAGGCATGAACGTCACACCCTACTCTCTTTCGTCAATCCTTTATTGTAAGGCAAGGGAAAGTGAAAGAGACTTTGATAGCGTTTGTCAGGGTCCAAGAGGAGACACTCAAGGAGAGCCGTGGTGTTGCGCCGAAAACCATGAGTTGCTATCGTGTTTTAGTGTACTTTTCTTTAAAATCTTTTGTTTTACGTCACTTATAGTGCTTGCTTCGCTAATCATTGTTATAATTTTTATACAGCTATTTCAATTTAATGTTGTTGCCTGAGAGCTTCAAGGCTTTGTATTAAGCCCTTAAGGTGACATGCGATTTTTTTGAGTAAATTTTCCGAAACCAGCAATTTTCAAATTTCATTAATATGATACAACAATCAATCTACGAAACAAAGTCGATTGATTGACTGACTGATTGAACAGCAAGCACGTTTTCTAATTAACAAAGTACGTAATATGGTTAATGCTGTTTTTATTTCAATAAGCGAAAATTAATAATTTTCCTCCTAAAAATTGCAATGAGCTTCGATGAATGTTTAATATTTGAACTTTTTTTAGGGTAACTTAAAAGCCCAATTAGTCAAAATATTAACACTAAAAGAAAACAGTGTAATTTATGAGTCGGCTTTACGTATGGCGAGTATTGCTGGGCACAAAGTTGTTCCAAAAGTATTTTTAGTTCACCTTTAAGTTGCTTTATCAAATCCTGTCGGCCTGCAAATGACAACATTTCACTCAAATCGTGCAGGTTGTCTGGAGGTAACAAGTTAGCCTCAACTTTAACGAACTGTAACGAGTTTCAATGAATTTTTAATACTTGAACAGTTTTTAGTGTAACTTGATTTACTTTAGTTACTTTAATTAACTATAAGTTTTAACGGCCAATTACCGTATTTAAAATGTTAACAATAACAAACAGTAATAAATGTAAAGAAGATCCTCGCAGTTATTAACGCAACTTGTGCAGTTGCGAAAAGAAAGCCTGAAAAAATCAGGCTTGCCGGGATTCGAACCCTGACCCCTGCGATACCGGTGCAACGCTCTAACCAACTGAGCTATCAAGCCAACTGGGAGCCTCTATGATCTCCTGGGAGCTGGTCATTAATGACCAGCTCCCAGTTGGCTTGATAGCTCAATTGGTTAGAGCGCTGCACCGGTATCGCAGGGGTCAGGGTTCGAATCCCGGCAAGCCTGATTTTTTCAGGCTTTCTTTTCGCAACTGCATAAGTTGCGTTAATAACTGCGAGGATCTTCTTTACATTTATTTCTTCACTCCGCAGTTCAAATATATGAATCTCATATATTCATAATTTCAATAACAAACAGTGTATATTAAGAGCCGACTTTACGGATGACAAGTATTGCTGGGTACAAAGTTGTTCCAAGAGTGTCTTTAGCTCACCTTCAAGTTCCTGTTTTAAATCCTGTCTGCCTGCAGATGAGAGCATTGTACCCAAATGGTGCAGGTTGACTGGACATAACAGTTCAGCCTCAACCATTAGGGAGAACAGTTCAGACGGCTCCTCCACTTTTTGAAGCTTCGAATCAAGTAAATAACGTTCCAGCCACCTCTTCATTTTGTTGAGATCTTCACTGGTGCATTGTTTTAAAATGGTCAGACACTTTCGTTCAAATGCATCCCATTCTGAAGATGGAAATACCAAATATCAAAACATCATCATGTTGCCTCTCCCTCTCATCTTCACAAGAGAGGTGTACTTTACCTGGGGCATCTTGAGTTATAGTCCAGTTCCCCAAAACTAACCTGTTCCAAGCATTCAGTTTGTAGGGAACAAATTAAATGGCAAGGGTGGCAAAGAGCAAAAACAACATGCGGAGAGATTGTAATATTTTTCTTTGTGTGCTTTTTCAATTAATTTTCTTCCCACAATCTGAACACCGCAAAAAAAGACGTCATCATGCAATGGCAACAAGACGATTGCAAATAACAGTTAAAGTATTTTACAAAACTCAAATACAAGTGGGTTTGAACCAGCAGCTCAGAATCCTGCATTAATCCTGTTTTTAACCTTCCTTAGCTAAAAACAGTAAATCCCCACAAAAAGCTAGTGTCCGTTAGACCCCCCAACATATAAGAACCTGTTGTAGCCTAAAAATTCGAACTAGGTTAACTATTGACACCGGTCGAATACCGTTAAATAAATTTGCATACCATGCTTAAGTCAAGTCAAATCAAGTCAAGTCAACTTTATTTAGGCAGGGTAGCCCTATCAGCCATGGCTGGTATCAAAAGGGGCCCTGCGTAAATTATCACTACACGATATGTTCGTGTTCTCACGCTTGTGCTGCTTTTGCTTTGCTCGCTGTCTATAAATTTTTTCTCTTATTAATTTTGTTCCTTATTTCTAAGTTTAAGTAAATCGGAGGACACAAAGCAGGGTCTGCCCTTATCTTGCTTTGTATGTAATTAAAACAGGCATAGTGTACGTTTCTACACAAGAAATAAGGGACGAAACTGAATTAGCTTTCTGATCAGCAACAAATAATTTCATCTTTAAAAATTGAGAAACTCGGTAAGAACCTAATTAAATAGCCTAAATTCCCTTTAAGCCACCAAAAATGTACGATTATTTTTTTGGGGGTGGGAGGGGGGGATTTACTGTAGCCAACTGGACAAGGAGGAAGAAGTGGAGGAAGTGGAGCCGGGAAGAGGAGGGCAAATAAATACATGTATAGAGGAGGGGAGAGGAACTTTCTAAGAAATGAAATTTTAGTTTTGTAGTAGCTTACGTTTTGTCATCAACTCAAAACAAACAAAGAAACAAACAAACAAACAATCAAGATAAAGTACTAGTAATTTGGTTTTTGAGTTAATGACATTGCAGTGTCGCAATGTCTTTTCAATCTCTCCCTAAACGCTTGTAGAGATTTTTGCAGCGTTGAGATTATTTTATAACATGTTCACATTAAGTCTACAATGCGTGCAGTCTCTTCCTCCTCCTAATTTGTTTAGCGGAAAAAGAACGCGAGAAGTTCCAAGCACTAAGCGCAAGCGGAAGTTCCTCTCCCCATTCTATCCTCGTTTTACTGTTAATTTGTATAATTTATTTCCCATCGTGCATAGGGTCTGACAAAAACAGGACGAAGTTATAGTCTTCATAAGTCACGTGGTTTTCGGTTTAGAAACGCAGCCTGAAGATACAGATTTGTTGGCATAAGTAGACAAATTAGGACTAATTTAATTAGGGGATAGGTTATGATGTTAAGTTAACGTGAACTGCCTACAGAAATTTTTCGCCACGTTTGAGTACAATCTTTTGGCTCCTTTCGGAAATACAAATCAAAGTTACATGTTGAATACTTCACGGAAAAAAACTGCAACACAATATAGTAACACTGCCACTCTTAAGCAGAGCCTGAAAGAGGAAAGAAACTTCAGTAAAGAAACATCGTTTGACTTACTATTGCACATGGGCAAAGTTTGTTTTGATAAGGGAAGTGTAAAGTTGGTAAATATAACAAACTTTGGAGCCAAAATTGCGCCGAGGGGTCAAACGTTTGTTGGCTGTCACAAGAACACTTTAGAATCAGAAGACAGAATAATGCCAATATCATTACTAGCTTGCAGCGGGAAAAGTTTTAGATGGGGTTGTTTCTCAGAGATTGTCTAACCATCGTGGGTAGGTAGGTCGTGGGTGGGTAGGTCGTGGTTCGCGAGTCGTGGTTCGTGGGTCGTGGGTGAGTGGGTCGTGGGTAGGTGGATCGTGGTTCTTGAGTCGTGGGTGGTGGGTCGTGCGCCCGAGATCCCCATACGAAATTAACACGTCATATATACATTCCTTTTATGCTGTTTCAAACAGCCGTGAGTTATCAGCTAGCTTTGAATTTCCATAACACCTCAAAATTTGTGGCACTTACAAAAAAGAAAAAAAACGAAGAAGATTCGCCAGCGTTGTCATCCAAGGGGTTACCCTAACATTATTCGCCATAATAATGGTGCACAATGGCTAAAGACTAAAAACTCTCGAAACAGAACTTGAGAACGATGTTATCGACAAGGACAACCTTGCTTTGGCTTACATGGATCGGTTACGTCCTTATGTCTGTCAATTGTAAATAATCGGAATATTTATCAAAAAAAAGTTTGTATGTAGATGTGTAGATGGTATTGGCACCAGATGTGACTCAATCCTTTATTCGATGCTCTCTCCAGATTGTACATTCCAGGTAAAAAGTCAATCAAACACATCTCGAGACGGCAATTATTGTGAAGTTGACGTTGATGTTGATGGTTCGACTAAAAGGCAATAGGTTACAATCATTGTTAGAAAAATCGATAAACAAACGGAAGACGAAAAGGTGACAAACTCACAGATATTTCCTCCAAGATCCTCCTGTCTAGTACAGTTCTAGTGTAGAATGGAACGGATGATTTAGCTTGTATAATCGAACACTTTAAAAAACACTGAATCCCTTTAAGCTCCTTAAGGACAGTGCCTCCTTTTGTTACTGCGCATACGTTCTGCACATCTTGGGTCTGGTCCAATATTCAGGTTTCTTAAGAAACTTGCCTGCTGACACCACGGTATTTTTGCGAGATTGTCTAACGAGGACTCAAAAGTTTATATTTAGGTTGCAGCCCTGAGCTAGCTCTTTGTGTTTACAAAAGGTGATCAGTTAAATTTGATGGTGAAAAAAGAGCAAATCTCAGTTGGTGTCCTTAACATTTGGCTTGAAAAGCCAAGGAAAAGCCGTGGATCTTTGCATAGATGTAATTGGGTAACGTGAGTTCCGTTAATCGGATGGTTAAAATTAAAGGAAATTCGGCCAAATTATTAAATTCGCGAACCGGCCGTCCATTTAGCGGTCTGTATTGCAAAATTTGGACGAAGTATTGAGGGAACTAATCAGAAAGCTTCTTTTCATCTTGGACAAGTTTGCCATACACTAAATCTTCTTTTATCTTGAAACGAACACGCACGACCCACGACCCACGACACACCACACACGACTCACGACCCATCACTCACGACCCACGACCCACCCATGCACGCCTCACCCTGTTTCTGACCATTTCTAAATATGCTTGAACTTTTTTTACGTCCCACTGGCTATTAAGTCTTACTAGTCAAGGAGCAGAAGGGCACTTTGTTGCTAAATGAAAAGGAGTGAAAATAAGGCTTTTGATGGTTGCCTTTGGATTAAATGCATTTATCAGTGTTTTCTCTTCTCGAGGATGGCAAGGCAAGCGAAACTCCACCGTAAAAGTTGTATCGGAACCAACAGAAATTAAAGTTTCCGTCCTAGCACTTTTAAGTGCTGACATATTATACTGCGTAACTTAAAAGCTACGCAGTATAATGTGAATAGTAGCCTTATTTTGACAAGTAACAGCTGAAGTAATACAGGACACGACACTAGCCACTGATCTGCTAAGGTCAAAGATAACTTCCAAGGCCTGTCTTCCTCTGTACAATAATTATAAGCTCAGGCTGTATGGCTGAGAATGTTTACTTGGTGTGATAACTGTTGGCTAGCTTGAGATGTGTTTATCAAACAACCGTTTTTCTGTTTTTCTTTTTCGTTCTGAAAAAGGTACTTGAAGAAAATTTGTTGAATAATAAAACAATTATCCTACCTAATCTGGCTTTGTCGGCTATTAGTACCAGGTAATATTCTGCGCGATTTCGCAGTATATGCAACCTCAGTCCTCTTGATTACACCAAGACAAAATTTCGAGAAGTCAACGTTTACTACCTTTAAGGTGGCTCGAGCCTATTTATTAGTGTGTTGGTTACGTTTTTGAAACGCGTTTTTCAGCAAGAAAGACAACCGATTTCCATGCTTTTGGCACCCTAAATGAAGAATGTTGGTACTTTAAGAAAATATTATTATTTTTTCGTGGGTACATCCTAATGAGGAGGCGCTGGAGGTGGATTGGCCATGTCAGCCTCCAAGAAGCCTCCATCGCCAAGAAGCCTGCCTTGCACTGGACACCAGAGGGAAAGCAAAGGAGGGGTCGTCTGAAGATCACGTGGCGGCGGACGATGGAGAAAGAAATGCAACAGATGGCAAAGACCTGGAGCAGCCCTTCAGTCACGGCGAAGGACCGGCAGAAGTGGAGGGATCACGTTGCTGCCCTACACGCCACCCAGGGTAATGGGCATGAGTGAGTGAGTGACAAAAACGTTTGAGATATCAGCATTTATTACCCAACTGTATTAGTTATTGTACAGCAAGCGCGTGAAACAACCTCTAAAAAATTTGAAGTCAAAGAATATGCTAAACAAATCCCAAAGCAATAACCCAAGCATGCAAGTGACAGAAGCACTTTATCAAAAGAACAAAATTCTGCCTAATCTCTATATTCTCGATAGTTTTCCATCCCTCTCGCTAATTCCTGAGTGTCTTGAACAGAGCAAAGTGAAATGATGTTTTGTATGATGTGGACATAATAGTTTGGGCAAATTGTGCACGGTATCATTTGCCTTTTGGCTGCTCAATTTCAGGTCGCTCATCTGGAGCATGGCAAGGGCTTTAGAAAGGCACTGATGTCCATACACTTGATTCTCATGAGACAATTTAATAAACAACAGCTCTACAAATTTATTCAGAAATCTGCTTTACTGATTTTCCATACAGGACTAGCGTTCTAGAGGAGAGTTGACGCGCGGCTTGCACTCCTTTTCAAGATCTACAACGGACTCATACCAGTTGACGCCAGAAAGTACCTCAGACATCCAACTCGAAGATCCCGGCACTCACACTAGTACCTCCTCTCACCATCTTTCATTCTACCCTAGAACAATCACTCAGTGGAACAGTCTGCCTCAGTCTTTCTTTGAGAACACTAATTTAACTAAATTTAAACAGTCTGTTTCCTCGTTCAATCACAGTTCTGTAAACTAGATATGTACTTTATATCTTTTTTTTGTAATATTTAGCTGACCCCAAGCCATCAATCTTAGGCTTCGAAGGGTAGGCGTTACCGGTAAATAAATAAATAAATAAATAAATAAATAAGCTTATGATACAATGGGTTTGATTTGTGCTACACTTGAGTCTAGTCTTAGTTGTTGCCTATGAGTGGAGGGCTTATGAGTGTGAACTCATTACCCCCTGCAGTACAGTTGACATAGTTGGTAGTGACAGGAACTCTTCTCTTTACAATAGCTGCTCTGTTTGTTCAGAATCCGGGCGGCCTGTCGAAGTGGAACAAAATTAGCGTCAAATGATTGACTCATTCAAGTTATTACATGTGGATAATGAAATACCCTTAAAACTGGAAACAGAACTGTGCCAGATCTAAAGAGGTTATTTTAAGTTGGAAAATTGGTTTTGTATATATGACAACTCTAATATGTAGGTAAATAAGTCAACAAAGCAAAAAATTTTAACACGTTACGTAAAAATGATAAGAAAAATATCTAAGACATGCTGAGATATATGAACAAGAGAGGTGACACGACGAGCAAGTATCTATAGCTTCGCTGTTTCTCAGCTAATTTTAGGGCTTCCAGACTGTAATTATGGCATTCAATCGGAGCAAAAGATTTAGTACAACCAGGCACCAAAGAAAGAATGGATTCAGCAATGATTCAGTAAGGAAAGATACAATTAAAATGCTATAACTATTTTAAAAATAAACTTACCTTGAGTCGATCAAGTCTGTGGACTCCTTGGCTTCTTCCAACGGATTTTTCTTCAAACTACATAACAATTACGTAGTTTTGCCTCTCAGTTAGGTTGAACGAGGTTGGTACTTCCAAAAAATGCTTTTCTTATCCCTGTGCCTGCTCTCGGAAGGCAGAAATATCGGATTGAAATCAGGGACAAAAACGTGAAATTCAGGGGTTGTTTTGGCATTTTTTCCTAGGCGTTCTCCGGGGACCTCATTCGGTGACGTCACGACATTTCGCACCAAGTCGAGTCGAGTGAGCAGGAGGAGAATGCCTCGGTACTAGACTGATTTATTGGTACATTTTCTTAGTTCTTTAATTACTTAGTTTAACCTATTTTTGTAATTAAGATACATGTGGAAACTATAAGGGGCTGGTTAGTTAAGACAAAAACATTGTATTTTATGAGTCGAGTTCACCTGTGGAGAGTATTGCTGGATACAGAGTTGTTCTAACCTTTAATTTGCTGCCTCAAATCCTGTCGGCCTGCAGATGACAACATTTCGTCTAAATGGGATAGGTTGTCTGGAGATAACAATTTAGCTTCAACCATTAGGGAGAACAGTTCATAAGGTGCCTCCACTTTCTCAACTTTCATTTCAGGTATAGCATCTTGCAGCCGCAACTTCATTTCGTTGAGGTCTTTGCTGGTGCACTGTTTTAAAATGGCCATGCACTTCCGTACAAATGGATCAAGTGATTCTAAAATTGAAATAACAAATGTTAAAATGTTATTGCTAATCAACATGTTGCCTCTGCCTCTATTTTAAGGGCGAAACTTTAGCCCCCCCCCCCCCCCCCGAAAAATTGTAATACGTTGCAAAGAATTGTTATTTTTAAACAATTTTTGAGTTAGTTAGTTTAAACCAAATTTTTGTTACCTTCATCAGTTTTAAGATCGCTGGGTGTTGTTACGCGTGATTTAAAAATTTTTCAAAACAATAAAACATTGCGCGTGCTGTATGCGCGTGACTACAAAGAATGGTTTCTTTGCGTAATTTTCAACTTAAGCGGCTGCTAAACATTTATAGACTTCTGGGATGACTATGTGGCCATTCCCAGCGTAAGGATGTTTCATACACAACATAAAAGCCGCTGACTGTTAAAAGGCGTTGGCTACAAACCGACCAAATCCACTACAAATGGCTTTGTAGTGCTTCTGTATATCCAGGGTGTCTCTGAAAGAATTGGTCACTTATTAAACCAACAACAGAAACAACTTTTAGACAAGCCACAAAAGACCATCAACAGTCTTTTTCTGCGACCGAAGCAGAAGGATAAAACCGACGGTCCATCTTCTGGAGTAGTGTACAAAATCCGTTGCACACAGTGCGATTTTGTATACTATGACCAAACCTAACGTTCACTAAAGACGCGAGTTTCCAAGCACAAAAAGGCTCTCGTGATGTTCGATCCAAACTCTAATCTTGCGAACCATGTCCACGAATGTCATCATCAGATGGATTTTGACAATGATAAAGTCGTCAGACATGAGCTACATTATCAACAGAGGCTTTTTCTAGAAGCTTGGCTGTGAAAGAACCTTAACGCTGGGAATGACCACATAGTCATCCCAGAAGTCTACAAATGTTTAGCACCCGTTTAAGTTGTAAATTACGCAAAGAAACCATTCTTTGTAGTCACGCGCATACATCTTTTCATTATTTTGAAAAATTTCAAAATCGTGCGTAACAACAACATTAAGTGATGAAGGCTTAAGAGTTAGCTGAAACGTCTTACTACCATCAAAATAGTATGAGTCAGTGACAAGCAACTTTTTTTCAACGTTTTCTTGAACATGTAAAGTTCCTTTTTTGTGTGCCAAACTGTATAGCCATGCAAACAATCTAAGTTGTCTTAATAACCACAAACACAGATTAGAAGGCATGAACGCCACACCCTACTCTCTTTCGTCAATCCTTTATTGTAAGGCAAGGGAAAGTGAAAGAGACTTTGATAGCATTTGTCAGGGTCCAAGAGGAGACACTCAAGGAGAGCTGTGGTGTTGTGCCGAAAACCATGAGTTGCTATCGTGTTTTAGTGTACTTTTCTTTAAAATCTTTTGTTTTACGTCACTTACAGTGCTTGCTTCGCTAATCATTGTTATAATTTTTATACAGCTATTTCAATTTAATGTTGTTGCCTGAGAACTTCAAGGCTTTGTATTAAGGCCTAAAGGTGACATGCGATTTTTTTGAGTAAATTTTCCGAAACCAGCAATTTTCAAATTTAATTAATGTGATACAACAATCAATCTACGAAACAAAGTCGATTGATTGACTGACTGTTTGAACAGCAAGCACGTTTTCTAATTAGCAAAGTACGTAATATGGTTAATGCTGTTTTTATTTCAATAAGCGAAAATTAATAATTTTCCTCCTAAAAATTGCAATGAGCTTCGATGAATGTTTAATATTTGAACTTTTTTTAGGGTAACTTAAAAGCCCAATTAGTCAAAATATTAACACTAAAAGAAAACAGTGTAATTTATGAGTCGGCTTTACGTATGGCGAGTATTGCTGGGCACAAAGCTGTTCCAAAAGTATTTTTAGTTCACCTTTAAGTTGCTTTATCAAATCCTGTCGGCCTGCAAATGACAACATTTCACTCAAATCGTGCAGGTTGTCTGGAGATAACAAGTTAGCCTCAACTTTAACGAACTGTAACGAGTTTCAATGAATTTTTAATACTTGAACATTTTTTAGTGTAACTTGATTTACTTTAGTTACTTTAATTAACTATAAGTTTTAACGGCCAATTACCGTATTTAAAATGTTAACAATAACAAACAGTAATAAATGTAAAGAAGATCCTCGCAGTTATTAACGCAACTTATGCAGTTGCGAAAAGAAAGCCTGAAAAAATCAGGCTTGCCGGGATTCGAACCCTGACCCCTGCGATACCGGTGCAGCGCTCTAACCAACTGAGCTATCAAGCCAACTGGGAGCCTCTATGATCTCCTGGGAGCTGGTCATTAATGACCAGCTCCCAGTTGGCTTGATAGCTCAATTGGTTAGAGCGCTGCACCGGTATCGCAGGGGTCAGGGTTCGAATCCCGGCAAGCCTGATTTTTTCAGGCTTTCTTTTCGCAACTGCATAAGTTGCGTTTATAACTGCGAGGATCTACTTTACATTTCTTTCTTCACTCCGCAGTTCAAATATATGAATCTCATATATTCATAATTTCAATAACAAACAGTGTATATTAAGAGCCGACTTTACGTATGACAAGTATTGCTGGGTCCAAAGTTGTTCCAAGAGTGTCTTTAGCTCACCTTCAAGTTCCTGTTTTAAATCCTGTCTGCCTGCAGATGAGAGCATTGTACCCAAATGGTGCAGGTTGTCTGTACATAACAGTTCAGCCTCAACCATTAGGGAGAACAGTTCAGACGGCTCCTCCACTTTTTGAAGCTTCGATTTAAGTAAATAACGTTGCAGCCACCTCTTCATTTTGTTGAGATCTTCACTGGTGCATTGTTTTAAAATGGTCAGACACTTTCGTTCAAATCCATCCCATTCTGAAGATGGAAATACCAAATATCAAAACATCATCATGTTGCCTCTCCCTCTCATCTTCACAAGAGAGGTGTACTTTACCTGGGGCATCTTGAGTTATAGTCCAGTTCCCCAAAACTAACCTGTTCCAAGCATTCAGTTTGTAGGGAACAAATTACATGGCAAGGGTGGTAAAGAGCAAAAACATCATGCGGAGAGATTATAATATTTTTCTTTGTGTGCGTTTTCAATTAATTTTGTTCCCACAATCTGAACACCGCAAAAAGTGACATCATCATGCAATGGCAACAAGACGATTGCAAATAACAGTTAAAGTATTTTACAATACTCAAATACAAGTGGGTTTGAACCAGCAGCTCAGAATCCTGCATTAATCCTGTTTTTAACCTTCTTTAGCTAAAAACAGTAAATCCCCACAAAGAGCTAGTGCCCGTTAGACCCCCAACATATAAGAACCTGTTGTAGCCTAAAAATTCGAACTAGGTTAACTACTGACACCGATCAAATACCGTTGAATAAATTTGCATACCATGCTCAAGTCAAGTCAAATCAAGTCAAGTCAACTTTATTTAGGCAGGGTAGCCCTATCAGCCATTTGCTGGTATCAAAAGGGGCCCTGCGTAAATTATGACTACACGATATGTTCGTGTTCTCACGCTTGTGCTGCTTTTGCTTTGCTCGCTGTCTATAATTTTTTATCTTATTAATTTTGTTTCTTATTTTTAAGTTTAAGTAAATCGAAGGACACAAAGCAGGGTCTGCCCTTATCTTGCTTTGTATGTAATTAAAACAGGCATAGTGTACGTTTCTACACAAGAAATAAGGGACGAAACTCACACTGAATTAGCTTTCTGATCAGCAACAAATAATTTCATCTTTAAAAATTGAGAAACTCGGTAAGAACCTAATTAAATAGCCTAAATTCCCTTTAAGCCACCAAAAATGTACGATTATTATTTTTTGGGTAGGAGGGGGGTGTGGGGGAATTTACTGTAGCCAACTGGACAAGGAGGAAGAAGTGGAGGAAGTGGAGCCGGGAAGAGGAGGGCAAATAAATACATGTATAGAGGAGGGGAGAGGAACTTTCTAAGAAATGAAATTTTAGGTTTGTAGTAGCTTGCGTTTTGTCATCAACTCAAAACAAACAAACAAACAAACAAACAAACAAACAAGAAAAAGTACTAGTAATTTGGTTTTTGAGTTAACGACATTGCAGTGTCGCAATGTCTTTTCAATCTCTCCCTAAACGCTTGTAGAGATTTTTGCAGCGTTGAGATTATTTTATAACATGTTCACATTAAGTCTACAATGCGTGCAGTCTCTTCCTTCTCCTAATTTGTTTAGCGGGAAAAGAACGCGAGAAGTTCGAAGCACGAAGCGCAAGCGGAAGTTCCTCTCCCCATTCCATCCTCGTTTTACTGTTAATTTGTATAATTTATTTCCCATCGTGCATAGGGTCTGACGAAAACAGGACGAAGTTATAGTCTTCATAAGTCACGTGGTTTTCGGTTTAGAAACGCAGCCTGAAGATAAAGATTTGATGGCATAAGTAGACAAATTAGGACTTATTTAATAAGGGGATAGGTTATGACGTTAAGTTAAAGTGAACTGCCTACAGAAATTTTTCGCCACGTTTGAGTACAATCTTTTGGCTCCTTTCGGAAATACAAATCAAAGTTACATGTTGAATACTTCACGGAAAAAACTGCAACACAATTTAGTAACACTGCCACTCTTAAGTAGAGCCTGAAAGAGGAAAGTAACTTCAGTAAAGGAACATCGTTTGACTTACTATTGCACATGGGCAAAGTTTGTTTTGATAAGGGAAGTGTAAAGTTGGTAAATATAATAAACTTCGGAGCCAAAATTGCGCCGACGGGTCAAACGTTTGTTGGCTGTCACAAGAATACTTTATAATCAGAAGACAGAATAATGGCAATATCATTACTAGCTTGCAGCGGGAAAAGTTTTAGATGGGGTTGTTTCTAGAGATTGTCTAACCGTCGTGGGTGGGTAGGTCGTGGGTCGTGGGTCGTGGGTGAGTGGGTCGTGGGTAGGTGGATCGTGGGTCTTGAGTCGTGGGTGGTGGGTCGTGCGTCCGAGATCCCCATACGAAATTAACACGTCATATATACATTACTTTTATGCTGTTTCAAAGAGCCGTGAGTTATCAGCTATCTTTGAATTTTCATAACACCTCAAAATTTGTGGCACTTACAAAAGAGAAAAAAAAAACGAAGAAGATTCGCCAGCGTTGTCATCCAAGGGGTTACCCTAACATTATTCGCCATAATAATGGTGCACAATGGCTAAAGACTAAAAACTCTCGAAACAGAACTTGACAACGATGTTATCGACAAGGACAACCTTGCTTTGGCTTACATGGATCGGTTACGTCCCTATGTCTGTCAATTGTAAATAATCGGAATACTTATCAAGAAAAATTTTGTACGTGGATGTGGAGATGGTAGTAGCAACAGATGTGACTCAATCCTTTATTCGATGCTCTCTCCAGATTGTACATTTGAGTTAAAAAGTCAATCAAAACACATCTCGAGACGACAGTTATTGTGAAGTTGACGTTGATGTTGATGGTTCGACTAAAAGGCAATAGGTTACAATAACTGTTAGAAAAATCAATAAACAAACGGAAGACGAAAAGGTGACAAACTTACAGATATTTCCTCCAAGATCCTCCTATCTAGTACAGTTCTAGTGTAGAATGGAACGGATGATTTAGCTTGTATAATCGAACACTTTAAAAAACACTGAATCCCTTTAAGCTCCTTGAGGACAGTGCCTCCTTTTGTTACTGCGGATACGTTCTGCACATCTTGGGTCTGGTCCGAGATATTCGGGTTTCTTAAGAAACTTGCCTGCTGACACCACGGTATTTTTGCGAGATTGTCTAACGAGGACTCAAAAGTTTATATTTAGGTTGCAGCCCTGAGCCAGCTTTTTGTGTTTGCAAAAGTTGATCAGTAACATTTGATGGTGAAAAAGGAGTAAATCTCAGTTGTTTTTCGTAACTTTTCGCTTGAAAAGCCAAGGAAAAGCCGTGGATCTTTACATAGATGTAACTGGCTAACGTGAGTTCTGTTAATCGGATGGGTAGTGAATAACTTGCAAATCAAGAACGAGGCCAATATTCCCCAATTCAACAAACAACAAACAATTCAAGCTAATTCAATGAAGTTGTGAAATGAACGCATGAATTCTGCACAAACGCACGCGCCAAAGTTAAGCATATACTATTGTAAACTTTTAACCCAAATTGTCCACTAGGCAAAAAGGAAAAGCGTTTCTAGTTAGTACAAAACAGTAATCCTTTCATTTAGTGTGTCTTAAATTAAAGGAAATTCGGCCAAATTATTAGATTCGCTAGCCCACCGTCCATTTAGCGGTCTGTATTGCAAAATTTGGACGAAGTATTGAGGGAACTAGTCAGAATGCTTCTCTTCATCTCGGACAAGTTTGCCATACAAAAAATCTTCTTTTATCTTAAAACGAACACGACTCACGACCCTCGACCCACGACACACCACACACGACTCACGACCCATCAGCCACGACCCACGAGCCACCCATCCACGCCATTTAGCCTCACCCTGTTTCTGACCATTTCTAAATATGCTTGAACCTCTTTTACGTCCCACTGGCTATTAAGTCTTACTAGTCATGGAGCAGAAGGGCACTTTGTTGTTAAATGAAAAGGAGTGATGGTTACCTTTGAATTAAATACACCTATCAATGTTTTTCTCTTCTCGAGGGTGGCAAGGCAAGCGAAACTCCTCCACAAAAGTTGTATCGGAACCAACACATCCAATACGGAACCAACACATCCAACACGTCCCAGCACTTAAAAGTGCTGGGACGGAAAGTGCTGTGTCTGCACTTTTAAATGCGGACACATTATACTGCGTAGCTTAAAAGCTGCGCAGTATAATTAATAGTAGCCTTATTTTGACAAGTAACAGCTGAAGTAATACAGGGCACGACACTAGCCACTGATCTGCTAAGGTCAAAGATAACTTGCAAGGCCTGTCTGCCTCTGTACAATAATTATAAGCTCAGGCTGTATGGTTGAGTATGTTTATTTGCTGTGATAACTTTTGGCTAGCTTGAGATGTGTTTATCAAACAACCGTTTTTTTCTTTTGTTTTTTCGTTCTGAAAAAGGTACTTGAAGAAAATTTGTTGAAAAATAAAACAATTATCTTACCCAATCTGGCTTTGTCGGCTATTAGTACCAAGTAATATTCTGCGCGATTTCGCAGTATATGCAATCTCAGTCCTCTTGATTACACCAAGACAAAATTTCGAGAAGTCAACGTTTACTACCTTTAAGGTGGGTCGACCCTATTTATTAGTGTGTTAGTTACGTTTTTGAAACGCATTTTTCAGCAAGAAAGACTTAACCCATCGCGCAGAATGCTATTGTCTTTTGCGACATGTACTTACAGCGCCCGATTTCAGGATGCGCGGCATAATAATTTGCATGTTCAGAACTAGTCGGCTGTGATTGGTCAGCAGACTAGGGCTTTGGGAATATTTCGTGTCTCTTCGCGATTCCACTGCTGTCAATCAAACGGTTGAAAGTGTGAAGCAAATTTCAAGGTGCGATAAAGTGAACAATTGGGCCCTTATTATTCCGCGCTCTCTATTCAAACCTTTTGAATAGAGAGATTCGTCAAAGAGTTCGTGAGCAAATTTTATCTGACTTCATGGACTGTCTAAACCTTATCTGAAATAGTTTATGCAAACCAAGCGGTTTTAAAGCGGTTGAGACGAGCGCGAAGCATTACTTGCCCGCCACGAGAGAAGCGCCAAAAGTTATTTCTCGCGCTTTGCAGGAATTGTATTCGCAAAAAAAAAAAAAAAAAAAACTGGGCTGTCGGTATGTATGCTGACTAGCGAACTTGAAGCGCGAAAGTATAGCCACGCGCGACTTAAAAGGGTGATAAGAAAATTTGACTCACGCTTTGCAAAAATAAATTTGGCCTGTTTGTCTACAGGCCTGTTTGTGTCTAGCGAGCTTCATCGCACATCGCGAAACACTTCAGCGCGAAGAATTAGCCACGCGCGACTAGACCAGTGAGCGTCATTTTATGTAGCGGATCGCGGTTATTCAGTATATTACGCTCGCTTCCTTAGCGCCGCTAAAGTAAAGTCCTCAGGACTTCAGTTTACCAAAATAGTCTTATCAATGCAGGAATAGGGTTTTCCGATTTAGCGGAATCGGAAAGACTTTTTCCGCCTTGCTAGCTAATTGAGGATGAAAATGTGTTGTTGATTCAATTTGCACAATGCATTTTCAGTTATTCTTGTCCATTTTCTATTGAGATACTTGACAATAATAAAGCCTTTCTAAAGCAAATACAATAGGTTGCCTCGATTTCAAAACAATTCAAAAACTCATTAATAATTCATAAGCCCCATGAACCTATCAAATGAGCTCACGTGCAGTGACTTTATATCTAATTAAAAACACTCCTAAATAGTATGCGGTGTTTATCAGATATAAAGTCAGTGCATGTGACTTAATTATGAATACATAAGACATTTTAATATATTTTTTCAATTTTGAAGAACTCTGTTGGAACCCACATGTGCACACAACTAAAGGTAAAAATGGTGTCTAGTGTCGAAATACACTAGAAATAGATATTTTTCGAAATCCAATAGAATGATCTATCTGTACTCGCAATGACCGCGATACACGATTGGCCGAACGTTGCCTCCTGTTGCGTGAGATGGAGTATATTGTACCTTCATATAGTTTATTTCTACGTCTTCCTTGGTTATCTTGCCCCGTGAAAACAGTGTGTCAAATAACTGAGGTCAAGTTATCAGACCACAGTTAGAAAAAAACCTTCGTAGAACTCTCTCGTGAAAACAAGGCATTGGTCCCCATACTGCATACTTATCCCGATTAAAATTATTATTTCTAAAAAGAACTTTCGAAATACCGAACGAATAAAGGCTAGAAATCTGCATCCCTGCAAAGCTCTGACTGAACGACTTCTTCAGTATCTTCAGAGGTATTGAGATACCTCTACCGCGAAACCGGGAACAGAAATAATACTGATTAACTTAACTTATGCAATTTGTGCAGGCTCCGTGTTATGCAACAATGGACAAACTAAGTGATTTCAATGACATTTTCAATAGGCGGAAAAATGTGTTCCATTTAAGTGAATTTTCCGCTAAATCGGAAAACCCTAATTAGACAAAGAGAAAAGTGAAATAAACAAGGTTTACTTTCTTTATCGTGTGATCATAAATAAACAAGCGCCCGGCTTAAAACTGGAATTCTGGTGTTATCAGTTTGTCACACTTTACTGTCTCACACCGCAATACAATGCTTAATTACCATGGCTTGCGCTGTATTGTTTATGGAGGTGGAGTTATGAATTCATTAGAACACTCGCGGGAAGTTTAAAAGCGGTCAAATCAACTCCCGTGGGGGGCTCTGTGTGACGTATTTGCATGTAAGTTCAGTTTTGCGGCAGTTGGTTTCACCCTGCGGGCTCATCAAAATACAGCACAACTCGTAAAAATATACGCCGATACTTCACACCGACACATCTAATAAGATATATATATTTAAAACCTCATTTCTGCCAAAAATGTCCATAATTTTGAAATCCCACGACAGATTTTTTCCTAACGTCGTCAAACAAGGCTCAAAGCCCTCAAGTTTTGTATCTCCAAGTTTGAAGACAATCATGACCATACAACTCGCTGCACAAAATGCTGGTTAAATTTAATTTTAAAATGCTATGCTAACACGTTTGTGTTAACCCTTCTCTCTAGAAAAAGGTACTTTAGTCTCAAGTTCAGATTTTGACTTCTAATACGTTGTGAGCAAAAGTCGTCCAGGATAGGCGAGTGGTCTCTGGCTGAAGCGATTACAAAGAAAAACGTTATCCCGCCAGCTAGGGTAACCCTAGCAACTAGCTAGAGTTACCCTAGCTGCCTTGTTAACACGACGCGTAACAAACAAAGAAACGTGTGAGGGCTAGGGTAACCCTAGCACTAACCCTACCTTGGAAACAGGCCCTTAGAAAGCTACTTGGCGGAGCACAATTCTGGAGGCTAATACACTGTATTGCAAACTGCTGGGACTAGTTAATGGTTTAACTTTGCTTAAAGGGAACCTCCACGGTTACAACAAATTGATGCTACATTGTTGGACTTAAAGTCTGAATTTCAATTCTTAAGTTAAAAAGTGGAAAGGAAGTTTTAGTGTACCAAAAAGTTAGATATGAATATCACCTGCTTTCGCTTTTGAGTTTTGCGGGCGCTGCCATTTTGAATTTTTATGATGTCAAATGGTTGCCACTATTGTTGCACACAAAAGAAAGTTGCTTTAAAACAAAGCCTCTCCAACGAGGGCCAAAATTCAACACTGCGCGCTGCCATTTTGAATCGTACTTAGCAGCCTGGTCGCTTGTCCGTCACGTCAAAATGTACAAAGAGACCAGCGGTCGGGTAACGTGGGCTCTTAAAAACGAACCTAAATGTTGCTGTTTTGTTCCAAGTTCAAGACAATTTTTAATAACATATTGAGAAATCTTAAAATTAAAACCCTTATCAGCAGCTGAAATGTATCATGAGTCACACCTTCGTAGTGGGTTTCTTAGGAAAACTTAAACCATACTTTTCTTAAACATTTAAATATGGAATAGTTGTAGTCAGGAGATGACGTCGTTGAAGAAAAGTTAATGTTTGTCACTGAATCATACTTTTTTGATGGTACTAAGACGTTTCGTTTAACTCTTAAGCCTTCATCAGTTTTAAGATCGCTTGATGTTACGTGTGATTTAAAAATTTTTCAAAATAATAAAACGTTGCGCGTGAGGTATGCGCGGTTAGCGGTGCTAAGGGAGCGAGCGTAATTTACAATAACCACGATCCGCTTGTAAGTCATAAAGTGACGCGCGTCATAATTTGTCGCGCACCGGTCTAGTCGCGCGTGGCTAATTCTTCGCGCTGAAGTGATTCGTGATGTGCGATGAAGCTCGCTAGACACAAACAGGCCTGTAGACAAACAGGCCAAATGATTTTTTGCAAAGCGTGAGTCAAATTTTTGGCCCTTTTAAGTCGCGCGTGGCTAACCTTTCGCGCTTCAAGGTCACTAGTCAACACACATACCGACAGCCCGGTTTTTTTTTTGTTTTTTTTTTTTTTGCGAATACAATTCCTGCAAAGCACGAGAAATAATTTTTGGCGCTTCTCTCGTGGCGGGCAGGTAATGCGTGGCGCTCGTCTCAACCGTTTTAAAACCGCTTGGTTTGCATAAACTATTTCAGATAACGTTTAGACAGTCCACGATAAAATTTGCTCGCGAACTCTTTGACGAACCTCTCTATTCAAAATGTTTGAATAGAGAGGGCGGCCTAATTACGGCCCAATTGTTCACTTTATCACACCTTAAAATTTGCTTCCACACTAGTCCACCCGTTTGATTGACGGCAGTGGAAGCGCGAAGAGACCCGAGGTATTCCCAAAGGCAAGGTCTTGTGACCAATCACAGCCGACTAGTTCTGAACATGCAAATTATTATGCCGCGCGTCCTGAAATCGGGCGCTGTAAGTACATGTCGCAAAAGACAATAGCATTCTGGGCGATGTACAAAGAATGGTTTCTGTGCGGAATTTACAGCTTAAGCGCGTGCTAAGCATTTATAGACTTCTGGGATGACTATGTGGACATTAAAAGGCGTTGGCTACCAAACTGACCAAACCCACTACAAATGGCTTTGTAGTGCTTCCGTATGTCCAGGGTGTCTCTGAAAGAATTGGTCGCTTATTAAACCAACAACAGAAACAAGTTTTATGCAAGCGACAAAAGACCATCAACAGTCTTTTTCTACGACCGAAGCACTAAGATAAAACTTACCGTCCATCTTCTGGAGTAGTGTACAAAATCCGTTGCACACAGTGCGATTTTGTATACTATGATAAACCGAACGCTCACTAAAGACGCGAGTTTCCGAGCACAAAAAGTTCGATCCAAACTCTAATCTTGCGAGCCATGTCCACGAATGTCATCATCAGATGGATTTTGACAATGATAAAGTCGTCGGACATGAGCTACATTACCACCAGCGGCTTTTTCTAGAAGCTTGGATGTCTGTGTGTGAATTAAAGAACCTAACGCTGGGAATGACCACATAGTCATCCCAGAAGTCTACAAATGTTTAGTACCCGCTTAAGTTGTAAATTACGCAAAGAAACCATTCTTTGTAGTCACGCGCATACAGCACGCGCAACGTTTTATCATTCTGAAAAAATTTAAAATCATGCGTAACAACATTAAGTGGTGAAGGCTTAAGAGTTGGCCGAAACGTCTTACTAGCATCCAAATAGTATGAGTCAGTGACAAACATCAACTTTTTTCAACGTTTTCTTGAACATCTAAAGTTCCTTTTTTGTGTGCCAAACTGTATAGCCAAGCAAACAATGTAAGTTGTCTTAATAAAACAACACTGATTAGAAGGCATGAACGCCACACCCTACTCTCTTTCGTCAACCCTTTATTGTAAGGCAAGGGAAAGTGAAAGCGACTTTGATAGCATTTGTCAGGGTCCCAGAAAAGACAGTAAGAGGGGCGCTGTGGTATTGTGCCGGAAACCATGAGTTGCTATCGTGTTTTAGTGTACTTTTCTTTTAAATCTTTTCTTTTACTTCACTTATGGTGTTTGTTACCCCAATTATTGTTAACATTTTTATACAGCTATTTCAATTTAATGTTGTTACCTGAGAGCTTTAAGGCTTTGTATTAAGCTCTAAAGGTGACATGCGATTTTTTTGAGTAAATTATCCAAAACCACCAATTTTCAAATTTAATTAATATCATACAATAACCAATCTAGGAAACAAAGTCGATTGATTGGCTGACTGATTGAACAGCAAGCGTATTTTCTAATTAGCAAATACGTAATACGGTTAATGCTGTTTTTATTTCAATAAACGAAAATTAAGAATTTTCCTCCTAAAAATTGCAAAGACCTTCAATGAATGTTAAATACTTGAAATTTTTTAGGGTAACTTAAAAGCCCAATTAGTTAAAATACTAACACTAAAAGAAAACAGTGTAATTTATGAGTCGGCTTTACGTATGGCGAGTATTGCTGGGCACAAAGTTGTTCCAGAAGTATTTTTAGTTCACCTTTAAGTTGCTTTATCAAATCCTGTCGGCCTGCAAATGACAACATTTCACTCAAATCGTGCAGGTTGTCTGGAGATAACAAGTTAGCGTCAACTTTTAAGAACTGTAACGAGTGTCAATTACCGTATTTAAAATGTTAACAATAACAAACAGTGTATATTATGAGCCGACTTTACGTATGACGAGTATTGCTGGGTACAAAGTTGTTCCAAAAGTATTTTTAGTTCACCTTCAAGTTGCTTTATCAAATCCTGTCGGCCTGCGAAGCGAAGCGCGCTATCCAAAGGGTACAGGTTGTCTGGAGATAACTGTTCAACCTCAACCATTTGGGAGAACAGTTCAGACGGCTCCTTCACGTTTTGAGGTTTTATTCCAAATGTGAAAACTCCCAGGAATATCATTATGTTGAGATCTTCACTGGTGCATTGTTTTAAAATGGTCAGACACTTCCGTTCAAATGTACCCCATTCTGAAAACGGAAATAACAAATATCAAAACATCATCATGTTGCCTCTCCCTCTCCTCTTGACAAGAGAGGTGTACTTTACCTGGGGCATCTTGAGTTATAGTCCAGTTCCCCAAAACTAACCTGTTCCAAGCTTTCAGTTTGTAGGGAACAAATTAAGTGGCAAGGCTGGCAACCAGCAAAAACAACATGCGGAGAGATTGTGATATTTTTCTTCGTGTGCCTTTCCATTAATTTTCTTCCCACAATCTGAACACCGCAAACGATGCAATGGCAACAAGACGATTGCAAATAATAGTTATGGTATTTTACAGTACTCAAATACAAGTGGGTTTGAACCAGCAGCTCAGAATCGTGCATTGATCCTGTTTTTATCTTCCTTAGCTAAAAACAGTAAATCCCTACAAAAAGCTAGTGTCCGTTAGACCCCCAACATATGAGAACCTGTTGTAGTCTAAAAATTCGAACTAGGTTAACTATTGACACTGGTCGAATACCGTTGAATAAATTTGCATACCAAGTTCGTGTTCTCATGCTTGTGCTGCTTTTGCTTTGCTCACTGTCTATAAATTTTGTCTCTTATTAATTTTGTTTCTTATTTTTAAGTTCAAGTAAATCGGAGGACACAAAGCAGGGTCTCCCCTTATCTTGCTTTGCATGTAATTAAAACAGGCATAGTGTACGTTTCTAACATAAGAAATAAGGGACGAAATTCACAATGAATTAGCTTTCTGATAAGCAACAAATAATTTCATCTTTAAAAACTGAGAAACTCGGTAAGAACCTAATTAAATAGCCTAAATTCCCTTTAAGACACCAAAAATGTAAGATTCCTTTTTTTTTGGTGGGGTGGGGGGTTGAAAAATTTGGACGGGGGAATTTACTGTAGCCATCTGGACAAGGAGGAAGAAGTGGAGGAAGTGGAGCCGGGAAGAGGAGAGCAAATAAATACATGTATAGAGGAGGGGAGAGGAACTTTCTAAGAAATGAAATTTTAGTTTTGTAGTAGCTTGCGTTTTGTCATCAACTCAAAACAAACAAACAACCAAGAAAAAGTACTAGTAATTTGGTTTTTGAGTTAACGACATTGCAGTGTCGCAATGTCTTTTCAATCTCTCCCTAAACGCTTGTAGAGATTTTTGCAGCGTTGAGATTATTTTATAACATGTTCACATTAAATCTACAATGTGTGCAGTCTCTTCCTCCTCCTAATTTGTTTAGCGCGAAAAAAACGCGAGAAGTTCGAAGCGCGAAGCGCAAGCGGAAGTTCCTCTCCCCATTCCATCCTCGTTTTACTGTTAATTTGTATAGTTTATTTATTATCGTGCGTAGGGTCTGACGAAAACAGAAGGAAGTTGTAGTCTTCATAAGTCACGTGGCTTTCAGTTTAGAAACGCAGCCTGAAGATACAGATTTGTTGGCATAAGTAGACAAATTAGGACTAATTTAATTAGGGGGTAGGTTATGAGGTTAAGTTAAAGTGAACTGCCCACAGAAATTTTTCGCCACGTCTGAGTACAATCTTTTGGCTCCTTTCAGAAATACAAATCAAATTTACATGTTGAATACTCCAAGGAAAAAAAACTGCAACGCAATTTAGTAACACTGCCACTCTTAGGTAGTGCCTGAAAGAATAGTCATTAGTATTTTTTAAAAGAGGAAGGTAACTTGAGTAAAGGAACATCGTTTGACTTACTATTGCACATGGGCAACGTTTGTTTTGATAAGGGAAGTGTAAAGTTGTTAAATATAATAAACTTTGGAGCCAAAATTGCGCCGAGGGGTCAAACGTTTCTTGTCTGTCACAAGAACTGTCACAAGAACACTTTAGATTCAGAAGACAGAATAATGCCAATATCATTACTAACTTGCAGCGGGAAAAGTTTTAGATGGGGTTGAAGTTTTTATTTCTACGAGTTTTAGCTCAATAAGGAACGTAATTAGTGAGCATTTGCAAGTAGCAGTCTCCCAAAAAATGTTCCAAATTTTTATCAAACTTGTGTTCTGTTGTCTATATATCAGGCAAGAAATGCGGTTACTCGGATTGACCTTTATCCTTTATTTACTAAAAAAAATGTTATCTATGAGAATCCAGGACTTCAGCACAATTGAGACAACTTTTTAGTGAATAATAACAACAAAATAAAGCAGTTCTGTGATCTGAAGTTAGTAGATGAGTTTGGATGGAGTTTGAAAGACTGACACTATCCACAGTGTTTAATTTGTTAAGTCTTTCAATGGTTTTAATGGCTGAGAAGTAAAACATTTATTGGCATCCATCCCAGTGGGATGGCCTCAAAGAATCCTGTGAATTATATCAAGATTGCAGATAATTTCCCTTATCATTTCACTGATAGTGATATCAAAATTGCAATAGCCCTGATAAGAGCCCTTCAGACAAAGTGAACAATGCCCACAGGATGTCCCATACATGGGTTATGGAGTGAGGGGAGTGTGAAAACTTTTTGGATTTGGAATTTGTGATTGTGGCATTTTTGCAAATTAAAAAAAAAATTGCCAAGTATCTTTTGGAGTACAATATAGTAAGTTTGATTTGCTGAGATAAACAAAGACTGGGCATCATTTTGTTAAGAAATCATCATGGTATTTTTGAGGCTTTAGCACTGGCCCATAGGTATTTTAGGGATTTAGTTCTGTCCCCACTTTTTTGCAATTACCACCCTTACCCATAAGTCTATGTCCCCAGTGTTACCACTTTTTTGAGAACAGCAGAGAGAGCCAGGGATCCGATTTTTGCCTTTTTGGAGTTGCTTATGTTGTGTGACAAAAGTTGAAAGTTTGAAATTGCAGGATGAAAACCGCTAGTCACCAAACATAATACCTGAAAGCATACACTAAAGGAAATAAGCTCTTTAAGCAAAAAGTGACTTTTTGGGCAATGCAATAAATGCTGCAACATCTTCAAATAAACAATAAAATATAACCTTTCCTTTGTTTTATTCTGGTGTGATTGGGAATATCTTACAACTGGGATGTAATTCAGGTTGGAAAATGAAATTAAAACATTAACTGCAACCTCTAAAAAATTTGAAGTCAAAGAATATGCTAAACAAATCCCATAGCAATAACCCAAGCATACAAGTGACAGAAGCACTTTATTAAAAGGACACAATTCTGCCTAATTTCTATATTCTTGATAGTTTTCCATCCCTCTCGCTAATTCCTAAGTGTCTTGAACAGAGCAAAGTGAAATGATGTTTTGTATGATGTGGACATAATAGTTTGGGCAAATTGTGCACAGTATCATTTGCCTTTTGGGTGCTCAATTTCAGGTCGTACATCTGGAGCACGGCAAGGGCTTCAGAAAAGCACAGCTGTCCATACACTTGATTCTCAAGAGACAATTTAATAAACAACAGCTCTACAAATTTATAATAGTTTGGGCAAACATCTGCTTTCCTGATTTCCCATATAGTTATTCAAAGCTTATAATACAATGGGTTTGATTTGTGCCACACTTAAGTCTAGTCTTAGTTGTTGCCTATGAGTGGAGGGCTTATGAGTGTGAACTCATTACCCCCTGCAGTACAGTTGACATAGTTGGTAGTGACAGGAACTCTTCTCTTTACAATAGCTGCTCTGTTTGTTCAGAATCCGGGCGGCCTGTCGAAGTGGAACAAAATTAGCGTCAAATGATTGACTCATTCAAGTTATTACATGTGGATACTGAAATACCCTTAAAACTGGAAACAGAACTGTGCCAGATCTAAAGAGGTTATTTTTAGTTGAAAATTGGTTTTGTATATATGACAACTCTAATATGTAGGTAAATAAGTCAACAAAGCAAAAATTTTTAACACGTTACGTAAAAATGATAAGAAAAATATCTAAGACATGCTGAGATATATGAACAAGAGAGGTGACACGACGAGCAAATATCTATAGCTTCGCTGTTTCTCAGCTAATTTTAGGGCTTCCAGACTGTAATTATGGCATTCAATCGGAGCAAAAGATTTAGTACAACGAGGCACCAAAGAAAGAATGGATTCAGCAATGATTCAGTAAGGAAAGATACAATTAAAATGTTATAACTATTTTAAAAATATACTTACCTTGAGTCGATCAAGTCTGTGGACTCCTTGGCTTCTTCCAACGGATTTTTCTTCAAACTACATAACAATTACGCAGTTTTGCCTCTCAGTTAGGTTGAACGAGGTTGGTACTTCCAAAAAATGCTTTTCTTATCCCTGTGCCTGCTCTCGGAAGGCAGAAATATCGGGTTGAAATCAGGGACAAAAACGTGAAATTCAGGGGTTGTTTTGGCATTTTTTCCTAGGCGTTCTCCGGGGACCTCATTCGGTGACGTCACGACATTTCGCACCAAGTCGAGTCGAGTGAGCGGGAGGAGAATGCCTGGGTACTAGGCTGATTTATTGGTACATTTTCTTAGTTTTTTAATTACTTAGTTTAACTTATTTTTGTAATTAAGATACATGTGGAAACTATAAGGGGCTGGTTAGTTAAGACAAAAACATTGTATTTTATGAGTCGAGTTCACCTGTGGAGAGTATTGCTGGATACAGAACTGTTCTAACCTTTAAATTGCTGTCTCAAATCCTGTCGGCCTGCAGATGACAACATTTCGTCTAAATGGGATAGGTTGTCTGGAGATAACAATTTAGCTTCAACCATTAGGGAGAACAGTTCATAAGGTGCCTCCACTTTCTCAACTTTCATTTCAGGTATAGCATCTTGCAGCCGCAACTTCATTTCGTTGAGGTCTTTGCTGGTGCACTGTTTTAAAATGGCCATGCACTTCCGTACAAATGGATCAAGTGATTCTAAAATTGAAATAACAAATGTTAAAATGTTATTGCTAATCAACATGTTGCCTCTGCCTCTATTTTAAGGGCGAAACTTAAGCCCCCCCCCCCTCCCCGAAAAATTGTAATACGTTGCAAAGAATTGTTATTTTTAAACAATTTTTGAGTTAGTTAGTTTACACCAAATTTTTGTTATCTTCATCAGTTTTAAGATCGCTGGGTGTTGTTACGCGTGATTTAAAAATTTTTCAAAACAATAAAACATTGCGCGTGCTGTATGCGCGTGACTACAAAGAATGGTTTCTTTGCGTAATTTTCAACTTAAGCGCGTGCTAAGCATTTATAGACTTCTGGGATGACTATGTGGTCATTCCCAGCGTAAGGATGTTTCATACACAGACATAAAAGCCGCTGACTGTTAAAAGGCGTTGGCTACAAACCGATCAAATCCACTACAAATGGCTTTGTAGTGCTTCTGTATATCCAGGGTGTCTCTGAAAGAATTGGTCACTTATTAAACCAACAACAGAAACAACTTTTAGACAAGCCACAAAAGACCATCAACAGTCTTTTTCTGCGACCGAAGCAGAAGGATAAAACCGACCGTCCATCTTCTGGAGTAGTGTGCAAAATCCGCTGCAGACAGTGCGATTTTGTATACTATGACCAAACCTAACGTTCACTAAAGACGCGAGTTTCCAAGCACAAAAAGGCTCTCGTGATGTTCGATCCAAAGTCTAATCTTGCGAACCATGTCCACGAATGTCATCATCAGATGGATTTTGACATGATAAAGTCGTCGGACATGAGCTACATTATCAACAGAGGCTTTTTCTAGAAGCTTGGCTGTGAAAGAACCTAACGCTGGGAATGACCACATAGTCATTCCAGAAGACTACAAATGTTTAGCACGCGTTTAAGTTGTAAATTACGCAAAGAAACCATTCTTTGTAGTCACGCGCATACATCTTTTCATTATTTTGAAAAATTTGAAGATCGTGCGTAACAACAACATTAAGTGATGAAGGCTTAAGAGTTAGCTGAAACGTCTTACTACCATCAAAATAGTATGAGTCAGTGACAAGCAACTTTTTTTCAACGTTTTCTTGAACATGTAAAGTTCCTTTTTTGTGTGCCAAACTGTATAGCCATGCAAACAATCTAAGTTGTCTTAATAACTACAAACACTGAGTAGAAGGCATGAACGCCACACCCTACTCTCTTTCGTCAATCCTTTATTGTAAGGCAAGGGAAAGTGAAAGAGACTTTGATAGCATTTGTCAGGGTCCAAGAGGAGACACTCGAGGAGGGCTGTGGTGTTGTGCCGAAAACCATGAGTTGCTATCGTGTTTTAGTGTACTTTTCTTTAAAATCTTTTGTTTTACGTCACTTATAGTGCTTGCTTCGCTAATCATTGTTATAATTTTTATACAGCTATTTCAATTTAATGTTGTTGCCTGAGAACTTCAAGGCTTTGTATTAAGGCCTAAAGGTGACATGCGATTTTTTTGAGTAAATTTTCCGAAACCAGCAATTTTCAAATTTAATTAATACGATACAACAATCAATCTACGAAACAAAGTCGATTGATTGACTGACTGATTGAACAGCAAGCGTATTTTCTAAATAGCAAATACGTAATACGGTTAATGCTGTGAAATGATCTTGTTAACACATAACTGGATTATTGATAATAAAAGTCGTATTTTGTGCGTGGGTATTGTTTCCATGCATTAGGTTATAGCAGTTTTGATTGAATTTATTTCCATCGATGTTTTGTGGCACATTTCCCGTTGCAATTTATTTAGACCACGCTGGAGGAAAACATGCAAACTGAGTACAGCCAT
The DNA here is from genome assembly GCA_964030785.1 of Siderastrea siderea. Taxonomy (NCBI): domain Eukaryota; kingdom Metazoa; phylum Cnidaria; class Anthozoa; order Scleractinia; family Rhizangiidae; genus Siderastrea; species Siderastrea siderea. Next base: position 41,683,960 of record OZ034977.1, on the reverse strand, counting down.
AACTGTCTCATCTCATGCTATCAATTCGTTACAGAATGAGATGTAAAAAGAAACATTGACAGTATTTTTATTTATCACATGCATCAGTTCAGCGATAGACAAAGACCAAAATTACGTCGCGGAGTACAAGAAATAAAATCCTGAATAGTTCAAGCGCTTTCTCTCGGTGAGAAGTTTATTTACGTTGAATTATCTAATTGTAGCATTCAACTTTGAAACGTTTGTCGCAAACCTGTTCTCCAAGTATAAACAAGCGAAACGTAACTGCCGTACAGCTCGCAGCTTATCCACTCGCCACTGCATGCAACAAACAAGACAGTGCGAAAACAGAAGCGTCTTCATCGATGTCGCTTCCATCGAATATTCTCTTGTACGAAACTGACAGTAAGTTCCATGAGAGATTAGCCGCTCACCGCTTACTTTCCCCCGACAAAATACACATAAATTTTGAAAACTATTTCAAATAAGTTGATCGTCGATCGGAATATTTATTATGACGAACACCGCTGTCCACGTTTTGACTGGACCGCTTTGCAAGTTGTGAGAACATCGTTTCTTCGTCCCAGGCCTCGCTTCTATCCCCCCCCCCCCCTGGCCGTAGCTTTTGCTAACATTTTTATGGCCGACATTGAGAAAGAGATCCTTAGACAGAGTACCTATAAACCGCTAGTGTGGAAAAGATTCATCGATGATGTGTTCTGAATGTGGAGCATAACGAAAGACGAAGTGAAACATGTTTCATCCCACTATCAAATTTGCGTCTGAAATCTCAGGAAACGAAATCACATTCCTTGACACAAACGTATAAAAGGGTAGAGATTTTACAAGGACTACTTACTAGAAGTGCGAACGCATTATAAACCTACAGAGGCTTTTCAGTACACGAATTTCTACTCGTGTCACCCACCAGGCGTCACAAAATGATTTATCAAAGGAGAAGCATTTAGGCTTCTCAGAACAAACTCCTCAAAACTACTTTTGAAGCAAACATAAAGGACATTATGTCCCGCCTGATATCTTGAGGATACCCAATTAGCCTCGTCAAGAAACATCCTGGCGAAGTTAAATCAGTGACAGAAACTCTGCTCTAAAGCAAGAAAACCTAACTGCTTGAAAGCAAGATATAAAATTAATAAATAATTCACGAATTTGATGAAATTCCGATTAAAGTAATATAAAGTTTACAGGACATCAACCAATCGAGTGAAATTTGTTCACTAAATGAGATAACCCGTTCATTGCGAAAGCGCAATTCGCGAGTTAGAAAGTACAGCAGCTCGTAAATTCAGGGAATAAGATTGCCTGAAATGTTCTGCGACTTAATTTTTCAGTTAAAAAATCCCAACAGATCAGAGTGCGACTGTTAGCTTACATAGATATCCCGTTTAAAGGCCCTGGAACAATCTGAGGAAACAGAAATTGACATTTTAAATATTTGAAAGAATATCTTCTCGACTTTGTATTTAGTGATCTTAAAGGTAAACGTAGACTACGAGCAGTCTCTCTTTCCGCTTAGTGATAGTCGAGGAAAACGAACAAGTGAGCGAGCGCGAAATCGCCTGCCGCATATGCATTGAAACGTGACGCGCGTGTCGAGCCACTACACTAGCTACACTAAGCTAAACGGTTCGCCGTTTAATTTTTTCCATCCGAGCCATCCAAAGCCAAAGATACTAATCGTGATTTCTGTTAGCAAGAACAGCCATTTTAACAAAAACAAACCATCACTTTTGAGCTTCCATTAATGCAAATTAATTTTCTGGCTTTTCAAACTGATACTGAAAGTAGTTGAAAGAGCCTCTTCAGTGAGATTGAAGCCACTTTTAGACGAAATTCAAAGAAAATACACCCAAGCTTTCACAAGTTAATTAAGCCGCCAAAAATAAAAATTTATAAAACGCAATTTTATGCGCAATCATTTTCCTCAACTTGAACCACATCCCTTGCAAACTTGTTTACATGACTGCCAGCCTTTCCACTGCATGGGAAATAAGCCTGAAAAAAAGCTGAAAATGTTCGGGGAAAAAAACACTAAAAGTAGGAAATATGCACCAGCAAATTCGTCCAGCACTTTAGGTTGTCATAAATGCAAGGAGAAAAGATGCGATTAACAAGTAGCACGTATTAGGCGTGAAAACTCCAGCCTTGCAACAAAGTCAATGACTGATCTCCCATATCTCAATGTTTTCCTTGACTTCATCTAGCTCTTGGGAAGCAGTCGCCATAATTTGGAAACAAAGGTATCATTTTCAAGGTCAAAGATAACTTGCAAGGCCTGTCTGCCTCTGTACAATAATTATAAGCTCAGGCTGTATGGTTGAGTATGTTTATTTGATGTGATAACTTTCGGCTAGCTTGAGATGTGTTTATCAAACAACCGTTTTTTTCTTTTTCTTTTTTTTTTTTTCGTTCTGAAAAAGGTACTTGAAGAAAATTTGTTGAATAATAAAACAATTATCCTACCCAATCTGGCTTTGACGGCTATTAGTACCAGGTAATATTCTGAGCGATTTCGCAGTATATGCAGTCTAAGTCCTCTTCATTACACCAAGACAAAATTTCGAGAAGTCAACGTTTACTACCTTTAAGGTGGCTCGAGCCTATTTATTAGTGTGTTGGTTACGTTTTTGAAACGCGTTTTTCAGCAAGAAAGACTTAACCGATTTCCATGCTTTTGGCACCCTAAATGAAGAATGTTGGTACTTTAAGAAAATATTATTATTTTTTCGTGGGTACATCCTAATGAGGAGGCGCTGGAAGTGGATTGGCCATGTCACCCGCCAAGAAGCCTCCATCGTCAAGACTGCCTTGCACTGGACACCACAGGGAAAGTAAAGGAGGGGTCGTCTGAAGATCACGTGGCGGCGGACGATGGAGAAAGAAATGCAACAGATGGGAAAGACCTGGAGCAGCACTTCAGTCACGGCGAAGGACCGGCAGAAGTGGAGGGATCACGTTGCTGCCCTACACGCCACCCGGCGTAATGGACATGAGTGAGTGAGTGAGTGACAAAAACGTTTGAGATATCAGCATTTATTACCCAACTGTATTAGTTATTGTACAGCAAGCGCGTGAAACAACCTCTAAAACATTTGAAGTCAAAGAATATGCTAAACAAATCCCAAAGCAATAACCCAAGCATGCAAGTGACAGAAGCACTTTATCAAAAGAACAAAATTCTGCCTAATCTCTATATTCTTGATAGTTTTCCATCCCTCTCGCTAATTCCTGAGTGTCTTGAACAGAGCAAAGTGAAATGATGTTTTGTATGATGTGGACATAATAGTTTGGGCAAATTGTGCACGGTATCATTTGCCTTTTGGGTGCTCAATTTCAGGTCGTACATCTGGAACATGGCAAGGGCTTTAGAAAGGCGCTGATTTCCATACACTTGATTCTCATGAGACAATTTAATAAACAACAGTTCTACAAATTTATTCAGAAATCTGCTTTACTGATTTTCCATACGGGACTAGCGTTCTAGAGGAGAGTTGACGCGCGGCTTGCACTCCTTTTCAAGATCTACAACGGACTCATACCAGTTGACGCCAGAAAGTACCTCAGACATCCAACTCGAAGATCCTGGCACTCACACTAGTACCTCCTCTCACCATCTTTCATTCTACCCTAGAACAATCACTCAGTGGAACAGTCTGCCTCAGTCTTTCTTTGAGAACACTAATTTAACTAAATTTAAACAGTCTGTTTCCTCGTTCAATCACAGTTCTGTAAACTAGATATGTACTTTATATCTTTTTTTCGTAATATTTAGCTGACCCCAGGCCATCAATCTTAGGCTTCGAAGGGTAGGCGTTACCGGTAAATAAATAAATAAATAAATAAATAAATAAGCTTATGATACAATGGGTTTGATTTGTGCTACACTTGAGTCTAGTCTTAGTTGTTGCCTATGAGTGGAGGGCTTATGAGTGTGAACTCATTACCCCCTGCAGTACAGTTGACATAGTTGGTAGTGACAGGAACTCTTCTCTTTACAATAGCTGCTCTGTTTGTTCAGAATCCGGGCAGCCTGTCGAAGTGGAACAAAATTGGCGTCAAATGATTGACTCATTCAAGTTATTACATGTGGATAATGAAATACCCTTAAAACTGGAAACAGAACTGTGCCAGATCTAAAGAGGTTATTTTAAGTTGAAAATTGGTTTTGTATATATGACAACTCTAATATGTAGGTAAATAAGTCAACAAAGCAAAAAATTTTAACACGTTACGTAAAAATGATAAGAAAAATATCTAAGACATGCTGAGATATAAGAACAAGAGAGGTGACACGACGAGCAAATATCTATAGCTTCGCTGTTTCTCAGCTAATTTTAGGGCTTCCAGACTGTAATTATGGCATTCAATCGGAGCAAAAGATTTAGTACATCGAGGCACCAAAGGAAGAATGGATTCAGTAATAATTCAGTAAGGAAAGATACAATTAAAACGTTATAACTATTTTAAAAATATACTTACCTTGAGTCGATCAAGTCTGTGGACTCCTTGGCTTTTTCCAACGGATTTTTCTTCAAACTACATAAAAATTACGCAGTTTTGCCCCTCAGTTAGGTTGAACGAGGTTGGTACTTCCAAAAAATGCTTTTCTTATCCCTGTGCCTGCTCTCGGAAGGCAGAAATATCGGATTGAAATCAGGGACAAAAACGTGAAATTCAGGGGTTGTTTTGGCATTTTTTCCTAGGCGTTCTCCGGGGACCTCATTCGGTGACGTCACGACATTTCGCACCAAGTCGAGTCGAGTGAGCGGGAGGAGAATGCCTGGGTACTAGGCTGATTTATTGGTACATTTTCTTAGTTCTTTAATTACTTAGTTTAACTTATTTTTGTAATTAAGATACATGTGGAAACTATAAGGGGCTGGTTAGTTAAGACAAAGACATTGTATTTTATGAGTCGAGTTCACCTGTGGAGAGTATTGCTGGATACAGAACTGTTCTAACCTTTAAATTGCTGTCTCAAATCCTGTCGGCCTGCAGATGACAACATTTCGTCTAAATGGGATAGGTTGTCTGGAGATAACAATTTAGCTTCAGCCATTAGGGAGAACAGTTCATAAGGTGCCTCCACTTTCTCAACTTTCATTTCAGGTATAGCATCTTGCAGCCGCAACTTCATTTCGTTGAGGTCTTTGCTGGTGCACTGTTTTAAAATGGCCATGCACTTCCGTACAAATGGATCAAGTGATTCTAAAATTGAAATAACAAATGTTAAAATGTTATTGCTAATCAACACGTTGCCTCTGCCTCTATTTTAAGGGCGAAACTTTACCCCCCCCCCCGAAAAATTGTAATACGTTGCAAAGAATTGTTATTTTTAAACAATTTTTGAGTTAGTTAGTTTAAACCAAATTTTTGTTATCTTCGTCAGTTTTAAGATCGCTGGGTGTTGTTACGCGTGATTTAAAAATTTTTCAAAACAATAAAACATTGCGCGTGCTGTATGCGCGTGACTACAAAGAATGGTTTCTTTGCGTAATTTTCAACTTAAGCGCGTGCTAAGCATTTATAGACTTCTGGGATGACTATGTGGTCATTCCCAGCGTAAGGATGTTTCATACACAGACATAAAAGCCGCTGACTGTTAAAAGGCGTTGGCTACAAACCGATCAAATCCACTACAAATGGCTTTGTAGTGCTTCTGTATATCCAGGGTGTCTCTGAAAGAATTGGTCACTTATTAAACCAACAACAGAAACAACTTTTAGACAAGCCACAAAAGACCATCAACAGTCTTTTTCTGCGACCGAAGCAGAAGGATAAAACCGACCGTCCATCTTCTGGAGTAGTGTACAAAATCCGTTGCAGACAGTGCGATTTTGTATACTATGACCAAACCTAACGTTCACTAAAGACGCGAGTTTCCGAGCACAAAAAGGCTCTCGTGATGTTCGATCCAAAGTCTAATCTTGCGAACCATGTCCACGAATGTCATCATCAGATGGATTTTGACGATGATAAAGTCGTCGGACATGAGCTACATTATCAACAGAGGCTTTTTCTAGAAGCTTGGCTGTGAAAGAACCTAACGCTGGGAATGACCACATAGTCATCCCAGAAGACTACAAATGTTTAGAACGCGTTTAAGTTGTAAATTACGCAAAGAAACCATTCTTTGTAGTCACGCGCATACATCTTTTCATTATTTTGAAAAATTTCAAAATCGTGCGTAACAACAACATTAAGTGATGAAGGCTTAAGAGTTAGCTGAAACGTCTTACTACCATCAAAATAGTATGAGTCAGTGACAAGCAACTTTTTTTCAACGTTTTCTTGAACATGTAAAGTTCCTTTTTTGTGTGCCAAACTGTATAGCCATGCAAACAATCTAAGTTGTCTTAATAACCACAAACACAGATTAGAAGGCATGAACGCCACACCCTACTCTCTTTCGTCAATCCTTTATTGTAAGGCAAGGGAAAGTGAAAGAAACTTTGATAGCATTTGTCAGGGTCCAAGAGGAGACACTCAAGGAGAGCCGTGGTGTTGTGCCGAAAACCATGAGTTGCTATCGTGTTTTAGTGTACTTTTCTTTAAAATCTTTTGTTTTACGTCACTTATAGTGCTTGCTTCGCTAATCATTGTTATAATTTTTATACAGCTATTTCAATTTAATGTTGTTGCCTGAGAACTTCAAGGCTTTGTATTAAGGCCTAAAGGTGACATGCGATTTTTTTGAGTAAATTTTCCGAGACCAGCAATTTTCAAATTTCATTAATATGATACAACAATCAATCTACGAAACAAAGTCGATTGATTGACTGACTGATTGAACAGCAAGCACGTTTTCTAATTAACAAAGTACGTAATATGGTTAATGCTGTTTTTATTTCAATAAGCGAAAATTAATATTTTTCCTCCTAAAAATTGCAATGAGCTTCGATGAATGTTTAATATTTGAACTTTTTTTAGGGTAACTTAAAAGCCCAATTAGTCAAAATATTAACACTAAAAGAAAACAGTGTAATTTATGAGTCGGCTTTACGTATGGCGAGTATTGCTGGGCACAAAGTTGTTCCAAAAGTATTTTTAGTTCACCTTTAAGTTGCTTTATCAAATCCTGTCGCCCTGCAAATGACAACATTTCACTCAAATCGTGCAGGTTGTCTGGAGATAACAAGTTAGCCTCAACTTTAACGAACTGTAACGAGTTTCAATGAATTTTTAATACTTGAACATTTTTTAGTGTAACTTGATTTACTTTAGTTACTTTAATTAACTATAAGTTTTAACGGCCAATTACCGTATTTAAAATGTTAACAATAACAAACAGTAATAAATGTAAAGAAGATCCTCGCAGTTATTAACGCAACTTATGCAGTTGCGACAAGAAAGCCTGAAAAAATCAGGCTTGCCGGGATTCGAACCCTGACTCCTGCGATACCGGTGCAGCGCTCTAACCAACTGAGCTATCAAGCCAACTGGGAGCCTCTATGATCTCCTGGGAGCTGGTCGTTAATGACCAGCTCCCAGTTGGCTTGATAGCTCAATTGGTTAGAGCGCTGCACCGGTATCGCAGGGGTCAGGGTTCGAATCCCGGCAAGCCTGATTTTTTCAGGCTTTCTTTTCGCAACTGCATAAGTTGCGTTAATAACTGCGAGGATCTTCTTTACATTTATTTCTTCACTCCGCAGTTCAAATATATGAATCTCATATATTCATAATTTCAATAACAAACAGTGTATATTAAGAGCCGACTTTACGTATGACAAGTATTGCTGGGTACAAAGTTGTTCCAAGAGTGTCTTTAGCTCACCTTCAAGTTCCTGTTTTAAATCCTGTCTGCCTACAGATGAGAGCATTGTACCCAAATGGTGCAGGTTGTCTGGACATAACAGTTCAGCCTCAACCATTAGGGAGAACAGTTCAGACGGCTCCTCCACTTTTTGAAGCTTCGAATCAAGTAAATAACGTTCCAGCCACCTCTTCATTTTGTTGAGATCTTCACTGGTGCATTGTTTTAAAATGGTCAGACACTTTCGTTCAAATGCATCCCATTCTGAAGATGGAAATACCAAGTATCAAAACATCATCATGTTGCCTCTCCCTCTCATCTTGACAAGAGAGGTGTACTTTACCTGGGGCATCTTGAGTTATAGTCCAGTTCCCCAAAACTAACCTGTTCCAAGCATTCAGTTTGTAGGGAACAAATTAAATGGCAAGGGTGGCAAAGAGCAAAAACAACATGCGGAGAGATTGTAATATTTTTCTTTGTGTGCTTTTTCAATTAATTTTCTTCCCACAATCTGAACAGCGCAAAAAAAGACGTCATCATGCAATGGCAACAAGACGATTGTAAATAACAGTTAAAGTATTTTACAAAACTCAAATACAAGTGGGTTTGAACCAGCAGCTCAGAATCCTGCATTAATCCTGTTTTTAACCTTCCTTAGCTAAAAACAGTAAATCCACACAAAAAGCTAGTGTCCGTTAGACCCCCCAACATATAAGAACCTGTTGTAGCCTAAAAATTCGAACTACGTTAACTATTGACACCGGTCGAATACCGTTGAATAAATTTGCATACCATGCTTAAGTCAAGTCAAATCAAGTCAAGTCAACTTTATTTAGGCAGGGTAGCCCTATCAGCCATTGGCTGGTATCAAAAGGGGCCCAGCGTAAATTATGACTACACGATATGTTCGTGTTCTCATGCTTGTGCTGCTTTTGCTTTGCTCGCTGTCTATAAATTTTTTCTCTTATTAATTTTGTTCCTTATTTCTAAGTTTAAGTAAATCGGAGGACACAAAGCAGGGTCTGCCCTTATCTTGCTTTGTATGTAATTAAAACAGGCATAGTGTACGTTTCTACACAAGAAATAAGGGACGAAACTCACACTGAATTAGCTTTCTGATCAGCAACAAATAATTTCATCTTTAAAAATTGAGAAACTCGGTAAGAACCTAATTAAATAGCCTAAATTCCCTTTAAGCCACCAAAAATGTACGATTGTTTTTTTGGGGGTGGGGGGGGGGGGGGTGGGGGAATTTACTGTAGCCAACTGGACAAGGAGGAAGAAGTGGAGGAAGTGGAGCCGGGAAGAGGAGGGCAAATAAATACATGTATAGAGGAGGGGAGAGGAACTTTCTAAGAATTGAAATTTTAGTTTTGTAGTAGCTTACGTTTTGTCATCAACTCAAAACAAACAAACAAACAAACAATCAAGAAAAAGTACTAGTAATTTGGTTTTTGAGTTAATGACATTGCAGTGTCGCAATGTCTTTTCAATCTCTCCCTAAACGCTTGTAGAGATTTTTGCAGCGTTGAGATTATTTTATAACATGTTCACATTAAGTCTACAATGCGTGCAGTCTCTTCCTTCTCCTAATTTGTTTAGCGGAAAAAGAACGCGAGACGTTCCAAGCACGAAGCGCAAGCGGAAGTTCCTCTCCCCATTCTATCCTCGTTTTACTGTTAATTTGTATAATTTATTTCCCATCGTGCATAGGGTCTGACAAAAACAGGACGAAGTTATAGTCTTCATAAGTCACGTGGTTTTCGGTTTAGAAACGCAGCCTGAAGATACAGATTTGTTGGCATAAGTAGACAAATTAGGACTAATTTAATTAGGGGATAGGTTATGATGTTAAGTTAACGTGAACTGCCTACAGAAATTTTTCGCCACGTTTGAGTACAATCTTTTGGCTCCTTTCGGAAATACAAATCAAAGTTACATGTTGAATAGTTGACGGAAAAAAACTGCAACACAATATAGTAACACTGCCACTCTTAAGTAGAGCCTGAAAGAGGAAAGTAACTTCAGTAAATTAAAGGAACATCGTTTGACTTACTATTGCACATGGGCAAAGTTTGTTTTGATAAGGGAAGTGTAAAGTTGGTAAATATAACAAACTTTGGAGCCAAAATTGCGCCGAGGGGTCAAACGTTTGTTGGCTGTCACAAGAACACTTTAGAATCAGAAGGCAGAATAATGCCAATATCATTACTAGCTTGCAGCGGGAAAAGTTTTAGATGGGGTTGTTTCTCAGAGATTGTCTAACCATCGTGGGTAGGTAGGTCGTGGGTGGGTAGGTCGTGGTTCGCGGGTCGTGGTTCGTGGGTCGTGGGTGAGTGGGTCGAGGGTAGGTGGATCGTGGGTCTTGAGTCGTGGGTGGTGGGTCGTGCGCCCGAGATCCCCATACGAAATTAACACGTCATATATACATTCCTTTTATGCTGTTTCAAACAGCCGTGAGTTATCAGCTAGCTTTGAATTTCCATAACACCTCAAAATTTGTGGCACTTACAAAAAAGAAAAAAAAAACGAAGAAGATTCGCCAGCGTTGTCATCCAAGGGGTTACCCTAACATTATTCGCCATAATAATGGTGCACAATGGCTAAAGACTAAAAACTCTCGAAACAGAACTTGAGAACGATGTTATCGACAAGGACAACCTTGCTTTGGCTTACATGGATCGGTTACGTCCTTATGTCTGTCAATTGTAAATAATCGGAATATTTATCAAGAAAAATTTTGTATGTAGATGTGGAGATGGTATTGGCACCAGATGTGACTCAATCCTTTATTCGATGCTCTCTCCAGATTGTACATTCCAGGTAAAAAGTCAATCAAACACATCTCGAGACGACAATTATTGTGAAGTTGACGTTGATGTTGATGGTTCGACTAAAAGGCAATAGGTTACAATTATTGTTAGAAAAATCAATAAACAAACGGAAGACGAAAAGGTGACAAACTCACAGATATTTCCTTCAAGATCCTCCTGTCTAGTACAGTTCTAGTGTAGAATGGAACGGACGATTTACCTTGTATAATCGAACACTTTAAAAAACACTGAATCTCTTTAAGCTCCTTGAGGACACTGCCTCCTTTTGTTACTGCGCATACGTTCTGTACATCTTGGGTCTGGTCCGAGATATTCGGGTTTCTTAAGAAACTTGCCTGCTGACACCACGGTATTTTTGCGAGATTGTCTAACGAGGACTCAAAAGTTTATATTTAGGTTGCAGCCCTGAGCTAGCTCTTTGTGTTTACAAAAGTTGATCAGTTAAATTTGATGGTGAAAAAAGAGCAAATCTCAGTTGGTGTCCTTAACATTTGGCTTGAAAAGCCAAGGAAAAGCCGTGGATCTTTGCATAGATGTAATTGGGTAACGTGAGTTCCGTTAATCGGATGGTTAAATTTAAAGGAAATTCGGCCAAATTATTAAATTCGCGAACCGGCCGTCCATTTAGCGGTCTGTATTGCAAAATTTGGACGAAGTATTGAGGGAACTAATCAGAAAGCTTCTTTTCATCTTGGACAAGTTTGCCATACACTAAAACTTCTTTTATCTTAAAACGAACACGCACGACCCACGACCCACGACACACCACACACGACTCACGACACATCACTCACGACCCACGACCCACCCATGCACGCCTCACCCTGTTTCTGACCATTTCTAAATATGCTTGAACTTCTTTTACGTCCCACTGGCTATTAAGTCTTACTAGTCAAGGAGCAGAAGGGCACTTTGTTGCTAAATGAAAAGGAGTGAAAATAAGGCTTTTGATGGTTCCCTTTGGATTAAACGCATTTATCAGTGTTTTCTCTTCTCGAGGATGGCAAGGCAAGCGAAACTCCACCGTAAAAGTTGTATCGGAACCAACAGAAATTAAAGTTTCCGTCCTAGCACTTTTAAGTGCTGACATATTATACTGCGTAACTTAAAAGCTACGCAGTGTAATGTGAATAGTAGCCTTATTTTGACAAGTAACAGCTGAAGTAATACAGGACACGACACTAGCCACTGATCTGCTAAGGTCAAAGATAACTTCCAAGGCCTGTCTTCCTCTGTACAATAATTATAAACTCAGGCTGTATGGTTGAGAATGTTTACTTGGTGTGATAACTTTTGGCTAGCTTGAGATGTGTTTATCAAACAACCGTTTTTCTGTTTTTCTTTTTCGTTCTGAAAAAGGTACTTGAAGAAAATGTGTTGAATAATAAAACAATTATCCTACCTAATCTGGCTTTGTCGGCTATTAGTACCAGGTAATATTCTGCGCGATTTCGCAGTATATGCAACCTCAGTCCTCTTGATTACAGCAAGACAAAATTTCGAGAAGTCAACGTTTACTACCTTTAAGGTGGCTCGAGCCTATTTATTAGTGTGTTGGTTACGTTTTTGAAACGCGTTTTTCAGCAAGAAAGACAACCGATTTCCATGCTTTTGGCACCCTAAATGAAGAATGTTGGTACTTTAAGAAAATATTATTGTTTTTTCGTGGGTACATCCTAATGAGGAGGCGCTGGAGGTGGATTGGCCATGTCACCCACCAAGAAGCCTCCATCGCCAAGAAGCCTGCCTTGCACTGGACACCAGAGGGAAAGCAAAGGAGGGGTCGTCTGAAGATCACGTGGCGGCGGACGATAGAGAAAGAAATGCAACAAATGGCAAAGACCTGGAGCAGCACTTCAGTCACGGCGAAGGACCGGCAGAAGTGGAGGGATCACGTTGCTGCCCTACACGCCACCCGGCATAATGGACATGAGTGAGTGAGTGACAAAAACGTTTGAGATATCAGCATTTATTACCCAACTGTATTAGTTATTGTACAGCAAGCGCGTGAAACAACCTCTAAAAAATTTGAAGTCACAGAATATGCTAAACAAATCCCAAAGCAATAACCCAAGCATGCAAGTGACAGAAGCACTTTATCAAAAGAACAAAATTCTGCCTAATCTCTATATTCTTGATAGTTTTCCATCCCTCTCGCTAATTCCTGAGTGTCTTGAACAGAGCAAAGTGAAATGATGTTTTGTATGATGTGGACATAATAGTTTGGGCAAATTGTGCACGGTATCATTTGCCTTTTGGGTGCTCAATTTCAGGTCGTACATCTGGAGCATGGCAAGGGCTTTAGAAAGGCGCTGATGTCCATACACTTGATTCTCATGAGACAATTTAATAAACAACAGCTCTACAAATTTATTCAGAAATCTGCTTTACTGATTTTCCATACAGGACTAGCGTTCTAGAGGAGGGTTGACGCGCGGCTTGCACTCCTTTTCAAGATCTACAACGGACTCATACCAGTTGACGCCAGAAAGTACCTCAGACATCCAACTCGAAGATCCTGGCACTCACACTAGTACCTCCTCTCACCATCTTTCATTCTACCCTAGAACAATCACTCAGTGGAACAGTCTGCCTCAGTCTTTCTTTGAGAACACTAATTTAACTAAATTTAAACAGTCTGTTTCCTCGTTCAATCACAGTTCTGTAAACTAGATATGTACTTTATATCTTTTTTTCGTAATACTTAGCTGACCCCACGCCATCAGTCTTAGGCTTCGAAGGGTAGGCGTTACCGGTAAATAAATAAATAAATAAATAAATAAATAAGCTTATGATACAATGGGTTTGATTTGTGCTACACTTGAGTCTAGTCTTAGTTGTTGCCTATGAGTGGAGGGCTTATGAGTGTGAACTCATTACCCCCTGCAGTACAGTTGACATAGTTGGTAGTGACAGGAACTCTTCTCTTTACAATAACTGCTCTGTTTGTTCAGAATCCGGGCGGCCTGTCGAAGTGGAACAAAATTAGCGTCAAATGATTGACTCATTCAAGTTATTACATGTGGATAATGAAATACCCTTAAAACTGTAAACAGAACTGTGCCAGATCTAAAGAGGTTATTTTAAGTTGAAAATTGGTTTTGTATATATGAAAACTCTAATATGTAGGTAAATAAGTCAACAAAGCAAAAATTTTTAACTCGTTACGTAAACATGATAAGAAAAATATCTAGGACATGCTGAGATATAAGAACAAGAGAGGTGACACGACGAGCAAATATCTATAGCTTCGCTGTTTCTCAGCTAATTTTAGGGCTTCCAGACTGTAATTATGGCATTCAATCGGAGCAAAAGATTTAGTACAACGAGGCACCAAAGAAAGAATGGATTCAGCAATGATTCAGTAAGGAAAGATACAATTAAAATGTTATAACTATTTTAAAAATATACTTACCTTGAGTCGATCAAGTCTGTGGACTCCTTGGCTTCTTCCAACGGATTTTTCTTCAAACTACATAACAATTACGCAGTTTTGCCTCTCAGTTAGGTTGAACGAGGTTGGTACTTCCAAAAAATGCTTTTCTTATCCCTGTGCCTGCTCTCGGAAGGCAGAAATATCGGATTGAAATCAGGGACAAAAACGTGAAATTCAGGGGTTGTTTTGGCATTTTTTCCTAGGCGTTCTCCGGGGACCTCATTCGGTGACGTCACGACATTTCGCACCAAGTCGAGTCGAGTGAGCGGGAGGAGAATGCCTGGGTACTAGGCTGATTTATTGGTACATTTTCTTAGTTTTTTAATTACTTAGTTTAACTTATTTTTGTAATTAAGATACATGTGGAAACTATAAGGGGCTGGTTAGTTAGGACAAAAACATTGTATTTTATGAGTCGAGTTCACCTGTGGAGAGTATTGCTGGATACAGAACTGTTCTAACCTTTAAATTGCTGTCTCAAATCCTGTCGGCCTGCAGATGACAACATTTCGTCTAAATGGGATAGGTTGTCTGGAGATAACAATTTAGCTTCAATCATTAGGGAGAACAGTTCATAAGGTGCCTCCACTTTCTCAACTTTCATTTCAGGTATAGCATCTTGCAGCCGCAACTTCATTTCGTTGAGGTCTTTGCTGGTGCACTGTTTTAAAATGGCCATGCACTTCCGTACAAATGGATCAAGTGATTCTAAAATTGAAATAACAAATGTTAAAATGTTATTGCTAATCAACATGTTGCCTCTGCCTCTATTTTAAGGGCGAAACTTTAGCCCCCCCCCCCCCCGGCGAAAAATTGTAATACGTTGCAAAGAATTGTTATTTTTAAACAATTTTTGAGTTAGTTAGTTTAAACCAAATTTTTGTTATCTTCCATCAGTTTTAAGATCGCTGGGTGTTGTTACGCGTGCTAAGCCCGTGCTAAGCATTTATAGCGGAGCCAGCGCGCTAGCGCGTCAGTGGAGCTCCATTGCTAAGGAAATTTGGTAACCTATCAAGCCAAAAAATTTTGGTAGTGACGTAATAGTCACGTGACCGTCCGTCCGTACGTCCGTACATCCGTACGTCCGTCCGTCCGCACCAGAGGGTTACCAATACACTTCCTACACTGGATATGACCCTGTGCTGAATCCCGTGTGTTTTTGGCGCGAAATCGCATGTTGACCCGCGTTGTAGCAAAACAAGCAAAGACAACAAAAGTCAAAAACAAATTTGTTAATGGAAAAAAAAAGTTCAAAAGAACACTCAGTTGTCTTTTTGGTGGAAGGGGAAAAGTTCAATTTAGGCGAAAGAAATTAGGCGATAAAGTTCGGGAAAAAGTTCAAATTTGCTTCGTCGGTTCTGTTCAAACTCGGTCGGCACACCGCTTGAGTTCGCAGCTTTTCGCAGCGGTTTCGACGCCAAATATAGCAGAGCTAGTGATTTTTGGTTTTTTCTGTCCACAACCATGGTTTTTACGGCGTTTCGAACACATTTTGCCAGGAAAAACACCAACATTTTCATGCTGATAGGCAGCTTGTCATGAAGAAAGAAATAAGTATTAAAATTAACTTCTAAAGTGACATCAAACGCCCATGGCCTAGTGGACTAGTTACCAACATCTCACGCCGACGATCCGGGTTCGACACTCAGCAGTAACAGGTAGTTTTCTCTTTTTTTTCTTTGTTTTTTTTTTTTTTAATTTAACGACTTGAATGAGAGTATTTTCACAAATTAATAACTGCCAGCAAAGACAAAACGAAAAATAGACAAAACAGAAAGGGGGGCTCCGCTTTTATGCTTGGCTAAATCTATATATTAGACTTCTGGGATGACTATGTGGTCATTTCCAGCGGAAGGGTCTTTCATACACAGATATAAAAGCCGCTGACTGTTAAAAGGCGTTGGCTACAAACCGACCAAATCCACTACAAATGGCTTTATAGTGCTTCTGTATATCCAGGGTGTCTCTGAAAGAATTGGTCACTTATTAAACCAACAACAGAAACAACTTTTAGACAAGCCACAAAAGACCATCAACAGTCTTTTTCTGCGACCGAAGCAGAAGGGTAAAACCGACCGTCCATCTTCTGGAGTAGTGTACAAAATCCGTTGCAGACAGTGCGATTTTGTATACTATGACCAAACCTAACATTCACTAAAGACGCGAGTTTCCGAGCACAAAAAGGCTCTCGTGATGTTCGATCCAATCTCTTATCTTGCGAACCATGTCCACGAATGTCATCATCAGATGGATTTTGACAATGATAAAGTCGTCGGACATGAGCTACATTATCAACAGAGGCTTTTTCTAGAAGCTTGGCTGTGAAAGAACCTAACGCTGGGAATGACCACATAGTCATCCCAGAAGACTACAAATGTTTAGCACGCGTTTAAGTTGTAAATTACGCAAAGAAACCATTCTTTGTAGTCACGCGCATACATCTTTTCATTATTTTGAAAAATTTCAAAATCGTGCGTAACAACAACATTAAGTGATGAAGGCTTAAGAGTTAGCTGAAACGTCTTACTACCATCAAAATACTATGAGTCAGTGACAAGCAACTTTTTTCAACGTTTTCTTGAACATGTAAAGTTCCTTTTTCGTGTGCCAAACTCTATAGCCATGCAAACAATCTAAGTTGTCTTAATAACCACAAACACAGATTAGAAGGCATGAACGTCACACCCTACTCTCTTTCGTCAATCCTTTATTGTAAGGCAAGGGAAAGTGAAAGAGACTTTCATAGCATTTGTCAGGGTCCAAGAGGAGACACTCAAGGAGAGCTGTGGTGTTGTGCCGAAAACCATGAGTTGCTATCGTGTTTTAGTGTACTTTTCACGTCACTTATAGTGCTTGCTTCGCTAATCATTGTTATAATTTTTATACAGCTATTTCAATTTAATGTTGTTGCCTGAGAACTTCAAGGCTTTGTATTAAGGCCTAAAGGTGACATGCAATTTTTTTGAGTAAATTTTCCGAAACCAGCAATTTTCAAATCTAATTAATATGATACAACAATCAATCTACGAAACAAAGTCGATTGATTGACTGACTGATTGAACAGCAAGCACGTTTTCTAATTAGCAAAGTACGTAATATGGTTAATGCTGTTTTTATTTCAATAAGCGAAAATTAATAATTTTCCTCCTAAAAATTGCAATGAGCTTCGATGAATGTTTAATATTTGAACTTTTTTTTAGGGTAACTTAAAAGCCCAATTAGTCAAAATATTAACACTAAAAGAAAACAGTGTAATTTATGAGTCGGCTTTACGTATGGCGAGTATTGCTGGGCACAAAGTCGTTCCAAAAGTATTTTTAGTTCACCTTTAAGTTGCTTTATCAAATCCTGTCGGCCTGCAAATGACAACATTTCACTCAAATCGTGCAGGTTGTCTGGAGATAACAAGTTAGCCTCAACTTTAACGAACTGTAACGAGTTTCAATGAATTTTTAATACTTGAACATTTTTTAGTGTAACTTGATTTACTTTAGTTACTTTAATTAACTATAAGTTTTAACGGCCAATTACCGTATTTAAAATGTTAACAATAACAAACAGTAATAAATGTAAAGAAGATCCTCGCAGTTATTAACGCAACTTATGCAGTTGCGAAAAGAAAGCCTGAAAAAATCAGGCTTGCCGGGATTCGAACCCTGACCCCTGCGATACCGGTGCAGCGCTCTAGCCAATTGAGCTATCAAGCCAACTGGGAGCCTCTATGATCTCCTGGGAGCTGGTCATTAATGACCAGCTCCCAGTTGGCTTGATAGCTCAATTGGTTAGAGCGCTGCACCGGTATCGCAGGGGTCAGGGTTCGAATCCCGGCAAGCCTGATTTTTTCAGGCTTTCTTTTAGCAACTGCATAAGTTGCGTTAATAACTGCGAGGATCTTCTTTACATTTATTTCTTCACTCCGCAGTTCAAATATATGAATCTCATATATTCATAATTTCAATAACAAACAGTGTATATTAAGAGCCGACTTTACGTATGACAAGTATTGCTGGGTACAAAGTTGTTCCAAGAGAGTCTTTAGCTCACCTTCAAGTTCCTGTTTTAAATCCTGTCTGCCTGCAGATGAGAGCATTGTACCCAAATGGTGCAGGTTGTCTGGACATAACAGTTCAGCCTCAACCATTAGGAAGAACAGTTCAGACGGCTCCTCCACTTTTTGAAGCTTCGAATCAAGCAAATAACCTTGCAGCCACTTCTTCATTTTGTTGAGGTCGTCAATGGTGCATTGTTTTAAAATGGTCAGACACTTCCGTTCAAATGTATCCCATTCTGAAAACGGAAATAACAAATATCAAAACATCATCATGTTGCCTCTCCCTCTCCTCTTGACAAGAGAGGTGTACTTTACCTGGGGCATCTTGAGTTATAGTCCAGTTCCCCAAAACTAATCTGTTCCAAGCATTCAGTTTGTAGGGAACAATTAAATGGCAAGGGTGGCAAAGAGCAAAAACAACATGCGGAGAGATTGTAATATTTTTCTTCGTGTGCCTTTCCATTAATTTTCTTCCCACAATCTGAACACCGCAAAAAGTGACATCATCATGCAATGGCAAGAAGACGATTGCAAATAACAGTTCTAGTATTTTACAATACTCAAATACAAGTGGGTTTGAACCAGCAGCTCAGAATCCTGCATTAATCCTGTTTTTACCTTCCTTAGCTAAAAACAGTAATTCCCCACAAAAAGCTAGTGTCCGTTAGACCCCCAACCTGTTGTAGCCTAAAAATTCGAACTAGGTTAACTATTGACACTGGTCGAATACCGTTGAATAAATTTGCATACCATGTTCGTGTTCTCATGCTTGTGCTGCTTTTGCTTTGCTCGCTGTCTATAATTTTGTCTCTTATTTATTTTGTTTCTCAGTTTTAAGTTTACGTAAATCGGAGGACACAAGGCAGGATCTGCCCTTATCTTGCTTAGAATGTAATTATAACAGGCATAGTGTACGTTTCTAGCACAAGAAATAAGGGACGAAACTCAGACCGAATTAGCTTTCTGATCAGCAACAAATAATTTCATCTTTAAAAAGTGAGAAACTCGGTAAGAACCTAATTAAATAGCCTAAATTCCCTTTAAGACACCAAAAATGTAAGATGATTTTTTTTTGGGGGGGGGGGGAATGGGGGAATTTACTGTAGCCAACTGGACAAGGAGGAAGAAGTGGAGGAAGTGGAGCCGGGGAGAGGAGGGCAGATAAATACATGTGCAGAGGAGGGGAGAGGAACTTTCTAAGAAATGAAATTTTAGTTTTGTTGTAGCTTGCGTTTTGTCATCAACTCAAAACAAACAAACAAACAAACAATCAAGAAAAAGTACTAGTAATTTGGTTTTTGAGTTAATGACATTGCAGTGTCGCAATGTCTTTTCAATCTCTCCCTAAACGCTTGTAGAGATTTTTGCAGTGTTAATATTATTTTATAACATGTTCACGTTAAGTCTACAATGCGTGCAGTCTCTTCCTCCTCCTAATTTGTTTAGCGGAAAAAGAACGCGAGAAGTTTGAAGCGCGAAGCGCAAGCGGAAGTTCCTCTCCCCATTCCATCCTCGTTTTATTGTTAATTTGTATATTTTATTTCCCATCGTGCGTAGGGTCTGACGAAAACAGGACGAAGTTGTAGTCTTCACAAGTCACGTGGTTTTCCGTTTAGAAACGCAGCCTGAAGATACAGATTTGTTGGCATAAGTAGACAAATTAGGACTAATTTAACAAGGGGATAAGTTATCAATTTAAAGTGAACTGCCCACAGAAATTTTACGCCACGTTTGAGTAAAACCTTTTGGCTCCTTTCGGAAATACAAATCAAATTTACATGTTGAATACTTCACGGAAAAAAAACTGCAACGCAATTTAGTAACACCGCCACTCTTAAGTAGAGCCTGAAAGAGGAAGGTAACTTCAGTAAAGGAACATCGTGAGTGGATCGTGGGTCTTGAGTCGTGGGTGGTGGATCGTGCGTCCGAGATCCCCATACGAAATTAACACGTCATATATACATTCCTTTTATGCCGTTTCAAACAGCCGTGCTTTATCAGCTATCTTCGAATTTTCAAAACACCTCAAAATTTGTGGCACTTACAAAAAAAAAAAAAAAACGAAGAAGATTCGCCAGCGTTGTCATCCAAGGGGTTACCTTAACATTATTCGCCATAATAATGGTGCACAATGGCTAAAGACTAAAAACTCTCGAAACGGAACTTGAGAACGATGTTATCGACAAGGACAACCTTGCTTTGGCTTACATGGATCGGTTACGTCCCTATGTCTGTCAATTGTAAATAATCGGAATACTTATCAAGAAAATTTTTGTATGTAGATGTGGAGATGGTAGTAGCACCAGATGTGACTCAATCCTTTTTTCGATGCTCTCTCCAGATTGTACATTTGAGGTAAAAGGTCAATCAAACGCATCTCGAGATGACAATTATTGTGAAGTTGACGTTGATGTTGATGGTTCGACTAAAAGGCAATCGGTTACAATAATTGTTAGAAAAATCGATAAACAAACGGAAGACGAAAAGGTGACAAACTTACAGGTACTTCCTTCAAGATCCTCCTAGCTAGTACAGTTCTAGTGTAGAATGGAACGGGCGATTTAGCTTGTATAATCGAACACTTTAAAAAACACTGAATCCCTTTAAGCTCCTTAAGGACAGTGCCTCGTTTTGTTACTGCGCATACGTCGTGAAACTTGCCTGCTGAAACCACGGTATTTTTGCGAGATTGTCTAACGAGGACTCAAAAGTTTATATTTAGGTTGCAGCCCTGAGCCAGCTTTTTGTGTTTGCAAAAGTTGATCAGTTAAATTTGATGTTGAAAAATGGGGAAATCTCAGCTGGTTTTCTTAAAGTGCACCTAACCTCTAAAATTTTTTTCGGCTAAATAAATTCTGTTATTATCTGGAACATTTCTTCGCAAAAATTTTTTGATTTGGTTAAATTCTCGATTTTCTGTGCCCTGTTAAATTCAAGAAAAATTTGGTTCACGTCCGAGTAAGAGGAACCTGGGGCGAGCCGCACTTGTGACGTCAGATCAAGAACCAAGAATTCCACGCCGCTTAGTTTTTAGCTGTGTTTCTCTGACTTTATTTGTTCATCGAAGCTTTCTGACCTTCTACCTAATTCGAACAAAAGCATAGTATGACTAAAATTCCAATGTTGTAATCCAAAGCAGATACTGAGACGAGCTACGCGGATTCTGCTGATTTGTAGATGAATTTTAGCTCTGAATGCGAGATAGATGCGGAACACGAAGTCGACAGTACACCGCCAAAGGATGAAGAAAGTGCCGTCCTGCCCATATCTGCTAAAAAGCCGCTAACCAACGAAGAATGAATTGCTCAATGCAAAAAGGAAATAAAGGCAAACTAAGAACTGGAACAGCAAATAAAGCAACTTACGATTGACCTTGGAGGGCCGCGAAGAAACCGGATTGCTGAGCTTCGCCCGTGAGTGTTTACATTTTATTTCGCACGTTCGGTCTTCACGTTTGGTCTTGGTTTTCCTGCTCTCTGCTTCTCGCATTTGAGATTTATATTCAAGCTGAGGGAACTTCTTATAGAAATGGAGATTTCAATAAGGCATTCCTTTCTTCATTTATTTATTTTACATAGAAGTAAATGTGGAAACTGCGATATTACTTACGTCTTGTCCATTTCTGTAACCAGCATTAACAATAACAACAATTTATAACACTAGTGAATCAGGAAGGCAATTATTTTCTAAAGGACATTGACGAGAATTATAAGCACGAGAGTTTGTTAGTATCGGTTCAACTGAGATTATCTTACCAATCATTTTTCTCGCGTCAACGTGCAAGCAATTTCCTCAGATCCCAGCGCGAGCGGAAATGTACAAATTATGTAAATTAACCGGCCCTCGCTTAACTCGCGACTCGAGGCTTCGCCGCTCATCGCTCACACTTCCATCTTCTTGCGGCCTTTTTTCGCACAAAAAATGGTATTAAAAGAATTAAGAAAGAGACTGCTTGTCCTCTTCTTCAACGGAGGATATGAACAAGGGATCTCTGCACAGTAATGTTTTGTTATGCTCGAGTGATTTGATATGACTCAAGATAAAATTCTCATAGCGAGGCACGTTCATAGACTAGAATAAGGAATAATGGCAATGGTTTGTTATTGTACGTTGTGGAGAAAGCCTGTTCGGTTCTGCTGAAGGAGGACTTTCTATAAATACGGTCTTTAATTTTAAACCCTTCGCTGTTTTGGGCATCGCTTACATGTAATTATTTAGCGCTTACCGTGTAGCCAACTTGAATAATTCGCAAAGGTAATAATTTTCTGCGTACCGCGTATCGCGGGTATTCTGTGGTTAATCGGCCGCTGAATCATTGGAAATACACAAAAAGCTATCGTTTGATCGGATACTAAAGTGTTCATTCATTCACACCTTCTTCTGCGACAACAAATCTTTACTTAAAACGCATCGAGCGTAGTATCGAGTGCTTGGAAGGCTGCCGCTTTGCTCGCTATTGCTTTACAAAATCCACTCATTTCGTCCCTTCGCCTCTGGTCGCTCGTCGTCAAAAAATGCTGTATTTTTGTAGTGATACGTCTTGTGATTCGTTTCTTTGGTTACTATGTCTCGGAGCAATACGAACGGTCGACAGTTTTCTGTACATCTTCGAGAGCTCAAGAGAAATATAGCCCCGATAGAGATAGCGCGAGACTGCGGGTTCTTGATTTGACGTCACAAGGTGACTAGTCCCATGCCCTCATTGCTCGACCCTGAACCAAAATGGTGGCTATTTTCGGCCGATTTTCCGTACTTCAACCGCGCACAGAAAATCAGGGATTAAACCAAATCAAAAACTTTTTGTGACGAAATGCTCCAAATGATAACAGGATTTATTTGACGGGAAAAAAATTTTAGGGTTAGGTGCACTTTAACTTTTCGCTTGAAAAGCCAAGGAAAAGCCGTGGATCTTTGCATAGATGTAATTGGCTAACGGGAGTTCCGTTAATCAGATGGGTAGTGAATAACTTGCAAATCAAGAACGAGGCCAATATTCCCCAATGCGGAACAAACAATTCAAGCTAATTCAATGAAGTTTTGAAATGAACGCATGAATTCTACACAAACGCACGCGCCAAAGTTAAGCATATACTTTTGTAAACTTTTAACCCAAAATTGTCCACTAGGCATAAAGGAAAAGCGTTTCTTTAAGTTAGTACAAAACAGTAATCCTTTCATTTAGTGTGTCTTAAATTAAAGGAAATTCGGCCAAATTATTAAACTCGCGAGCCGGCCGTCCATTTAGCGGTCTGTATTGCAAAATTTGGACGAAGTATTGAGGGAAGTAATCAGAATGTTTCTTTTCATCTTGGACAAGTTTGCCATACAATAAATCTTTTTTTATCTTAAAACGAACACGACCCACGACCCACGACCCACGACACACCACACAAGACATCACGACCCATCACCCACGACCCACCCATCCACGCCATTTAGCCTCAGCCTGTTTCTGATCATTTCTAAATATGCTTGAACCTCTTTTACGTCCCACTGGCTATTAAGTCTTACTAGTCACGGAGCAGAAGGGCACTTTGTTGTTAAATAAAAAGGAGTGAAAAATAAGGCTTTTGATGGTTACCTTTGAATTAAATACACCTATCAATGTTTTCTCTTCTCGAGGGTGGAAGATCAGCGAAACTCCACCATAAAAGTTGTATCGGAACCAAGAGAAATTTAAGTTTCCGTCTCAGCACTTTAATAGTAGCCTTATTTTGACAAGTAATAGCTGAATTAATACAGGACACAACACTAGCCACTGATCTGCTAAGGTCAAAGGTAACTTGCAAGGCCTGTCTGCCTCTGTTCAATAATTATAAGCTCAGGCTGTATGGTTGAGTATGTTTATAGGATGTGATAACTTTTGGCTAGCTTGAGATGTGTTTACCAAACAACGGCTTTTTTTTTTCGTTCTGAAAAAGGTACTTGAAGAAAATTTGTGGAATAATAAAACAATTATCCTACCCAATCTGGCTTTGTCGGCTATTAGTACCAGGTAATATTCTGTGCGATTGCGCAGTATATGCAACCTCAGTCCTCTTGATTACACCAAGACAAAATTTCGAGAAGTCAACGTTTACTACGTTTAAGGTGGCTCGAGCCTATTTATTAGTGTGTCGGTTACGTTTTTGAAAGGCGTTTTTCAGCAAGAAAGACTAAACCGATTTCCATGCTTTTGGCACCCTAAATGAAGAATGTTGGTACTTTAAGAAAATATTATTTTTTCGTGGGTACACCTAATGAGGAGGCGCTGGAGGTGGATTGGCCACGTCACCCGCCAAGAAGCCTCCATCGTCAAGAAGCCTGCCTTGCACTGGACAAGACAGGGAAAGCGAAGGGGAGGGGGGTCGTCTGAAGATCACGTAGCGGCGGACGGTGGAGAAAGAAATGCAACAGATGGGAAAGACCTGGAGCAGCTTTCAGTCATGACCAAGGACCAGCGGAAGTGGAGGGATCACGTTGCTGCCCTACACGCCACCCGGCGTAATGGGCATGAGTGAGTGAGTGACAAAAACGTTTGCGATATCAGCATTTATTATTCAACTGCATTCAGTAGAGTACAAATAACACCCAAAACGAGTACAAATATCCCATGGTATTTGCACTCCAGAAGACCGGTTTGACAGGTTTTCTACAAATGCCACGTCAGGCATTAGGCTTACAAGGTGAACGATGAAAAAATGACCGAAACGGTCGTTTTCCAGAAGAAAACAATGAATGCTTACCAAATTTTGAGGTTTTTAACGAAAACGAGATCCTAGAGACAAGCAATGACCTAGACGACAGTGAAATTTCTTTATTTATTGAAGAAAATCGAAACGTATTAAAAGACAACAGAAAAGACAAAAACTGACCTCAAGTCCGTTAAAGAAACAAGGGCCACTGAAGAAATTCCCGCCGAGGAACTTAACAATCTTTTATGCCATTTGTTTGTCAAAGTCAGGAAACGGAACCCATCTTTCCTCAGGAGCTGTCTTCAACAAATGCACAATTGTTGTCGGTCAGGAATCTCCACCGCTATCTCTTCGAAAACGACCCGTGGTTAGTGATTCGGACGAAGATGACTGAGCTTGAAGTGCTGTTTAACTTTGTTTGACTTGACTTTCGAGTTCTGTTTGTTCTGTCGAGTTCTTTCTTATCGTAGTTTTACTCGGTGACCAAGAACATTGTTGTTCATCTAACTGTAAACCCTAAAATAATTCAGTTTTGCCTTGTTCCATCTTTGTTTTCCTTGCAAGTTTGAAATAAAATCCTGACAGGTTTCACAAGTTTTCGTTTTTGACCAATCAACAACAACCTCACGTCAAGGGCGCGAAACCTGACCCCGCTGGCGCGCTCACTCGCTGCTCAGAAGTCACGTTAGTTTGTCACGCAACTCAGATAGTTTATAAACCACTTTTCCATTTTGTAGCTAAGTTGAATAATAAATCCCTTATTAGACGGTTGAGTGTGTAGTATCGTGGGATATTTTTACTCGTCTCTTGTATTTTGACTCGCCCTACGGGCTCGCCAAAATACGGCGCGACTCGTAAAAATATCCCACGATACTACACACTAAACCGTCTAATAAGATAGGAGGTCCGGCCAGGAGGTCCGTATAGGGAAAACCTGTGCCTGAGGTCTTGAGAACGGCCCAAGGCCGCAGGCCGAGGCCCGTACTCAAGACCGAGGGCACAGTTTTTCCCTATACGGACCGACCTAGGCCGGTGAATAACGTGTTTACTTTTTTCTGCAATTCTGGAGGTGGAACGAGGCGAATTGGTTTGAGAACTGTTTGTAAACAGTCCTTCTACGTGCGGTAGTTCCCATGATCAAAGTTAAGTTAAAATTATTAAGCTTACGAAAAAGAGCCGCTAGGAAATCGTAGGGATAAAGGATAGACTAACGATAAAACAGAACTAAAAATATATCATAAAACAATAAGCGTTAAGAACAAACCCCGACGTCTCATAGCAAGAATAAAGAAAAAAGCTTTGTCTTGATGAAAATGAAATCATACTTTTAAATTTGGCTTTCAGTACCGAAAGATCTTTAAAACAAGTAAGATTTTTAGTGAAAACTAAGGCTTACACTCCACAAACTCCAGTGCATATCTTAGTATTTTAAACATTTTTGTTCGTTCTTGGTCAAGATTTTCGCAAATCGATACTTTGAGAAAATTAAACTGTATAAAAAACCTGTTGACATGCAGCAGTTCTTGTCGAATGCACAGCGTTGCGAGGTTTCTTCTTTGACTATTTTAGCTAACAATCATTAATAATCATAGTCTTGAATAAAGCTAAATGGGACGAGATTAGAAACGAGATCTCCAAGGAAAATAACAAAATTTCGACCGAGAAACGGAGGTCAAAAGGCTACCTTGCAGTTAAGCCGTATTAAATCAAATGGCGTGTCAATAAGAAAACTACAACTCGAAAAAAAGCAAGCCAGCAAAATTATCTTAACAAAAACACAGGAATACTCGCCTTTTTCGGAGAATAATGTAACGGTCAAATTGAAGGTTCAACATCCCCCCCGGGCAACCCCGGGGCATTTGAACTTTTGGAATTTGTGTTGGTGAAATTCCCCTCCCCCGGGCCAAAAAGGCGTTCAAATGCACCCCTATAGGTCCATTTTAGGTGATCAAATGCCTACACCCCCGGGAGATCTTTGATGCAAGACCATATTTTTCAACTGTTGTAGCTTTCAAATGCACTTAAACTCAAGCCCGAAAAAAACTGAATAATACGACTGGTTTCTTGTTCAGCAGACTGTTCTGCGTTCATAAGATAGTTTTTATTCCATATATTAAAGCACTATAAAGAGAACCAACTTCAAACTCTTAAACAGTTGACAAACTTTGATCATAAAAACCTAGATGGTGTATACATGATGGCAAACGTCATAATTTCAATATAGCAAACACAAACTTTTGGTCTATTTCAATAGATCGATATAGATCAATACAAGTTAGATCAGCACCGAGGCCGTTATTCCATTTTGTACTTATTATTTTCTGACCTCAAGATCGATTAACACTTCATAATAAATACGGAGCAAAGCTTTTGCAGCCCCCTCTTTTGCAGCCAGTCGCAAACAAAGGCACAATTTTGTCCTCTAAAATCCTCCAATGTAAGACGCTCTGTAACCTCCGCCATGTTTTCGTCACGTACAAGCGCTGAGACAAGTAACATGACACAGAGGCAATTTGTTCAAATTCCCCACTCTTCCCATGCGGTTTTCAAATTCCCCACCCCCGCGAAGACTTTAACTGTCAAATTCCCTACTCCCCGGGCACAGCAAAGAGTCAAATTCCCGGGGTTGCCCGGGGGGGGGGGTTTGAAGCTTCAATTTGACCGGTACATAACCAGGCCTTTTATTCCATTGCTGATTTTTCCTTTCACTTTAGTATATGTAATCGCATGAGGCCGAGTAGAATTAAGGATAAATTTTCACGCGTATTTTCAAAGTTTTCACAAAATTGCCCGAGTCGCGTAGCGACGAGGGCAATTTGTGAAAACTTTGAAAATACAAGTGAAAATTTATCCTTAATTCTAAGAGGGCTCAATGCGATTACTTGTTTACAACATAGAGGGCAAAATTTTCTGAAAACTTTTCATTGCACGTCGAAACACAATCCGCCGCCGGCACTCAGAATAAACAATTCTCCACACAAGCAGTTTATTAAACTGCTACTCAGCGTCCAGAACAAAAAAGAAACTGTCTTTTATGCATATGTTCATCTTTTGAGATAATTACAATTCTAGTTCGTTGACAAACTCACACTCAAAACTCAAACTAAGTAAATTTATTTAAGCTTACCTGAGTTGCAAAGCGACCTCTCGCTCGCTGAATTAACCAAGGTTTTTGGTAGTTTTAGAACAAATAACCATTTGCTGTTTCCCGTAAAACGTTCAGGTTCACCTTCTGGAATTTCTCTTCGAACTATCAGCCGATTGCCATACCATTTTTGCCAACTAACTCGGCTAAATTTAAACTCTGAAACTATATTCTTGTGTTGAACAACTCAAATCCAATTCAAAATCTGCTTTTCGTTTCAAGACGCTTACAAAATGCAAATGGCGCGCTCTCGCGCTTAGCCAATCAAATGCGAGTATTTTTGGCGCTTGCCCAATCAGGAGTCAGTAATTTTGCCCTCGTTGGAAAGAAAATTAAGAAAAAATGCCCCCTGTCTCAACCAATCAGCAATCAGTAATTTTGCCCTCTATGTTAGAACAACGGTTACTAAGAGAAAAGTTCCATTTTAAGAAGAAAAATCCAGCGTTTCGTTATGCGGGAGTAAAATGATTTCACTCCAAGTTTTCCCGCGGATTGGAGCGGTCCGTACGCGGAGTCCGGATGGGAAAATCCGGACCGCTGGAGCGCGCGTCATTAGCCAATCAGATTCAAGGATTTAGGATTCCGGACCGCTCGCGCACCAAGAAAAAAATAAATATGTGTTATTCACCGGCCGGGAGGTCCGTATTGGGAAAAACTGTGCCCGAGGTCTTGAGTACGGCCCAAGGCCGCAGGCCGCGGGCCGTACTCAAGACCGAGGGCACAGTTTTTCCCTATACCGACCGACCTGGGCCGGTGAATAACGTGTTTATTTTTTTCTGCAATTCTGGAGGTGGAACGAGGCGAATTGGTTTGAGAAATGTTTGTAAACAGTCCTTCTACGTGCGCTAGTTCCCAAGATCAAAGCTAAGGTAAAATTATTTTAGTGCCCGTATCTTGCGAAAAGGAGCCGCTAGCAAACCGTAGGGATAAAGGATAGACTAACGATAAAACAGAACTAAAAATATATATTATAAAACAATAAGCGTTAAGAACAAACCCCGACGCCTCATAGCAAGAATAAAGAAATAAGCTTTGTCTTGCTGAAAATGACATCACACGTTTAAATTTGGTTTTCAGTACCGAAAGATTTTTAGTGAAAATTAAGGCTTACATGCCACAAATTCCACCGCGTATCTTAGCATTTTAAACATTTTTGTTTGTTCTTGGTCAAGATTTTCGCAAATCGATACTTGGAGAAAACTAAACTGTATAAAAAAACCTGTTGACATGCACCAGTTTTTGTCGAATGCACAGCGTTGCGAGGTTTCTTGTTTGACAATTTTAGCTAACAATCATTAATAATCATATTGTTTTGTATGAAGGTAAATGGGACGAGATTAGAAAAGAGATCTCCGAGGAAAATAACGAAATTTCAACCGAGAAACGGAGGTCAAAAGACTACTTTGCAGTTAACCCGTGTTAAATCAAATGGCGTGTCAATAAGAAAACTACAACTCGCAAAAAGCAAGCCAGCAAAATTTTCTTAACAAAAACATAGGAATACTCGCCTTTTTCGGAGAATAACCAGGCCTTTTATTCCATTGCTGATTTTTCCTTTCACTTTACAACGGTTAGTGAGAGAAAAGATCCATTTTAAGAAGAAAACTCCAACGTTTTGTTGTGCTGGAGTAAAATGATTTCACTTCAAGTTTTCCCGCGGATTGGAGCGGACCGTACGCGGGGTCCGGATGGGAAAATCTGGACCGCTGGAGCGCGCGTCATTAGCCAATCAGATTCAAGGATTTAGGATTCCGGACCACTGAGATGCTTCAGAAAAAAAGAAATATATGTTATTTACCGGCCGGGAGGTCCGTATAGGGAAAAACTGTGCCCGCGGTCTTGAGTACGGCCCGAGGCCGCAGGCCGAGGGCCGTACTCAAGACCAAGGGCACAGTTTTTCCCTATACGGACCGACCTAGGCAGGTAAATAACATTTTTATTTTTTTCCCAACATTTGCGAGTTTGCAGATCAATCTTGAAAGGTTGTCAGAACGCGCGTAAGTTTCACTGGGTCAGATGGCAGGAAACCGTGGAGCGAATGTAATCATAAACACTTCAAACTTTTTTAAAACTTAAGTGTAATATTTTCGACTAGAAACTATCGTATCAACACGGAAAAGGTTGTTTTTCAAGAACAGACACGCACATGGAAAATCCTGCCCGGCATAGGGATAAACAAGCCAATTAAATACTTATAATTAAGCTTAAGCTTACTAAAAACAAAAACAAAAGACTCAATCGTTAGGACAGGTTTAATTGCCCTTGCGTAAAAAATGAAAGAGAATAATACTTCGAAAAACATTTCTGTTTAGCCTAATTACTTTCTTTTTATGTTTTGCTTCGTACCTGTAAACGTATGTGCTGGTTCTTTGAATATAAACAATTTAATTATTTAGCGAAATCGTTCGGTTTGATCTCAGTTTTAACCAAAGCGAACGGTGCGCTGGCTTTTAAGCTTATCTTCATTTGCGACAGATGAAAAAGCAAAATTCCAGTTTAAGCCTGCACAATTTCTTGAATGAAAATATACGGAACCTCGTTAATTTAAGAGAAAAAACTGAAAAACGAAGTCATTAAAGTAAATATCGGAGTCAAAAGGCATTGTGGCGATCGCAATTTAAAAACTAAAACTGCTGTGTTAAGTGAATTCGACAACAAACCCACCAACCGCCATACTAAGCTACACAAAATTAAAACGAGTACTTGCCTTTTGAAGGTATTTCAAGGTCTTTTATTCCCCTCCTTGTTGAACTTTCCATTTACAACACACAAGAATTGTGACTTGCCAAAAAAGTCGCATCTTTGAGCCGTAAATAAAAAAATTCTCGAGTTCAACCGAGGTATGTTGTTTTTCAACTTTCATTCAATGGTTTTCGCGCGGTTAATTCGCGCGGTTACCACAACAAAACCGGTCCGGATAGGAAAAAACTGGACCAGCGGAACGCGCGTCAACAGCCAATCAGATTCAAGGATTCCGGATTCCGGACCGGAAAAATGCTTCAGAAAAAAATAAATATATTTAAAACCTCATTTTTTGCAAAAAATGTCCATAATTTTGAAATCCTAAGACAGATTTTTTCCTAACATCGTCAAATAAGCCTCAAAGCCCTCAAGTTTTGTATCTCCAAGTTTGAAGACAATCATGACCAAACAACTCGCTGCACAAAATGCTGGTTAAATTTAATTTTAAAATGCTATGCTCACACGTTTGTGTTAGCACTTCTCTGTAGAACGAGTGGGTCCGTTCGGATAGTTCGCAGTTGTTTTTTAGATGTTACTTCTATTTTGTCTCTGCTGTCTTTGTTGTTCAGTGTATATCAGTGTTATCAGGAGCAGGATTTGGTTGCTAGGTAGACCACGAAAACGTAGTCCGGCATTTGAAAAGAAATATGCTATCATAAGTCTGGGAAATCTTTTTTATTTTTCGTAATAACAGAATGAATGTAGAAGAATACTTACATAATTAAAGAGAAACAGACGTTGGGCTAGTTTTTGCGTGTATATAAGTTGTTTGAGTTTATTTAAAAACTTGGGATTGACAAAATTTTACTTTCGTGTCAGAAATCATGCCAACATTACACCTGTGTAAACATTCTACTAATTGAATTACGAACACCAAATTTAAATAGCTTTCGTGTCAGGAAAACCTCACGAATATGATCGTGCTAAAAGGCTAAGCGAGAGAAAACACAAAACATTTTTGCAGCTTAATGACAAGGATTTCAAGAATCTTTCTGGTGATCATCAAAGAACAAACATCATTTGGGAAGTTCAGAATAACGACTGAGTAAATCGTCACATCAATGTCATAACCAAGAATACATTCAACTGTGGGAACTACGAAACTAAACTGCGGACATGAAATACAGATACCAAGAAAACTTCAATAACGGTCGATTCTGGAGAGCTCAATAACGGGAAAGAGTCAGGACTCTTCTGGCAATGATGCAGGGAATACTTTTAAAATTTTTTTAAATACGCACGTACGGGGAAAATCCTGACTGGCCGATAATTCCGAACAACATACACTACATATCAGCTCAAAGTAAACCACATAAAACTCAAACTAAATTCTGTCAATAAAGTCCTTGAACTCTGTAAGGTGTGGATGATTTTTTTGGTAGTTTATAACTTAAACCTGTACCCGTAAACAATCGCCTTTCGTGGACTTCATTAATTATGATCAATTATCTCCCCCGGACAACTTATGCATAAAGAAATGTTTCCACTTGTAGATCAGACACATCAACACACAAAGACTTCTTTGCCATCTTTTCGACAGCAACTAAACTTAACAACCAATTTCTTTCCTCGTCCAGCTGTTCCTAATCCGCTGGCGAACGCCAACCTAAACTGAAGACGAGCGAGTCCTAACATGCTCCTGAGTAAACTTTTCCTTCCGATTCCTTTCTGCGCTGTCTTTGCAAATCAAAATCTACGATATTTTCGAGGATCCAAACACTCCGATTAATTCTTCATCCATAGAGACTGCGCAAAACTTGGTTAAAAGCCCCTCAAAACTTGTCTATTACACCTCGAAGGATTCCACTTTGAATGGCTTTGTGGGCTTGTTGCCAAAAAGTTAACGCACTAACACGACTGTTTACGCCAGGACAGCCCCAACAGTTCTCAGTTGCTATAGCAACTGCGAACTAAAAAGGTAATGTGGTCTCAAGTTCAGATTTTGACTTATAATACGTTGTGAGCAAAAGTCGTCCAGGATAGGTGAGTGGTCCCTGGCTGAAGCGATTACAAGGAAAAACGTTATCCCGCCAGCTAGGGTAATCCTAGCAACCAGCTAGAGTTACCCTAGCTGCCTTGTAAACACAACGCGTAACAAACAAAGAAACGTGTGAGGGCTAGGGTAACCCTAGCACTAACCCTACCTTGCCGTAGACAGGCCCTTAGAAACCTACTTGGCGGAGCACAATTCTGGAGGCTAAGACACTGTATTGCAAACTGCTGGGACTAGTTAATGGTTTGACTTTGCTTAAAGGGAAGCTCCACTGTTACAACAAATTGATGCTACATTGTTGGACTTAAAGTCTGAATTTCATGATCAATTCTTAAGTTAACAAGTGGAAAGTGCACAAATTACGCAAAGAAACCATTCTTTGTAGTGACAGGCATACATTTAACAAATTGACGTCAGTTTTTTATGCGTCTGTCCTCTTATTGATGACAAATTTCGTCATAACATTGTCAAAGTGTTGTAGATCCACGAGCCGCCGGCATCAAAATAGTTTGAGTCAATGACAAGCATTAACTTTTTTCAACGTTTTCTTGAACATGTAAAGTTTCTTTTTTGTGTGCCAAACTGTATAGCCATGCAAACAATGTAAGTTGTCTTAATAGCCAAAAATACTGATTAGAAGGCACGACCACCACACCCTACGCTCTTTCGTCAACCTCATTGTGAGGCAAGGGAAAGTGAAAGAGATTTCGATAGCATTTGCCAAGGTCCCGGAAAAGACAGTTAGAGGGGCGCTGTGGTATTGTGCCGGAAACCATGAGTTGCTATCGTGTTTTAGTGTACTTTTCTTTAAAATCTTTTGTTTTACGTCACTTATGATGTTTGCTACGCCAATCATTGCAATTATTTTTATACAGCTATCGCCAATCATTGTAATTATTTTTATACAGCTATTTCAGTTTAACACTGTTGGCTGAGAGCTTCAAGGCTTTGTGTTAAGGACAAAAAGTGATATGCGATTTTTTGGAATAAATTTTCCAAAACCAGCAATTTTTGAATTTAATTAGTATCATACATTGACCAATCTATGAAACAAAGTCGATTAATTGACTGACTGATTGAACAGAAAGCATATTTTCTGATTAGTAAATACGTAATATGGTTAATGCTGTTTTTATTTCAATAAGCGAAAATTTAAGAATTTTCCTCCTAAAAATTGTAAAAAGTTTCAATGAATTTTTAATATTTTGAACATTTAGTTTACTTTAGTTACTAAATGCTTTCCAACGTAACAGCGTGTAGTTGGAAAGCGTTTTCATTACGGTTCGTAGCATTTTCATCACGTTTGTGATAGCCTTTTGTTCTTAATTATTTTGACACTTAAGATTACGTAACTACGTTTGACGGTATGCTAATAAATATTTGTATAAATATCGAGGAATTAGCATTTTTTGGCTATCTCGCCTTTTGGACTGTCGCCGGGTGGAACCAAACTTAAAATTATGAATTTAGTCTAAAGCTCTAACCCTCGGAGCTCTATACGCTGCATTCGATCGAGGAGTGCGTTCCCGGGCTTTTTCGTCCCAATGGGGTTTTTATTCCGGGTTTTCGTACCGGGCGGCGTATCAAAGCATTGTATTTTCCTTTTATAGGTTTTTCCTAGCTTTCATTTTTTCGTTATGTTTTTATTCATGTAATTGCACTTGCACTGTCTTTTAATTTCATTTTCTATAGTACTGTACGTGTATCCGTGTTGATCTTAAGTATTAAATATATTTCGTTATATTTATTTTTGTTTAAGATCATTGTAATTATTCGGTTTTATTCTTCGTTTTACCTTGTGCATCAGCTGCGGTGTTATTCCACTTACGTTATCACAATTTATTGTAAATACTTGCACTCTTCATAATCTTGTTTAATAAAGCGCTGGTTCATGCTGTCCATCAGGCACCCAGCACGAGTCACACTCCATGATTGCCGTTGTGTTATGACTTGCGCTTTTTGCGCGGTGTGCGAAGGGTAGTAATGAATTTAATTTACTATTAGTGACAATTATTTAAAATATTAACACTAAAAACAAACAGCGTAATTTCTGAGCCAGCTTTACACGGTGGGCATATAGGACGCCTAAACATGAGTGCATCCTAGGAACTACTTTTGCAATTTTTATTCGTTTGAGCTCGAACTTTGCAGGGTGGTAGAACTTTGTATTCCAAAAAATCGTATGTTTTTTGTTTTTCGATTTTAACGGTTTTTGGAGGGAAAATGACGTCACAAGAATGACAGCAAAATTTAAATTTCAAGTTATGGCAAAACAAATAAATAATTTTGAAAGAGCATGAGGTGATAGAAACAAATGTGAAAGAAATTTTGGAAAAGCTCAATTGCTTTAGGAGATATAGCATCTTGAAATGTACTTATGTTTCTAAAAATAGTAACAAAATGGCGGGAAATTCAAAACCAAAGCTTAATAACTCTTTAACCAATTGCGCTCTTCAAAAAAAATTTTCACATTTTATTCTTTATGCAGACGGGAAAACGTTTCCCGTACAGTTTCTGATAATAAGATAAGAAATCACAACGACGAGATGTGATCCGTGGCATGATCATCGAGAAATTAAATCACTGTCAAACTTTCAACCCTATATACACATATTTTCGGCAAAAATTTTCTCCTTTTATTCTAATATTCTGAGTAATTCAGAAGATCTGCTGTCGTGATGTTAACAAATTTTTGTTAAATGTTAACAAACCACAACGACGAGATGTGATCCGTGGCACGGTCATCGAGAAATTAAATCACCGTCAAAATTTGTACCCTATATACACATAATTTCGGCAAAAATTTTCTCCTTTTATTCTAATATACTGAGTAATTCAAAAGATCTGCCGTCGTGATGTTAACAAATTTTTGCCGATTAATAAAAAAGAGAGCTGCCAAAGGCAGGTGTTATCGTGCCAGATCGGTCAGTGCTGACAGATCTGACAAAGAATTGCCCCTGGCTCTCAGATTAGATATTTAGCACTGGACTAGCCACCGGGCTAGTCTAAAAAAGTAGTTAGCTATGGAAACAGAAAGTTACTTGAAATCTATCTACACTAGCAGTACGATAGCCTGCGAACGCAGACGTATTTCCGGCTGTCGTTTCTCTCCACCGAAAGTTATTTTCGGCGGAGAGAAACGACAGCCGGAAATACGTCTGCGTTCGCAGGCTAGCAGTACGACAACAACCTCTTCTACTTCAATTAGTTTTCTATGTATGTAGTCTTTTAGTTATTTTATGTGTATGTGTCACAGTTAATTTTATATTTTTCATTGTTATTATAGTTATCTTATAGTTACCTTTAACTGTTAGTTAGGTGTCCCCTATCAGTGATCCATCTACCTGCGCGTCCCGCGTCTAAGACGCATAAATTTGTCAAAAGACGCAAAAATTACTTTCCAGATGCATCCCTCTGGACGCAGAATCCTCTTTCCCATAAAATGCAATCATTTCTGATGCCACTTTTCTTCTGTAGACACTGAAATACTATTATTGTAAACCATTTACCAATCGTAAGTCATCCAAATGAGCGCTCGAACTTAACAACAAAATATATACATGTAAGCTTAACTTTTTGAAATCAAACAGTTTGATGAAGATGGATTGTCTTAAACTATCCTTTGTTTCATCAAAAAGATTGCGAAAAACGTGTGCAAATGTCGCCGCACTCTTACCACGTAGTGTAGTCACTGTTTCAGCAAATGCGTCTCAGTAGAAGAAAATATTTCGTCCTAAATCAGCTTCTCACACTTCAGCATACATTTGATGAAAGAATCATGAAAGAATGACGATGTTGCTCTCACGTCGCGGAATAAATGCCAAATTTTTCTCTTACAGATAGCCTTCTTTTGTGGTTGTTGTTGAAAATGCGAAAAAGAAAATGTTGCTATTTTTCTTTTGCATTTTTGGGTGACTTCTTCTACGAGTTGTTGCGACCATTTTGATCTCAGACAAACTACCACTTTCCATATATGGAATGCTAGAAAATGTAGGCCTGCAATAGTGTACTCAGTTGGCTTCTCAGCACCCCAGTGTAGAGGTCAATTTTGCCCTTGTTGTTGCTCTTGAAAATATTTTTTTTCACTGAAAGCTGTAAAGTAAAATTGAAGATAGAGGGCTGAAAAAGGTAAAGGCTTGAACTTAGCTGTCTTTGAACTTGCTCAGGCTTTATTTTAAACATTTCTGCTTATTTTAATCAAATTTTTGGCTCTGGGACTCACAATGGTAGGTCTGGGACTCATGCTTAACTGGCCGAGTGAGTCCCAGGACTCAGTACTTTCAATTTCTAGATGGATCACTGCCCTATTAGCAGGGGGATTCCCCCCGGCTAGACACTTTAGACACGTTAATAAAGTAAAAAACAAGACAATGGTTTCATCTCAAGGGAGGGCATTTGGTGATGGATACTGGCCCAAGCCGAGAAAGACTTTCCCACCGAGGATGCTGCATGGGGAGAAGGAAATGATGTTATATCACGAGACCTTGAACAAGTAATACACACCTGCGCGTAAAATCTTCTTACCAAATCCCGGACGGAATTCGTAACGAGAACGAGACTCTGCGCTGGAAGCGGAGCCATATCCAGATTCTGAACTGAAACCAGAGCCATATCCAGATTCTGAACTGAAACCGGAGCTACGTCCAGATTCTGAACTGAAACCGGAGCTACGTCCAGATTCTGAACTGAAACCGGAGCTACGTCCAGATTCTGAACGGACAGAAGAGCCCCAACTAGATTTAGAACTGAAAGCAGAGCCATAACCAGATTCTGTAGGAAAACTGCTAGTGGAACCAAACGTGTACTCTTCGATTGGATCCTAGAAAGAGTGAAACAGAATTTCAGTGCATTTCACGCACCACTGGTTCAGACTGTGCTTTAAACAAAATTGATCACGTGATGACCGTTGTTTTGCTGATAACAGGATCACTAATGTTGAACTTGCACTGCATAAATTTCACACACAGGAAGCCCATGGGCGCCATGCTGTGCATATACAATATTATTACAGATATTATACATTTCGTCCAAATATAACGCTGTTCTCATGGATCCAGGGGTGAATTGCATAAAACTTAACGTCCGGCGTAACTCCCAACGTTAGATGTTCACTCCAGTTATAGTCACGATTTAAACGTCTGGCGTTAGCCGTTTTATGCAACTCGCTCCAGGAGATTAAAAGCAGTCATTATTCGAGTACTGAAGAGAAGCCTTGAAAATGGCCACGAACAGAAACTTGAATCATCAGCAGGACCCACTAACTAAGGCAATCTTGGAGAAATGGGTCCATTTCAATGAAATTTATCGTGTTTCCAGTGGATCGTTGCAGTTGATCGTTGGTCTTGAGGTCATTAGCCTTCAGTTATTTCCAGGTGAAGACTATAAAAGCCGAAAACGTTACCCAGTACAGATTGCTTCAAAACGCTTCAAATCAGCCACAGAAGCCAATTAGTCAGAACTAAAACAAACTTCTTAAATATGATTGGCTATTAGCAGCCGTGATTTGAACACAAATTGACTGTATGCACCACTATATGCGCTGTCATAGAACAGTTGTATTGAAATGGGTTCTGAAAAATAATCTGTCGCCTTTCCCTTCAATACGATCAATTGGTGAACGTGACTAAACCAATCGGACGACCGCGTATGCTGATCACTTGCATGACTACAGACAGAATTAGACTCCAATCAGTCCTATTACCATAATTAATAGATATAGGTATCACGCAGAAACAAGGTTGATATTTTTTTTGCTCTGAATTCTTACATTCTTAACATTCCCATAATTTTATATTTTGCCGAAGTGTGATAATGTATGTACAGCATGAAACAGACTCAGAGTACCTTTCAATTGAGTGTCGAAAGTAATTCGTGTTCGCTATGGTTTTGCTTTGCATCACTTTGTGATTGGTTAGAAAAACTCGCGCCACTTTCTCGACCAATCAGAAGTAAACCAAAACCAGTCCTGACTCGCTCCCATGCCTTTTCCCGCACTTGGCGCCTGTTACAGCCTGTACATGCATTTGCTTCGGGTCCTGATTGGTTTATTAGGTGATTTATGTTTGCTGTGATTAGTCAGAATAATTGCTTTGGTTTTGGTTTCATGTCACTCAATTGAAAACCACTCCACATACCAAATGCATTGCATACTTAGGCCGCAGTGTTTCAACTCACAGTCAAAGAAATAACCCCCTGTTCAAGACATGGTTCTAACTTTTGAGTCGGTTGTTGGAACTCTAAAATGTGATCATTCAAGTGAAAGCTACTGAGCAGTACTTTCCTGTGGTGCTGTTTATTATGCAGTACAAGGTGGTTCTAAGTTTTGAGACTGTGGATGAAATCCTAAAGAATACCGTTCAAATGAAAGCTGTTGAGATGTACTTATGCCCTGCACGAGGTCGTTGTACATGCTGTTTGGTTTATTCCCTTTTCCCACAAAAAAAGATTAAAGTATTCTCTATACAGAGGTAGAAAGCTGATTTTTAAACTGTACCTGTTCTAAGATTCGGCTGAGTCCTTTATGGCTCATCTCTGGCTTACCTGTAAATACTGGTAAATTTTATGTTGTTAGCTGTAAATCATTCTTTATACATACATGCATGCATGCATGCATGCATACATACATACATACATACACACATACATATATATATACATACATACATACATATATACATAAGCTTTATTGAAGTGTCAGGGTATTTAGCTATGGATAGCTAATTGGGGACACTAGCAAATACAAATATAAAACACAAAATACTAATATTATATAAAATAGATATAAACTAATGTGTATTTTATTATTGTGGTCTTATTTGTTTACTTTATTCTTTTTCTCTTTCTTTATCGTTGTCATTAATTTTATTTGATAGCTGCTTGGACATCCACACCAATTTCAGAAGCTGTCTCTTAGACTTCGATCAAACGACTTCAACATCATCCAATACATATTTATTGAACGCCGATTTTCTACTCATTTCTTTTGGCACTTGTGCAGCAGCACCTGTCGTGTACGTTGTCCTTACATTCTAATTTCCTATCATGGTGGTAAACTTTGGTGGCAAAGTAGTGACCCTATCACAGCATAAATAAAACCAAACATTGTCATATGCTTTCGAAAAAAGAAAAGTCTTCAACCTTGACCTGCACGTAAAGCAGCACGTCTTTCAAAACAAATAAATATCTCAAGTACTTTAAGGCCTGGGTCATGGGAGTAACAAGGAATAGATTGTTTATTTGTGATATTTTTTGCTTGGAACATGAAAATGAAACGAAATTTGGCACACAGAAACATCTCATCATCTTTAAAATTTTAAGGGCATTAGGCGTTCTCTTAGGTCACGTGACATGCCACCTGACTGTCGCTCTGAAAAATAGCAAATATTTGACGAATTGCCAATGGCTTTAAGAGAAAACATCAAATAATAAACATCCCACTAAAATTTGCCCATCAAAAACATCAATTAACTGATAACTTTCTGCCAATTATTTAGTTTTGGAGGAGTGATTAAATTCAGCCAACTTAAACAAATTTGATGTCTAAAATCAATTTGTGCTACAGTCGCAAGGCAGCAGCATGACGTTTGAAACGGCCTTAGAAGGCTAGGGCATCTGAGTGTCCTATGGCAGGTGCTTATGGAGAAATGTAAGGAAAATACAAGATTTCACAAAGTTATAGGGAAACATTATTGGCCAACAGAACAACCTCTTTTCAACCTCTCCCTAAAAGTCTCAAGCGACCTTGGCAATGTCACGTTTATTTCGTGATAAATGAGTTATTATATTCATCGGTTTCAATCATATGGTTTCTGGTTTAGAATGGAGGCAGGCCGTAAATAAAAATAATTATGCGACAAACAAAGACCACCATCATCATTGTCCTTCGTGACAAGTGGCGCATAGGGCGGAAACAAGATCCCTCCATTTTAACCAATGGCCTCTTGCTCCTGTTTCCATGACAAATCACAATGCATTTTTTAACAGGGTGAGGTTGTGAGACGCACACCCAACCCCAACCTGGAGGGCCAGGAGAGCGAGTTTAGTCAGGACCCTTTCATAATAGCCTGTCCAGCAAGGCTGAACCTGCCAGGAGTATGGACTTCTGCTGGCATAGCCCATTGAGGTCATTGAGCCTTGCAAGCCATCCCATCACGACAAGTTATCAGTCTCAAGGGGCGGAGGCATAAGCAAGAACTGGGAAGAACTGGTTAAATTATGTGTAAAGGGTTAGTTCAGGCCAAATTTACGTCTTAGTGTAAAATTGGTTAAGTATTCAAGATGATAGCTTTTAACACCGGGTTAGGTTAAGGTTACCGCTAGTTTTTAATTCCCCCTGGTATATAAATACCAGTAACAACAAGAACACACACAAGTAGATATTGTTACTAATTATAAGGTATGTAGAAGCTAAAATGAATAAGTTGTACATCATACCTTTTTCAGGACTTGATTTTGTTTCAGTTGGTAAACCAGTTTCCTTCGTATCATCCTCTTCGTTGTCACTGTGTTCACTTTCATCACGATCAGAAGTAGTTGTACCTACATCTGCAGCGGCCTCAAGCTCACTTTGTTCACTGTGTTCAGTACCTTTGTCACTGTCAGAAGTAGTTGGACCTAGAATCAATTGATTTTGGCATCTTAGTCGAAAATTAATTAATTTCAGGGTGTGCCAAAAGTTTAGACATTCTGTAGGGACATGGTGGGTATTAATGTCGTGGGCCAATTTTTGGATAATCAAGAGGGGAGGGTGGGTCACGGACAAATCCCTTCCAAGGGGGTATGGACAATCTCTGAAAATACACATTCCGAGGTCTGTAAGAAGCTACATGTAAAACAACCTTTCTTCAGCATTAATATTCACTTTCCATGCAAAACTGATTAAAGCAATCTGCACCTGTGTTAAAGTATAAAAGACTTCTCAGTACCCAAAATACTGATTTGAGTGCAATAATATTGATTGTCACATCCCAGGTTCGTAAGGTGTTTGAAGTGTCATCAATTTCCTGTAAGTGGAAACCCCCCATTTTAAGCAGACAAGCATATGTTCGACCGTATATAGCCAAATTTAGACCACAATTGCAGCCGGCTGAAGTACTATGGTGGCGCAGTGGAAGTTGTTTCTTAGAGTTTGAGTTGGATATTTTTCACTTAATTTTTTTATAAAATGAAGCCAGCTATTGGTCGGAGGTGTTTTATCCAGCTTCTGAACTGCAGGGGAAATTAGCAAGAAATAGCTCAAAGAGTTTCCAAAAACACCCAAGAAGCACAAAAAATGTACTGGCAATTCTTCCAGCACTTTATCATAAATGCACAGAGGAGGCGTGTGGTTTACTTGCATTAACAAGCGGCATGGATTAGGTATTTGAAACTCCAGCTTTTAACAAAATTAACACTTAAATAAATTACTGGTTGAGGCTCCTCAAATTTCAGTGTTTTTCTTAACTTTAGAACCGAAGGGATTGTGACTATTGGGAAAGCAAAGCAATGTCTGCTTCCCTGAGAACAAGTCATCAAAAATGACATATAGCTGCATGATGCTGATGCTGTCAACGTAATCAGTCGTACAAACCTTTCTTAGGATTTGACTCTGCCTCACTCTGTCTAGTCCCCTTCATACCCTCCCCTTGGTATTCACTGCTTCTACCTTCATCAGTGTCGCCAATAGTCTCTGTGGCAGCCTCAGTTGTTGAGCTTTCTTCTTCAACACAAGACTGTTGGCTCACTTTGTCTGCAGAAAAGGGCCGATCATAATAAGATGAAAATGTCCATTTAACTTTTGAATTAATATATTTTAAATGGCTTATACTAAAGTATTTAATATACACATCATGTGTGGACACTTTACGATTTTTGAGCCTAACGTAAACACCAGAAATTAATAAAGGCATTCTTGATATCTTCAAGTTGATACTACTATCATAAAACATTGATATAGCAGGTTGATAAAAGAGATTGAAGTAACAAGCATGAAAAACTACTTTCTCGGAACAGTTAGGTCGTGTTCTACTGGGATCAACCGTTTCAACCGAAACCGGTTTCGGTTGAAACGGTTGATGTTTCCAATAGAACATTTGTTCAAACGTTCTTGGTTGACACGTGGTTGTGACTGGGCATAGTTATTCCAGACTTCCTCAACTTTTCTTGCGAAGGTTGGCAAGATGGCGGAACAGCAACTCGTAGCATCGGTTGTCCTTCAAGAACTGTTAGAAGAATTGGTTCCAACGCGTTGTGAATCGGACAATGAATTGGAATATATAACAACATGGTTACTGGAAACGGAGGGGACACCTGCCACTCATATTACAGGCTATTTTGAGAATGTCGTCCCTAATTTATCAGACAGCAAGTTTAAAGGAAAAATTTCGAATGAGAAGAAATCCATTTGTGGCTGACACTTTACGCGATTACGCGCAATTCATAATGACGCAATGCGTGAAAACCGATGCTGCTAACATGTCAGCGGACGCTAC
This sequence comes from Siderastrea siderea, assembly GCA_964030785.1. Classification (NCBI taxonomy): domain Eukaryota; kingdom Metazoa; phylum Cnidaria; class Anthozoa; order Scleractinia; family Rhizangiidae; genus Siderastrea; species Siderastrea siderea. Next base: position 41,640,863 of record OZ034977.1, on the reverse strand, counting down.
CCATTGTTTTCACCCATTTCAACCGAGCTCAGAGCTGGTTGAAAAAGTTGATCAACCAAACCAAACCAACCGAAAACGGTTTTTTCCCGATAGAACACGACAAAACCCAACCAACTTAGCCAACCAAAACTCGGTTGATCCCAACAGAACACGACCTTAGTGTGGGTTTGTTAAAGCTCCATTATTTAGAATACTATGTATCAGTCAAATCCAAGATCGCCCAACCCCCCCCCCCCCCCACGGGCAAACCCCTATATAGTGGGTATATAGTGGGCAATTTGTCGTGAAACAAGGCTTGCCTGGTTGAGCATTTGACTGTCAACAAAACGTAGGTCAGTGGTCGCAAGCTACATGAGTGCTGCATTAAAAGAAAGTATATTAAGTATATTTGTTTTCCTTGTTTTGTTGAACGTTAAACATCAGTGTTTTCGGTGTGGATTTGATGCAATTGATTATTTACTGTAATATACAGTAGAGCTTGTATATTTAACAATTATTCTACGAGGGCGCGCTGGATATCAAATGATAGATAACCAACTAGGCGCGTAAAGCCGAGTTGGCTATAATCATTTGATATCCAGCAAGCCCAAGTAGAATAATTGTTTTATTAAAAACGAAATCACTAATTACTATAAAATCAAGAAAGAGAAAAAAGAGAGAGAGAAAAGAGATAAAAGGGAACAAGCATCGATCCCATGACTGAACGAAAAAGGTGCCAAAACCTTGCGAAGTGTTGCAGCGTTTCTCCGCAAAGCTGAATGAATCAATGAAACTGCTCTGAAGTGAACGTGTAAGCACAAGTTTTGGGAAAAAATCTTCCAATTATAATTGGCTTTGAAATGTGGTACGTCTTTGATTTTTCCTGAAAAATTGTTGTAATCATCGTTCAAAGCTTTACGATCTCACCGTTGTAGATGCTAGAGTTGAAATGAAGCTGAACAAGTTTGTAATCCGTTCGCACAACGGAGCCATCATGTGCTTGTTTGATCGAACTGAAGACAGAATTAATATTTTAACTCAAACGATGATTTCTATGCAGCTCACTGAAGCAACTATAGGAAAGTGAGGAACATTAGAACTCACCAGATTACTTTTTTAACTCAAACCATAAAACGCAGTTGTTCTCAGTTTAGAGCCCGTGGACGGAATGGTAAAAACAACAGTCAAACACCCAAGAAAGCGATTCAACTTATTTTACATGGCATCGGATTTGTATCTGAACATTTGGAGCCGTTGGAAAACAGAGCTACAACAAGTGCAGGTAAACCAGTGTCAAGTTTGAGTGCTATAACAAAAGATGTCGCCCTTTCTGGTAGCTAGCTTGTTCAGTGCTTGTTTTATTAAGCTTATAGATTGTTTCATGATTTTTGTACTGACTCGCCATAAAAGTGTGACAATTTTTATTAAATGCTTCTCTTGCAATTTGCTGTGTCTTAGTTTTACGTCATGTCTTGATATTTCGTCGAACGCCTTTCGTAGAAAACCTACTGTTTGCAAAATTTTAATGATCGACGTGACGACGAAAGAAATTGTAAATATGATGCTAAATGCTTAAATTTCTATTTCTACAATTTCTTGTCAAAATCAAGCCCTCCGTTGCGTCTTAGTGTCTCAGTGATGCTCAGTTGTAATTTCTGGTCAATTTAACTTCGCTGCAAAGTGATTTTTGTCGTCCAATTTTCTCACCGGGTTGCTGGCGAGGAAAAATCTTTCAGCTTACGTCGTTGTTGAGTGTTCATAGACCATATTTGGAGAGCATGGTATAATGGCTCAGATACCATGGCTGCTGAGCCAATCAAAACTCTAGAATTGCATTATACCATGATCCAGCTTTTTGTAAATTGCACTATTCTTTGTTTTGCTGGAGCATCCATTTGCATCCGTGTTCAATGTGGACTTGCTGCATTAGAGAACAGTCCAAAAAAACGAAAAAAACCTTCGTCAGAGCTCCAAAATTATATAATAATTTAACACGAATAGAAAAGTGCTATATCGACAAAAACATGTGTTACTGACTCAAAAAGACTTTGCATTTCTCTGTTTCATTGGATCCTCCTTAAGCTTTATATTTGGAAAAGGAAAGCAATGTCTGTTTCCCTTAGAGCAAGTTATCAAAAATGACATAGCTGAATCATGCTGTCAAGGTAATAAGTTGTACATACCTTTCTTAGGACTTGATTCTGTCTCACTCTCTGTAGTCCCCTCCATACCCTCCCCTTGGTATTCACAACTTTCACCTTCATCAGTGTCACCAATACTTGCACCTACTTTGGTGTCAATGGAACCCTCACTTGTTGAGCTTTCTTCTTCAACACAAGGTTGCTGGCTCACAATTTCTGCAGAAGAGGGCCGATCAAAATAACATAAAAATGTTCATTTCACTTTTGAATTAATATATTTTAAATGGCTTATACTAAAGTATTTAATATACACGTCGTGTGCGTGTGTGTTGAAATGGTCTGTTGAGGGGATTAGCCTGCAGACCAACAAACTAAAAGACTAGTTTTCTTTTTCCAAGGCTTGACTGTTTAATATATACAAACCGTTGAACTTACAGTGCAGAGCCTAGCTTTGATTCACACAAGAATTATCGCTCTCAAACTTTTATCTTGACCAGGCGAGAACTGTCAATCTCACGTCAGTTACCTGTCAAACTCAAATTTAGGCTAACATAATGCCTTGCGCGGTAGATCTATTGCGAAAGTATGCTTGCGCACGAAGATGATTGGCATAAAAAGCTTCGACGAATTACATAGTAACAAAATCTAGTTTTTCCTAAATTTTCAGCATCGTCCTCAAGGAATCTGGTCAAAATAAAGTAAAAAGAACAATATAAAAATTACAAGGAACAATTCTATCGATTAAAATTCAACACATTCTACTTAAATACGAGTGAAATCGCAAGTTGAATATCATTACATAATAACAGTAAGCTCAGTAAGTTAAATATAGAACAAAAGCTTCTTCTCCAGACCTAAAGTCCGCCTTTTTCAATAAATTAAAACTGGACGTGATCAGCAATCTTGGAAAGCAAAAAATAACATTCAAAACGGAACTTAACATAGCACCATTAACAATAGACGATTTGTCTTGTGCAACACTTGTGAATGAAGGCTTCCCTTTAAAACAAAACGGCTAAAAGGCAATTACTTCAAGGAATAATAAATGGTACGAATTCAGCAAGAAACACGAAGAAATTGCGCTTAAAAATGATAAAAGTAAGATAGAGAAGTTATTTCCAGGAAAACAATCACGAATGCCAAATCTTAAGGTCAAAACCAAAACAAGCAAATTGTTGTACAGTCACAAAAACAATTGAACACTTCATTAAATAAGGATTAACTTCCTAGCAACGTATAAACAAACAACGCAAAACATCCGTTTCACGCCAAAAACGTACCAAGGAATAAATATCAAAAACTCAATCAAAGCACAACCAAACACGAACTGTTGAAAACGTTGCGATCACTAAAAACCTACAATATTTTACTTAAAACTTACACAATCATTATTCTAAAGAATCAAGCATCACGCAACACAAATTTGTATACATACAATAACATCAGCTGGTGTAACACCATGTTAGAAGTCAAAAAACATGAATAAAATATGAATTTTCGGACTGATTCACTACGCAAAGTTTAGTCTTAACAATTTCATATTTTTATTGTTTAACATGTGGACACTTTACGATTTTGAGGCTAACGTAAACACCAGAAATTAATAAAGGCATTCTTGATATCTTCAAGTTGATACTATTATGCATGAAACATTGATATAGCAGGTTGATAAAAGAGATAGAAGTAATTAGCATGAAAAACTACTTTCTTGGAACAATTAGTGTGGGTTTGTTAAAACTCCATTATTTAGAATACTAAGGATCAGTCAAATCCAAGATCGCCCATCCCCCCTCCCCCGCGGGCAAACCCCTATATAGTGGGCAATTTGACGCGAAACAAGGCTTGCTCGTTTGGCTGTCGACAAAACGTAGGTCAGTGTTCGCAAGCTACAAACTACATGAGTGCTGCATAAAAGAAAGTGTACATGAAGGTTTTCTTGTTTTGTTGTACGTTAAACATCAATGTTTTCGGCGTCGATTTGATGCAATTGATTATTTATTAACCGGCTGTCGCCATGGCGACCGCAGGTTAATAAATTGGGCCGGGTTTTTGGGTCACTTGCCTTAGTCTTATCCGGTTTTGTCTCCGCCAACACAGTTTCCATAAACGTCCGGTTTTCTCCTGACGATTACCTCAAACTTCCGGTTCTGGTTATGACGTCATGCAGACATTACGTCATGATTTCGTCACGCACGGTAAACAAAACTGAACGTTAATTTTAGAATGTTAATGTTCCATACTTATTACACACAGACAAAACGCTGTTAGCCTTGTGGTAGCCGTTTAAGTAGGGGTTCGTGTCTTACATACAACGCATGCGTAAAAAAGGCATTGCTACTGGTATCTCTCCGCTCGTTACTTATATGACACAGATAAATTGCTGTTAATAATGTGGCAGCAGTTTAGGTAGCGTTTCTTACACACAACACATGCGCAACTAAGTTCGACTCAATTCTTGATCGTGAAGTGGCGATTTCGTTGTCCCCAGACTCTGATGATCTGCTCGTTTTTATCAACCATTATATTTTGATTTTACTGCTATCCTCACTATTTGTATTCAACGTCTAGGTACAACAGTAAATATTCTCTCGTCTCTGCGTAAGCATTTTCAGTTGTGGGGGAATTTATACCGACGTTCAACGTTTGGGTTAAGTTTGCTTTTTTCAGAAGAATAAATAAAAAGCGACAACAAAGATAAGCTGAGTCGTCAGAGTTAAAACATGACGTCATCCAGTAACGCAATAGTCAAAATATTGTGTCACACAGTCAAACTTTTCGTCACGATAGTTTATATGAATACGGGATCGCACTAACATTTGTTAACCTGGGACAGAACAGCTGGTTAAAATGCCCATTGGGCTTTCTTGTTGTAATATATTGTAGAGCTTGTTTATATTGCACTATTCCTTGGTTTGCTGGAGTATCCATTCGCATCCGTGCTCAATGTGGGCTTGCTGCATTAGAGAACTGTCCAAAAAAACGACGAAAACCTTCGTCGGAGAGCCAAAGTTATAGAAATTTAACACGAATAGAAAAGTGCTATAACGACAAAAACATGTGTTACTAACTCAAAACGACATTCATTGCATTTCTGTATTATTGGATCCTCCTTTAGCTTTAGGTGACGCAAGTATGATGAAGTAGTCAACTGTTTAAATATTATATCTGAATAAATGATTGTAAGACGTCAAACACATGGGAAAAGTTTTGTTAAACTCTAGCATCAATACCTGCTTATAATTATCTAGAGGGTGGGGAATTTGACTCTCTGTGAAGATTTAACCGGTGGGGCATTTGATGTTGTAAACAGCCAAAGTAGACCGGTTTTTTTTTTTTCAAAAAAGTCAAATGCCCGGGGGCTTGCCCTGAGACACATTAAAGCCCCGCAAGGCCTGAAATTAAATAAGCTCCTCCCCCTTAATAGAACTTTCAAGGACCCAGTCATTAGATGTTTGGCTGCGTGATACTGTCAAGGGCGTACGTAATCATTTGGACATACCTTTCTTAGAACTCGATTCTGCTTCACTTTGTATGGTTTCCACTGTATCATCCCCTTGGTTTTCACTGTGTTCATTTTCATCGCTGTCAGCAGCAGTTGTACCTACAGTGCTATCTGCAGCAGACACCCTACTTGTTGAGGTTTCTTCCTCGACACAAGGTTGCTGGCTCACAGTGTCTGCAGATGAGGGCTGATCATTAGTCAAAGATAGACATTCAGATATATAATGTAACATAGAATCTTTCAAAATTTAAACCCAAAGTATATACCAGAAAAAAGAAATTCCCTTTTAATCTTCAAGTTGATTTGATATGCATGAAAAGACAACATGAATAGTTTTATGCTGACAAAATAATAAATATAAGAATATATATTAGAACTGAGGGATGAAGAATTAAATGTAAAGAAAATCATCGCAGTTATAGACGCAACTTTTGCAGTTGCGAAAAGAAAGCCTGGATTTTTGCAGGCTTTTTTCAGGCTTGTATGGGATTCGAATCCTTGACCTCACATTTATGTTTGTTTATTGAAAGCCGGATCCCACAAGTACGGTGAAGCTGCGTATCTTTCGAAGCAAATAAACACGGCATACCACAAATTATATGGAATTAAAGACAAAAGGGAATTACGACTGGTTTCTCCTCCGATTAGAAACTGGAAGGGGCAAGTGATTGTTTGGCTGTAAGAAAACATGATATCCAGGGAGCACGTGAGTCAAGCTGTGTTGACCGGATGAGAGCTGGTTGCCTGGGGTTACTGAGTGACCAACAAATAGTGAACATTTTGTGAACTGGGCTCGTCGCTATAGCAATGGACACAAAGTGGCTCGTGTGTTGAAGTGTCTCCCTTGGCTTTAAACAGTTACATGTTTACTTTAAGAGCTTTACTGATTTGATCCCCTTCAAGGGCAATTTCTTTCACTTTGTCTTCTTCCGAGTCAAGAGCAAATCATGTCAGGGGAATACAGTTGGCGAGTCGGGTGGGGAGAATTTACTCGGCAAATCATGTGTGAAAAGTGAAAGGAGGGCATTTTATCTTGAGGTTTATTTTTTAACTCGTGCAAGAAAATGGGTGCATCAGATGTACATGTACTAAAACCATATTTCTTGAATTACCATACGTATTTAAGAGTTACTTTCAGTAAACATTGAGCATTCGGCGGCAGAAGTTGAAAAATCGAATTCTTTCATATTTTGCACATAAATGGGTATTGGTAAAACTAGAAACCTGATGTGGTTCGTTTTCCCCAGAAGCGCTTTATTTTCGAATATGGCGTATTCCCTTTAAAAACACGATTTAACATGTCTGCAACATTCTTATGTAGTTCGTCAATACATTCCCTGAAGTTTTCTGAGATCATAGATGGAAAATTCAACTTCAAAAAAATTCAGCAAAGGACATGTTCTTGTTAATTCACAAGTAGATAAAATCGAATGCGGTTTAGGTGGGTACTAAAACTTTATTTGTTTACGTTATTATAACAGCAAGGCCATTGTTCAGAGGCCGCGCAACCCCAAGAGGACTAAGTCAACTGACGGACGACGACGACGACGAAAATGAAAAACAAAAAACGTCCATTTTATGAGTCGGCACGACGGCCACCTAAATAGGGACCCTTCATCAGAGCTCTGATGCGAGATAGTACATGGTACTGTGTATGGTTTCGAAACTGCCTTGATCGTTGTGTTTTTCAGCCGAGGTGCGATAATGCCGCATGTGTTATCTATTGGGCTACTTTCTGGCAATTACGCAAAATGATTTTTCCTGTACGCAGAAACAGAAATGACAAAATGACTTCAATTGCTAGAGTATTAAATAGACTCTCACATGCACCGTTTCATGTAGCAAACACGTTTGAAGATATGGATGATGTGCTATGGGCATGGAACTGGCTTTTTAAAGAAATCTGCGACAAACATGCACCTCTAAAAAAGATTAAAATCCGAAGCAAGAGCGCACCGTGGATTACAAATGAAATAAGAAGAAAGATGAATTACCGATACAAATTATTCAAGTCTGCTGTGGCTACTAAAGACGAGACTGCCTGGGCCAGATACAAAAAAGTCAGGAATGAAATAAACGCCGACGTAAGAAAAGCGAAAGCAAACTTCTTCCGTGAAAAAATCGAATCTGCGAAATCCACTGCAGCGTATTGGAAGATTCTCTCCGATGCAACAAACCCAAAGAGAAGACCTCAAATTGGGCCACTAAAACGACACGATAACACTCTCGCTGTTCGGGACGAAGAAAAAGCAAACTTGATAAACGCTTTTTTCGCAAGCATTGGTGAAAATCTCTCAAGGAACCCTGCAATCGCCACAGAAAGGGATAACAGACTGCTACAACGATACAAACGGTCTCTAACATTCAAATCTCAGAAAAGCTGATATCGAGCAAAATTAAAGCCGTAAAAACTAACAAAGCCACGGGACCAGACCAAATAACTCCTAAGTTGTTGCGTACAGCTGAACCAGAAGTTGTTCCACCGCTCACCAAGTTGTACTCGCTAAGTGTTGAGAAAGGCAAAGTTTTTGACCAATGGAAGACGGCACACCTATGCCCTGTTTTCAAAAAGGACGACCCGACTGACACGAGTAATTACCGACCCATCTCCTTACTCAGTGTACCAAGTAAAATTCTGGAATCGTGTGTGGCCGACACTTTAGTAGAACATGTCATGGATAATGGTCTACTCACTGACAAACAATGGGCTTACCGCAAGAACCACTCGACCCAACTATTGCTGGTTCACCTCACGGAATGTTGGAGGCAAGCCCTTGATAGAAATTTAGTGGTTGCTACTGCCTTCGTGGATTTCAGAAAGGCATTTGACTGTGTTTCCCATAAAATTCTTTTATCTAAACTAAAGCATAGATTTGGGATCGAGGGACACCTCCTATCCTGGTTGACGGACTACCTGAATCAAAGATCGCAGATTACAGTAGTGAACTCTGTCCAGTCAAAAAAGCTGAAAGTGACCTGTGGCACTCCACAAGGATCAGTCCTAGGTCCGTGCCTGTTCAGCCTATATACCAACGACATGCCAGACGCTGTACCTTCGGGCACCTTATTTCTGTACGCTGACGATACAACAGTCTGCTGCACCGGCTCAACTGTTGATGAAGCCTGTAGTCTTCTTAACAAAGCACTTAATGAACTTAACGAATGGTGTGTTACCAACTCCCTCACACCACACTCTACAAAATGCGAGGCAATGCTGTTACACAGAGGTTCTTTGATTGGGCCACACCCCCTCATTACAATTGGCTTGACTACAATCTCATGGGTGCACCACACAAGGCTGCTGGGTGTCATCATAGACCATAAGCTTACCTGGTCGAAACACCTTTCAGATCTGAAAAGAAATTTCTCCAAGAAGTTAAACCTGCTGAAAAAATGTTCATTTTTGAAAAGAAGAGCTCTTCTCGACCTTTATTTCAAAGTCATACTGCCGTCTGTTACGTATGGCATCATTGTCTGGGGGGGTTGCAACAACTCTGACCACATACAAGCACTTGAAACATTGCATCGCAGGGCAGCGAGAATTATCTTCAATTTGTCATGGGACACACCTTCGGATACGGTGATGGAAATCACTAAGTGGGACTCAATACTCGATTTATACAAACTCAGTCTTATTAAGCTGTTTTACAATATTGTAATCGAAAAGATTCCTAAAACGATTTCAGATTTGGTAACGTGGAGACACGGACCCTACAACCTAAGAGGACACCTAAAAGCGGTCGTCCCACGATTTTCAACGTCGTTTTTAAAGAACTCAATCCGGTACAGAGGCGCAGTCTTATGGAATTTTGTGTCAAGCTACTTTCAGTTAATAACGCTACCAACCACAAGCCGTTTTGCAAAAAAGCGAGAATGGACCCCATATTTAAAAAACTTAATTTTGGCAGTTTGTCGATCCAGACAACTCCGAAACACATGTGTGATTTTCAATTTTAAATCTTAATCTTATTAAAACATAATATCGTTTATTTTAGTTTATTACAATGTAATATTAATTTTTCTTAGGTAGGTAGGTAGTCACACGTACACACGACCCCTCAAGCATGTATTTGCTTTAAAACAGATCGTGGTTAAATAAAGGTTTACTTACTTACTTACTTAGACTACGAGCAATCTCTCTTTCCGCTCAGAGATAGTCGAGGAAAACAAACAAGTGAGCAAGCGCAAAATCGCCTGCTGCATTGAAACGTCACTCGCATGTCTGTGTCTGGTTCTCGTTACACTTGGGCTGAGGAAATATATACCTATTTCGAAAAAGTTTGCTTCAGACCGCATGTTTCATAGACCGCAGTGCATCAAAAAAGATAAAATTATGGCTGTTTTCTCTACCTATTAGCCCTAAAGCAAGAGAAAATGTGTATTTTTTTATGATTTGGTTTTCTCCTGGAGTGCCTTTAGCGAGAAAAGCAATCAATACATTGATTTATAGCAAACATGATGCTTTGCAGTCTATGAAACAAGGATCATGCATCATGCATCACTGAAGCAACCTTAGTTGAAATAGGTGCATACTGTTGGTAAGTTGTACGTATCCAAGTTAGATGTGTTTTGACTGAAATGAAACTGTAGGAAAATCTCGCAAAGAACGTTCTCAAACTCATTAATTATTCATATTGTTATCAGCCTACCAGAACGGCCCATTCTGGTCAGGTGGATGAGTTTAGAAACCCAATGAAAAACGAGTTGAAAACCACACGCGTTTAGAAACGATTTCAAACCCGTGTGTAAATTGTTTCTTAATCTGCATATTCAAAAGGCAAGACGAAAACATGGACATCAACAAATTTATTTATTCACACAATATGAGAGCAAATTATGACAATGAAAGCAACACTACTGCACCTTTTGTCTGATGCATCGAGGAGATTGAAATCCAAGTTTGCATTCTTTTCCTCCATGAATCGACGTATTCCGCACACAATCTGATATATGGTTCTGGGTGGGTATCTTTCCTTTGATGGTTTAGCAACTTCTTGGATAAACTTTGCCAGCCAATAATTGAGGCTTAAAGCATCCATTTCAAGCAACGGAAATTCCAAGGACTGAACTTTGTGCAGATCGTAATTTTTAAATAGACCGCCTGGTTCCAACGTTGCTACGTTAGGAACTCGGACTTTTTGCCATTGTTCAAAAATTCCAACCGCCCATTTGTTTTTATATTGGGTAGACTTCGGAATAGCGCTGGCCACACATTTTTCTTCTTGTTCAAAAGTTTTGGCAGCTCTAAATCTGTACTCTGCCATTTCTGCCATTTGGCTTGTGAATTCAAAGCAACGTGTTTGCTTCGAACTGACAAACAACAAGACTGAAAAACGTTGCATTAAATGCAAGAATAATTTCACACACTAGCACGTCGGCGACGGGATCTCAATCAACGCCTCAAAGCGTTGATTACGATCCACAAATAGAATATTTGAATCGAGAAAACTCATTAAAATGATAAGTGCTTCTAATTTTTTTTGTTGGAGAAGTAATTACAAAAACTCGTGCTTCGGGTTTCATCAGGTTTCCAAACACTCGAAAACAATAAAACCACTCGGCCTGCGGCCTCGTGGTTTCAAATGTTTTCTCGTGTTTGGAAACCTGATGAAACCCTCGCACTCGTTTTTGAAATAGTACGTAACGTTTTTAGAAATACCTGTCTCTGTAAAAGCGGTCCGGTCGGTTCTGGCTCGCAAAATAGAATCGCTTGAATTTTTGTGTGCAGAAAGCATTTCATGCCAAACTATCAAAACGACGATTATTTTGTCTCTAACTTTTTACTTTGCTCTGTAAGTCCAAAAACTAAATTCTCCCAATATTCAGTCACGAAATGCCGAGATCTGTCACGATTTTGAGTAATTTTTGAGCGGCCAGCGCGGGGCACTCATTGTGTTTACCACTGAAATTTTCATATAGCAATTAAGATAGTCCACTATATTGTATGTGGCTGGAAGTTTCAAACAATTTGAAGCAAAACTGCCTTTATACCGTAGCGCTTTGTAACCCTATATGAGATCTCGCGCGACGCAACCCCAAAATTTGTCATTTTTGAGACCACTTTTCCCAGCTGGCAGATGAAATTAAATGATGGCAATGGTGCACCTGTAAAGAGTGATAGTTGTTCTTCAAGAATATAAAATCAAACGTTGTCTAAAACTACTTTGTCTGCACCTACGGAGACAGGCAATTTGCACTATTTTGCGTGATTTATGCACCTATCAATTTAAAGCCGGCGGGGGGGGGAGGCATGGGGTGGGGATTTGACATTTTTCAAAAATTTGCCGTCAGATTCCCTGCCCACGAGCAAACCATTCCAGTCAAATGCACAAAAATTTCCCCACCCCGGGCGGCATATTGCTGTCAATCATTCCCAGGCTGGATGCAAGAAAGAAGCAAGGAAAACAGGAAAACTCTATAATTTTCACTTCTCAACGTTACTACGTCTCCAAAGGTACTATTTAATAAAAATTCAATCTGCGTTTAATACACTGTGTATATCGAATTACAAAATCAACAGATTCTTTAAGAAACAGTTCGTGTTTTCTGCAAAGGCTGCAGAAAGCATAACATTTGAAAAAAACAGTCATTGCAGCGACTGGCCCGTACACTGATCGTTTGCATTGGCCAAAAAATCGACTTGGTTTCTCTTTATCCCTGTTTACTTCGATACTGCAATGTCTAAAGACGTTCAAATCAACAAAAAAACTCTAAAATATGGAGATAAAACGGTCAAATTCTTTGATTATCTGATTCTCGATCTCGTGGACAGCCATCATGATTTCAAGGACGTAGAGCGCATGCGTGACATGGGAAAAGTAATTTCGGTCTCAGTCTCTTTCGTTCAAGTCGACTTCAAACAGATCCACGTTGGGCGAAGACAAATTCAAATATCCCCCTCCCCCGGGAAGGCAAGATCAGTCAAAAGCCCCACCCCAGGGCCAACAATAACAATCAAATCCCCATCCCATGCCCTGCCTCCCCCCCCCGCCGGCTTTAAATTGATAGGTACATTACGTAAACAAGAAGCAGCTTTCATAGCCGGGCTGGATTTTACCAGAGGACAACCGGAAAGATATAAGAACGTTTTATGACCGTGAGCCCGAGCTAGAAAAAAATTGGAACATGAACAAAGTGCCCAAGAACATAAAGAACTTAATATGGTGCGAAATAGGGGATTTATTTAATTTTTTGGTCGCCGCCATAAATGAACATATTTCATGATATTTTATATTAAATTAGGTAGGCGACGTCACGCGTTACGTCTTCGTTGCATGGTTATGATCAGCTAAATTTGTAAATTTATCGTACCCATGCGAGTTTTTGAGTATGAAAATAGCAATTCCCTTAAAATTATTTTTCTCTTGTTGCCGTAACGTAGTATTTTAGTTTTCATTTGGTGTTCTTACATTTTGTGAACGCTCGCATGTGCGTTTATTGACTTTATTTGCTTTACAGTTTTGAGCGCTGTTGAAGAGGAAAACGTATGAACAGAATTCACAGCTTAATCTTTTAACCAGTTTTCAGAAAAGAAAAAAACAGAACTTTAACATCATAAAATGTTCCTTCTTTTAATATCGCAACAAGTTACCAAGTCTTTCTTATTGTCGATCTTGAGTGATTTCAAGGATAGGTGTAATGCTATACGTAGAATTCACTTGACCATGAAATCTGATTACAACGCTGGGAAAATTCAACCCGAAGTTGTCTGAATTCCTTCCTGATATGTGTACTGTTACGACGTCGAGGAACCGTAAGCCTTAGAGACTCTAGTTCATGTGGAGAATGACCTTGAAATGTCGAATTCGTGCGCTTAGTTTGAGTGTAAAGACTGGCATAAGTATCCATTTACAAGCGGAAAACATACATGAATTTCAATTAAGGGGGCCATATACGTGAATTTTTAGGAAATAGGATAAGATTTTTAAAAGATCTATTTGTTAACTCACCTGAAATTCTTTACAAGTTTCAATTTTCTTAAAATTCACCAATTTCCCTCCCCCTTCTCTTTCTTTACGTTAACTTTAAAAATCGCGAAAAAATTCTCTCAGATTTATGGGAGCTTGCACTTTCGGATTGAGTCAAATCTCATGGAGATCATTAAGAAAAAAGGCTAATTAAAAATGCTTTGGGAAAAAGGAAATCAATTTTATTTACTTTTTTATTCACTTTTAAGGGATTCAAACGGGTGAGAACACGGAATATTAACTGAATTTCCTGTGACATCTGAGGTGAAGCTCTAGCGGGATTCCTTTCGCTAAGTACTTTCTTCTTTGAACGACTCAGTTTTTGCTTCTTGGTGCAAAGGGTATAGTTTCAGTTTTTGACATCGTCCAGTCCTTTCTTATCTCATGCCGCACAATTACCACTTTAGCCCGTGTTAATCGGGGGGAGGGAGGGGGGCAATATACGTAGATGCCATTGTCTACTTTTTCAGCCACATTTTTCAGCTCAAAAGGGGAAAACACAAACTATCTGTAGAGTCGGAGGCACCGTGGCTCAGACGCTGCACTAATCAGCAAAAGTCTTCTTAACCAAACAAGACCAAAAAACGTCAGTTCAGACAGAGGAGTGTTAAGTTACCCAACTGAATGCGCGGTCAGTATAACACAGAGTGACGGATTGATCACACGCATAAAACACGGACTCGGTTTAAAACGTTGACTTCGGGATGCGGACTGGGTGTCGACCTAACTAAGTTTAAAGAAAGGATTCACTCTGACGAAGGGCTAACGTTCGAAACGGCAGCTTTCATTCTCTTAAGCTAGAGAATACACGTAATAGGAACTAGCCAGTTTAGTTTACAATTCAATTCAATTCAATTCGAAGTGAAACTGGTAACACATTTTTAATTAATTTACCGCTCGTTCCAGTCATACAAACGATTAAAGAACTGTCACGCAATCATTTCTTCAAATGCGAGACGATTCCTTATTTAAAAAGGCGTCTGGGTTAGAGGCTTACAGCCCAAAAACAAGTATCCCCTACGGACATTCTCCCAACAAGGTGTATGCATAATTTAAATCGAGAAAAAAAAAAGTTGTTTTCAGCCTGGAAACTGAATTGTTGGAAGGAAAATTAAAAAAGTTATATCGCCGAAATTTAGTTTTGTAGTTTTATATTCTGCACTGAGGAAGTTCTCCTCTTAAAACGCCGTTAGCCCTCACTTGCTTCCCAATCCATTGCTGTCCCTGGAATTATAAAAATAGAACTGCCGTAAACCAAATAACTAAAAGAATATAAAAGTGAAAGAAAAACATGACAAAAATTACAGTTCTTTAGCATCATGGCCACAGACCTCATTTTAAGGGGAACTTTTTAATGTAACAAACCCTGCGAGAGGTTTCAGACTTTCTGTTTGCTGTACTTCCACTACTAGTCGACAGACGTAAAATCTTCTCTCTCACTACCTATTCGCTCATACCTTTTTAACAACTCACTAACTGTACATGAAAACTCGTGTGTTTTACATTTCAGTCACGGAAGTCGTATCTCACTACTGATGTGCGTAAAATCCCGATCGAAAAAAAAAATTTTGAAATAATGTACTGTACAGATAAGTGGATTTTTCGTATCGAAACATGCAAAGAGGAAACATATTCACTTTTCTTAGGCCCCGTTTATGCGGTCTCGGATACCCGAGACATTCGTTCCCCCGAGTTACTCTGGGCAAGCTAGTGTTTCACCTGTTTCTTTGAAAGGTTCAACGAACCGTTTACATAAGGATCACCAACTCGTCTGGGGGAGGCGAGACAACTCACCTCGGTAGGTAGGGTAACCCTGGCAGGCGGGACAACTATTTCTCATATAAACACTTTGGGTGCGTTCGATTGGGAAATCCGGATTTCGATTTTTCGGATTTCGGATTTGGATTTCCCAATAAAACGCGAAATCCAAAAACGGATTTCGACGAACGGAAATCCTTTTCCAAGAAGGATTTCAATTAAAGCCCCTTAATTGAAATCCGTCTTGGAAAAGGATTTCGGTTCGTCGAAATCCGTTTTTGGATTTCGCGTTTTATTGGAAAATCCAAACTCCGAAATCGAAATCCGGATTTCCCAGTCGAACGCACTCGCCTATCCGGGACGACTTCTTGTGTGCCATGTGTCATGTAAGGTCTGGTTTTTGGTTTAAAAACGACTAAATCAACAAAATGTATACTGAAGAAGGAAAAATTGGACGAACAGAGCTACAGTGATCAAATAAACGAAAAATGCTTAAGGCAAAGGGCGTAGTGAGGTCATGAACATCAAAGTAAGATTTCGGAATAATTAGTTGGGTCAACTTTATCTCGGTCAGCTGAGCCAACTTCTTATCATATAAACGCTCGGTAAAGTTGTCTCGGGGAGGAGGGTTGTCTCGGGTACCCCAGACAACTTTTCTCCATACAAATGGGGCCTTAATTTGCTCCTTCTCTATCGTAATACTAAACAAACCCACTAGCCTGAGTGTTACTTCAAATTGATGTATGTTTTCCCGCGAAAGAGCACTTGTAAATGGATACTTATGCCAGTCTTTACACTCGACTCGGCGCACGAGCTCGTTTTTTCGACGCCACTCTCAACATGAACTAGAGTCTCCAAGGTTTACCTGTAAGAAACAGCTCCTCGACGTCGTAACACACGTCTCAAGAAGGAATTCAGAGAACTTTGGGTTGAATTTTATTTTCCCGGCGTTGTAATTAGATTTCATGGTCGAGTGAATTCTATGTCCTGCATTACACTTGTCCCGGAAATCACTCAAGACAAATGGTTGCGATATTGAAAGAAGAACCGTTTTATGATGTTTAAAATCCATCTTTTTTTTTCTTTTCTGAAAACTGGTTAAAAGATTAAGCTGTATTCTGTTCATACATATTCAGCTTCAACAGCGCTCAAAACTGTAAAGTCAATAAACGCACATGCGAGCGTTCACAAAACGTAAGAACACCAAATGAAAACTAAAATACCACGTTACGGCAACAAGAGAAAAAGAAATATAACGGAATTGCTATTTTTATACTCAAAGGCTCGCATGGGTACGATGAATTTACAAATTTAGGAGATCATAACCATGCAATGAAAGCGTGACGTCGCCTGCCTAATTTACATCCCTGTAAGATAAAATATCATGAAATATGTTCATTTATGGCGGCGACTAAAAGATTAAATAAATTCCCTATTTCGCACCATATTAAGTTCCTTATGTCCTTGGGCACTTTGTTCATGTTCCAATTTTTTTCTAGCTCGGGCTCACGGTCATAAAACGTTCTTATATCTTCCTGGTTGGCTCTGGTAAAATCCAGCCCGGCTATGAAAGCTGCTTCTAGTTTACATAAATCACGCAAAATAGTGCAAATTGTCTTTCTCCGTAGGTGCAGAAAAAGTAGTTTTAGACAACGTTTGATTTTATATTCTTGAAGAACAACTATCACTCTTTACAGGTGTACCATTGCCATTACTTAATTTCATCTGCCAGCTGAGAATAGTGCGCTCAAAAAATGACAAATTTTGGGGTTGCGTCACGCGAGAGCTCGTATAGGGTTACAAAGCGCTATGGTATAAAGGTGGTTTTGCTTCAAATTGTTTGAAACTCCAGCCACATACAATATAGTGGACTACCTTAATTGCTATATGAAAATTTCAGTGATAAACACAATAAATACCGTGCACCAGTCGCTCACAAATTGCTCAAAATCGTGACAGATCTTGGCATTTCGTGACTGAATATTGGGAGAATTTAGTTTTTGGATTTACAGAGCAAAGTAAAAAGTTAGAGACAAAATAATCGTCGTTTGGATACTTTGGCATGAAATGCTTTCTGCACACAAAAATTCAAGCGATTCTATTTTGCGAACCAGAACCGACCGGACCGCTTTTACAGAGAGAGGCACTTAATAAGCCATATTTTTCTTAAGGCATTATTAAAATTATTTATCTGCAAGGTTTCTTGACGATTGTTTGGTTTTAGGTATTTAAAACGGAAAGAAAGGACCATCAGGAACTCACGCTTTTAACCGTTGCCAGGGGCGGACGGAGGATGTTGTGATAGAGGGGGCCGAGAGATATATAGTATAGTAGCAGTGTGGGCACTATCGCGCTCATCCGGAGCGCCAACGGCGCGACGTTCTAGGGTGGCGCGGGGGCATGCTCCCCCGGGAAAATTTTTGAAATTGAAGTTCTCTGAGATGCAATCTAGTGAGTTCCGGATGATTAAATTTAGCAAATGCCTGGATTCCATATTGAACATGTAATGCTGAAATATTTAATAAAACACAGGTGTGGTTGTGGTCAAAGACGTTATCAACACTGTATGTTGCTAGCAGGGGCCGTAGCAATTGGGGCGAGAGTACAACCTGCCGGCAAAGGCAGCAACATTGTCTCCCTGAAAAATTGACAAATCTAGTTTCTTTGAGACGGATATTTACTGCATGCATTCTGGGAGCATCGGTCATTTGCGACTAAAAATGTAGGCTTCGGACACAGATTCTAAGAGGATTTATCAAAACATTTGGACAAACGAAATGTATCCCAAGGACATGACTTTAAAAACAATCATAAGAACAGTCATTGCGGGGGTTTAAGAACAATTTATCATAAGAACATTCATTGCAGCCCGGAGATGATCAATGTCTTCCTTCTCTGGTTGCGCTTGGCATAGTCGTCAATAATTGAGTCATAATCCAGAGCTGTGTCCTTGTGAGATCCAGCAACAGTGTTGAGACGGTCTTTGCTCATGTTGTTTGCAAAGCGCAATGATGAGTTGCTACGTTCCACAGTAGCACCTGTGGCAGGGGGATCATCAGGAGCCACAGAAAATATTATATAAAGTAACAAAGCATGATGTACCATCCGACAGACGTTGTTTACAAAAGAAAAAAAATTCCTGGACAAAAGGGGGGGCCACGGCCTCCTCGGCCCACCCCTAAATCCGCCCCTGGTTGCAGTACATCAACGTGATAAGGTCAAGACAATGACGAGATCCACGTCCCTCTACAGTTTCACCTTTTCACCAGTCCCATCTCTGTACATAGGTAGATAGGTAACAAAATCTCTACACCATACAGTCATGCTCTCGACAAATTTAAGTTCATTTAGGATAAAATTGTACGAATCGAACTTAAGCTTTTTCTTTTCAAAATGAAGCGTAATTTTAAAGAACTTGTCACGCCAAAATAGTCTTCACGGTAAACTTTCCCAAACGAGGAGTTTTTGCGGGCCACCAGAACAAAATTAATAATAACTAAAAGAAAGGTTCAGCTTTAATGTGGACTTGGTTTTATACCTTAAATTTTTATACTATGCCGCATTTGACCAAGTCGAAGTTTGCCAACATTTTCCATCTCGTTGAAAAATAGCATCTCGTTGTTAATAACATCTCGTTGACTAAAAACCTTTCACCTAGTTTCCAAAGACTTATGAAACTGGCTTACCTGGTTCGTCAATTTTCACAACTCTTAGGGCCGGCGTAATATCTTCCATTTCCATCTTGACACCTGAATCTTCAGTTTCCATCTGGTTTGATTCAAGTGATACTAAAAGAAAAAAGATAAAGGGTTATGAACCACAAGGCTCTCATGTCAGACATCAAGGATAAGTCTTATTATTAGAGGAGTATCCCTTAACAGGAACCAACCGCACTAACTGCCTGATTCTGGCGTGGGAAGGAAAGAGACCGCTGCAAATGCCGGAAGCACTGGTGAAAGCAAACCCCTTAGACGATGCACTGCTCACCCCTTATCTTTTTTTAATTGCCGCCCTGAAGAACAAAAGCTGCAAAGCAGATAGCGGCTCCTTTGTCCAATATCTGATTCAAGTTGTCCCAGCATCAGTTGCCATGATCAGTAACCTTTGCAGCCCTGTAAGAATTCTTACGTTTGTAAGAACTCGTGTGATATTTCTAACACCGAGGGCTTCAAAAATGTCTAACAGAAAGGGCAAAAAGATATTCAACTCAACGATCTTTTGTTAAACAGGATCCCTCCAGACACACCTAGCAGACAGTACCCACTCGACAGATTTCTGGAGTTTACCCTTGAAAGGAAGACCATGTTGGAGAGTGAAAGGGCATGTGGGTCATAACGCCTTGATTTGACCGATCACCATGATTTGTGCAGTGAAGTGTCTTGTTGCAGAAAGACCAGCAGAAACTTGCGAGAGCTCAAGGAAATAGAGGACATTATGAACAATAGCAACGATGATAATTGGTTTGACTTGTGAGATAAGGACATACATAGCACAAGCAGGTTTGTATTGTGCGATACCCACAGGCAAAAAAGAGCTACACAAGTGCAGCGTTGCTCCGTTTTAGCCAGTGCGGAACGAGCTGTACACAGGCTACTGAAAAATAGCACACGGAAAACGAAACATCTTATTTTTCTTGTCCTTGTGATTATCTCACGCCAACTCCCATAAAATGGTTTTCGTGCTAGTGCTCAAATACCTGTGCTTATCCCACGAGTGGAAAACAAGGCTCAAAAGCATTACTTCTACATTCACTCTTGTTCGTGGAGTCGCACAATCAGTGGCCCCGTGGCCAGGTGAGCCTTATTTGGAATTGAGCTGATTTTATCAAATGCGCGGATCGACATTCAGCAGGAGCTCGTCTGGATAATGTTTTGCATACCACTGCACTACTGAGGGAATGGACAATGATGGATGCCACTGGAATTAAAACGAACTAATTGACTGAGACCCTTTTCATAGTATTGCTGGATATGACATGTCATAAATAATAAACGGTCCGCAAGCGGACTTGGGATGAGCGTAAACTTTTGTTGCTTTTAATAAGTTCGGGTAATATTAAAGATACAAAATATCGTGGTTGCTGTTTTAAAAAGTCGGAAACCACAGGTTTTCACATTTCATGAACGCTACAACATTACAACACGTTACGAGAGTGACGGGACGTGTTAGTTGACATGTGGTTGTTCTTACTCAAACGTAATAAAGTGAAATCTCGACAACTCGAAACCTTGCATCTCGAAATTCTCGCCAAATCAAAAGCATTTGACCTTATTTTTAACTTCATTTGCACTTCCGATAACTCGATATCTCTAAACGTTTTACACGTTATTATACTGTAGTACATACAAAAAGCTTCAAAGGATGTGTTGACAAGTCACGTTTTTCTTGCGTGACTGGTTCGTCGTGCACGTGAAATGTGCATTTGAGCACGCTTTTCCAGAAAACATCATTGCCTCTGAATTACGTCATGGAGCAAAGCGTAAAAAAAACACAAAAACAAAAAAAAACCAGAAACACCGCCCGTGATGACATAGAGTAAGCCGTTCTGCGAACGCTCATCCAACAAACCATCCCTCACAAGCTTTCTAGCCTGTTTTCTGTTTGCCCATTTTGGAAAACTTGTACCTGGTCCCACAACAGGGTAGGGTTCCATTGCCAGAGGTGGCATTTCCTTGTTTTAGAGGAGCTCTCTATACAATCTATCAAAGTCACTTTGAATGGTACGATTTTCTGCTTCAGAACTCTGTTGTCACGCTAGCCTTTCTATAAGAGCACATCAAAAATCAATTCACCTGCGGCTGGGAACTGCAAGAAGTAGTCTCGACAAGCTCTGTAATCCTCTTCCAGGATAGTTGTTACGAGTTTCACCTCCAAAAGACCAGTCTCTTGTAGGATGTCATCTGTGACAAGATATTTTTGTGCCATTTCACTAAGGTGGCCTGAACAATAGTCTTCCCATACTCCCTCCAGGATCTGTAGAGACCTACATTCCAATGTAATTATCAAACTTCCTGGTCCTACATCCACAACAAGCGTTTCCTTGGCCTTTTGCACATAATTTATGAATCCATTGAGCTCCTCCAATGTAGAAGGCGGTGCGATTTGAAGGTATCTGTTCGCAATGATGTTTAAAACTTGTTGTGTGGTGACGTTAGCATTTGGAGGAACAATCTCACAGTCCATTTCCACTGGAAGTCGAGGTGCAGCTGTCAAGAACAAAATGCTCTTTAAACAACGAGTGAAACAATCTAATTCACCGTTCCCACAAAGATCAGTTTTCAAAATTCCCTGACCTTTCCCTGACAAAAGATAGATTTCCCTGACCAAGTTACAGATGGCACAGGGCCTCTAACCTTCCCCTATAGTAGTCTTTTCCGGCCGTTTTAATACTGACAATGGCAGTTCGCATTATTCGTTCAGCCAAAATTTGTCATCAAGATGGCAGTGACCGGTATTTTTCCTTCAGCCTTTGATAAGAACAAATCAATGCTGTTGAAATTTTAATCAAAAAGGCAAAAAACAGTTTTAAATTGCCTTTTTTCCCAACTGCCGTAGAAAAGTTACAGGTAGAAACCAGGTAGAAACCAGGCTGAAGAAAAGAACGCAGCCAGCTGATTGGAAGTAAAGTGGATTAGAGATAATAGAAGACTAAAAATGACATAATCGATTCCCGTCATTGCAACATCCATATCCTTCACCCAAATGTTTTGGTAAATTTGGAAGACCTCAGAGTTACTTTGCAACAAAATGCTTGCGTTGTAACAATCTGATTAAATGAATTGTCGTTTTCTATACGCTGGTAGATAATGATTGCACTGAAATAAAGCACGCAACTACATCATTCAGTAGAGAGTACCAGTGTGATGCTCAGTTGTGACGTCATTGCGCTGAGAGCTCTGGGAAAGTGGAAAAGACCATTCATCTGCACTATGTGTTGAACTCTGACAACTGGATGAGGAATCTGAGAAAACAAGACATTGACAAAACTTCAAATGTTACTGACGCAATCGTCAAAAATATGCACTAAACAACAGTCACGTACACTACAATTTAATGCGTTGATCATCTACAGTAATTGTTTTTGTGACAGGGTTTGGGCTTTCAAAATGGAACCATTTTCCTGTTAATGTTTTTTTTAACCCTTTAAGCCCCAATATTAACATGCCTGTTCTCCTTAGTGTTCCCATGTTTCTTATGGTACTACATGTAGTTGGGAGATTTGCACAAACATCAACACATATCATGTTTGGTGATCATTTCCTTTATTCTCATGACCTGTATGTTTGATCAAGTAGGGACATTGTAAGGAGAAATTAGATGCTTGTCACTATTGGGGCTTAAAGGGTTAACCATGAACTAAAATTACCCATTTCTAGAACGGGGTATCACTTTGAATGGAAAAAAACCCGTCTACAGTGGGGTCCAATCTTGAAAGCCTGGGCGGCAAACACACACCCAAAACCTACTCGAGTTCCCCCCCCCCCCCCCCAGGATGTCAAGTACCGGTACCATCGCCTACATTATTACACTTTACTTCAGCGACACCTTTTCGTGATTTGGGGATGGCCATATTTCTCGACACTTAATTTTTAAAAAATGCGATTTTGTTAAATCTGTAGAAACTGAGTCACTTTATTTTTGCGATTTGGTCAATAATCAATCATTAAATTCCCTCGCTATTTGGCTTAAAAACGAAAATAAACCAGACTACATAAAATGTTTTGTATTTGATTTGTATTTCTCTTATGCTCGTAATCATGACCATGTATAATCACTTAATTCTGGAGCAAGCAAATTTTCGTGACACTTAATTTTTGCGAAAACAAATTTTCACGATTTTCAAAATCACAAAATTTAAGTGTCGTGAAAATCTCGGGAGGAAGGGCTAGTTTTATACGGGAGGCTCTGCCCCGAGGTCCAACCCCTTACCCTTTTATATACCATTTTTGACAGAAAAGGTAACCCCTTTCATATAACTTCCATGGAAAAATGGTGCCCCTTTCACATACCTACCGACAAACACTGCATCCCTTTTCTAAACCCTTGGAATGCAGTTGTTGAACGATATTAGGGGAGAACAATATTACCTGAAGGGATGTTAACATATTATTATCTACTCAAAATATTTTAATCAAAGGCCTTTTTATGTACCTAAATGACAGTTTTCCCTACCCTTTCACTTACTTCAGCTCGTGAAATCCCTACTCTTTATATACCTGAAGCCTGAAAAAGGTACCCCTTTCAGGCGGAGCCTCCCCGTATAGGCCATTATAGGGAGACCCCCCCCCCCCCCCCGAGCGAAAATAAAGTGTTATAAGGTATATCAAAATATTACAAACAGAAAGTGGCAAAGGCAAATAAAGGACTTGGCAAAAATCGGTGCCACTTGATTACTCATTTCAGTCGGTGCAGGTATGGGTTAGTAATTAAATATTTGTATTTCTCGCTAGAAAGCTTGATTTCAGACCAGAAGTACTATTTTTACAGCTGATCTGTCTTCGCATAAGTTGCTATTTCAGCAAAAACTTCGTATTTTAAATGACTAAATTTAAATTTATTACAGATTGAAAATAAATTTCAAATTTAAAACTGGCTCTCTGAACAGTTTTGCAACATAGAAGTGGTGAAAGGTGGGTGGTGATTGGGACCGCTGAATGATGATTTTATGATTCGATTTACTTTGCATGTTTTTGTTTTGTTTTATTTTTGCCCCGTCACTGATGCAAAAACAAAGCGAGCTGCTAACAAAAAACCAAATCAAATGAGAAGAAGAATTTAAAAGCCAAGAACCTCTCTTTCGTATCAAAATTGTTAAACAGCACTAGCTCTTCTCTTTCTTTTTCTTAACCTTACTGAAAAAGAAAACAAAAAGAGGTGATCATTGGGGCAGTAAATGAAGTTGTCTTCCCGTCTACTCGCACGACGGTAGGCGAAAGAAGGTATTTTAGTACAGCGTCCCCATCACACGCACGAGAATGATGAGTGCAAGTTGCCGTGAAGTTATGTGCAGCGAGAACTAGATCTGCACATCCACTTCAGTCTAGGAATTCCTCCATTTGATCAAGAAAATGGGAGGCGCCTCACTATTTAATTGTATTAGGTTCAAAATTCAACAGTAACTCTAATAGCCCAAACTGTCTTAATCACGAGGAGACCCCCTTTTCTCTAAGGGATTATTAGAAATGACATATTCACGCGTGTGCACACGCGCGAAATTGCCACCTGGAGAGATGGGATGGGTTTCTCTTTAGAGCCAAACAAATTAAAGGTCACAGGACTTAGTTTCTTATAACGGCGACTGCAAACAGAAAGCAATGTTTTCCAACCTCCATCTTAACAAAACTGTAAAACAAGTCTACAGTGAACATTCTTCATTTCATGCAGTGAAGCACAGAGGAAAAGTTAATTTGACCGCAATTCCGACCGATTTTAGCATGCAAATCAACCTTAATGTAAAAAAGAAGATAAACCGAAAAGGAATCTCAACCAGACGTCATGTTATTCTTGTTTTTGCATCTCGTGAGATCCTATTCTGTGCTGAAGTGACCAACCTATTCCTAGGCGGTTTTTTTTTTTCAAAGATAGCGAGGAAAGCGCACGAGAGCGTGTGTTTAACACCCCCGCGTTCGTTTGGACGCGTGTTCAATAGGGAGCTTAGGGAACCACGACGGCAACGCCAAGGAAAACGTCACTTTAGAAACAATTTTCCAATGTTTTAAACTCCTTTGCGATTATTTCAACTTCTTCAATCTGTCTAATGTACCCGAACAATCCAGAGGCTGAATTAATGTGAGGACGGCGTTATAGTTCAAGAAGAAAAAGGATAATTCATCATCCTGTGTTCATGTTCTACGTAAAACTTTGAATTTGATAATTTCACGTTGTAGTTGTGCAGAGAAGGATAAAGAAATGCACCAACATGTATAACGCACGTGCAGAGTCATTTAAAGCTTTTGTTTTGTGACGTTCTCGTCAGACGTGGCCGTCGTGTTTGCTTAAGTTCTTTCCTACCGGATCTCTTTCTCTTCCTGGTGTAACGTCCTTGCCCGGAACACCCTAAAAATAAATAAACAAATAAATAAATATTACAGTCTTCCGTATTGTGTAGGTACAGTTTACATGTGTGTGGATTACAGACTACAGGCGACAGCCTCAGACTACAGCAGAGGTGGGCATCCAGGGTACAGTAACAGACAACCGAACACTTTCTCTCTTGTCACGTTCACGCGACTTTTGATTTTTTTCAAATAAGGATAGTGAATACACCAGACACGTGGACAAGAATCGCATGACATTAATGTCATGGGTCACGTTCAGTCAGTTTCTATTTTTCTTCAATGAGATCCGATCTCAAATTTGACGCTAATTCCAACCTTTTCAGTATGCAAATCGGCGATTTGCATACTGAAAAGGTTGGAATTAGCGTCAAATTTGGCTTCCGCTGCGCCCTGTGAGAGGAGTATATCCCTTCCTCTTCAATTCTTTTGTTTTTTCTTTCTTTCTCTCCTTTGCGCTTTCATAGCTACTTAACGTAAGACAAATGTTTCGTATCGTAGTTCCACCTTTGTAGAGAATGTAGCTATTATTAACTCAAGGTAATAACAAAATCAGCTTAAGCAAGGACAATTTAAGGATGCCAAAAACTGTCTTTACAAACTTTCAGAATACGACAGACACAAGAATACAATACACAGTAGCATACAACAGTTTTTTTTCACGCAGCCATTAACGTCACAGAATATCCTTATAGATCCTAGCTCTGAATTCGTTAATTAAAAAAGAAAGAGAGGAAAGAAAAAGGCCAACTCTCGAGCAACTGACCCTCACCCTCATCGTCTTATAGCCCCCACATCCTCCCCAGTGTAAGGCAACTTGACTCTTCGATCTTTACTAATTCGCACATTTCACGTCACGAAGCGTGTTGCGGAGAACGCTACCTGGATTTAAGGTACGATTTAGACCAAGCTCTCCTCTATTAATAACATAAGTTTGAGGAAACTTCTTGCTATACCATTGGTTGAAAAATGTGTTTGAGTTTTGGAGGTAAATTGCAATATTCGCCACTACCTGGAAAACATGCCGTTCCCCATACGGTGTGTAAATTTGCCAATCATCACTACAGCTCCAAAGTTACCTGTTTGTTTAGCAGAAAGAAACCATTTTTCGATAGAGAGTATCCAAATATTTCTACCTATCTTTTTAAGCAAATGCCCGTGCGTTCAAAAGTGGTACTTTTACGGTTTTCAATTCAGCCATTTTGCGGTTAATGATGCTCAGGTGTATTTTCTTCATCTTTTCTAAAAATCAAGGCGCTTTTGGCAAATTTAAACTATACTACATTTCTTATCTACCTAAAGTTTAGTTATAGGCAAAGGATAAAGAAAATCGATTTTGCCACTTGTGCCGCAAAATTCGGATTTTGTTCGGTTTGTCCTGACTGCGCTCTTAAAAATTTTCAGTTTTGCTGGTGTTGGTATCACGATACACGGTTTTGATATCACACCTACTCGGCTTTCAGACGCTGCTTACTTGACTTAAGAAGGTTTATCGATCACGTCGATGCCCATTATTGCAACATCCATTTCCTTCACCCTATTGTTTGGTACATTTAGAAGTTATCTAGTAACAAAATGCTCAGGTTATAACAATCAAAAACTTCTTTTGTCTGGTTATTGACTAGACATTTTCTTTTTTCTATCATGAATGCGCGAATCTGATTAGTTGAATCGTTGTCTTCTATTCGCCAGTAGAGAACGATTACGCTGGGATATTACATGACATTACATCACTTGGAAGACAGTACCTGTACGATGCTCAGTTGTGACTTCAGTACACTGAGAGATCTGGGCAGGTGGAGAAAACGATTTGCCTGTAGTGGATGCGGAATCTGTGAAAACAAAACATGACAAATTCTGATTGTTACTGACAGAATCTTGCTTCATTCCTATTTGCATGCGACAAAATGCATACCATGAACCACGGTGATCATCTTTTCAAGAAGGTCCTTGCTCTGCTTGGCCCAGCTGTATTCCTTCCCATATAAAGAGCGCAGAAGTTCCGCTTCCTCAAGTCGCTTCTTCCTTTCTTTTCCCCAGATGTCTCTAATGGCTGAAGCCCAAACCTTGGGATCCTCTGAGTCAATCAAAGACGGTGAGCCAAATGGTACTTTGCTTAGGGCTTCTCCAAACCCTGAGTTCTTACTGACAAGCACAGGCAGACCAGCTGAGAGCGCCTCAAGACCGGTCAGCCCGAAGCCCTCTGTTCTAGAGGGCATGAGTAACATATCGACTTCACGGAACAGGTCTTTTAAACGCTCTCGGCTTTCAACGTAACCTCTTACTTTCAGCCGACTAGCAGAAATACCACAATCTACCAATTGCTTTGCCATTTCCTCGTGTTTTCCATTTGGTGCTCCAACGAAAACAAGATGACAGTCAGGTAATGAAGCAACAGCTTTACTCGCAATGTCAAACCCTTTTAACGAAAAATCTTCAGCATCACCGCAGCCAAACACGAGGATGCGGAAATGTTTTCCCTCTTCAGGAACCTGCTGAACACTTAGGAATTCGTCAAAAACACCAGGAGTAAAGTCAAAAACAGTTTGATGTTTCTGACACCCGCGGAGACAAGAGTGAAACGCTTCCGTCAATTTGGGTCCAACTCCTACAACAAAATCGGACATCTCACACAGTTCCACTTCAACCTTGTGTTTTTCTTCTCCCTTTGAAATTGGATTTGAATAGGATTTAAACATTCCTAGTTCCTCTGGGTCTGTATGCACGACCTGAACCCACTTGCATTTATGAGAGTCTCTAATAACTTGTGCCTGGCGGCCGAGCTTCACCCCATGACCAACAATTACGTCGATGTGCAAACGTTCTGGTGGAAAGCTGAGCCACTCCAATTCTTCGTAACCAGGCCGCCGTGTTGCCTCCACAATATCTATTTTGTGGCCGCGTGCGTCTTCCTTATCCTGGTCACTGCACTGAGGCAGGAAGAAAGTGATTTCCACATTCGGGAATTTGGCCAGCTCAATGGCTAACTCTCTGTTTATAGTGGAAAGTCCTCCCTTACTTGATCCCCATTCAGAAGCCAAAATGGTGACTTTGATGGGTCCAGAGCCTTGGTCATGTTCGTCATGTTCTTCCCGTACAGCAGATGTCATAGTCAAGCATGTTCTCTAGACACCTTCAGATTGCCTGGAAAAGAGAAAATTGTATACTGAAGAAAAATAAAATCTTCGCATCTGATCACAACTAAAATTGCCACAAAAACTTCGATCAAAGACAAGCAGAGGGAATGTGACGCTCCAGACCAGATTGCATCTCCATTCCTCGTTGCCAGCCACCGACGTTAAAATCCCATATACATGTAGCTAGACATGATTACAGAAGCAGGAGTTGTTTTTCTTTAATGTCATATCATAAAAGATCTAAAATGTACAGTAAAGGCTGAGAATAATATCGTGTACCAAAAACAAACTACATGTTACCATTATCCAGGAGGAAGAAATGACGTTTAAGAAGCTTCCTAAAAGACTGAAGTGAGTTGTAGCCTTTACTTTGGGTGGTAAGGGGTTACAGATCCAGAGAATCTAAAGGATCGCTTACCTAAAGTAAGTTTAGTGCTGGGTAAATCCAAGAGAATTTTTACATCTAGTGTTATATGTGTGAGCTAGTGTGAATACCTGAATTTTTTGTCCAACAGTGGCTTAAACAGGCCAGAGCTAAACTGTATAAGCACTTGTATACCAGGATACGCTTTATGCACGAAAAAAACTATTTCAAGTTGCCCTAAGTCAAAAGTTGGGGTAGCCTGAGGTCCCCAATTACTGCCACTAAAGTACAGCTTTGAAGTTTAAAAATTAAAATAAATTAACACTGTCTCCTTACATAAGAAATCAAAGAAAAGTAAGAGGCATTTGTTCTAACCCCTGACAACCCTTATCTTAAGCTTATAGCCCTCTTGAGCCCACATGTTACGTAGGCAAATATTTAAACAACTAGATATTACAGATTACTTTACGTCATTCTTATCTTGTGGTTGCGATAGCAACCAAAGAGATTATGTGACCACATCGATGCATTCCTACGGTTACTTCCGTGAGCCAGTCATGTAGATTTGGTGTTGTTCGTGTGATGTTAGTAATTCCCAAGAGTTACATGGCTGTGTCTTCGGGCCTTGTCGGACATGTTTTCGTTATTTTTATGCGCTAATGTATCAGATAACTAATGTAATGGGGTTCCCGCTGATTGGAGTGATAACTCGTGTCATTTATCAATGATTTCAGGCTCAGTAGTATTTAATATGTTGCCATAAAATTTACTAGGTTTGATTTTCCTGGCTTCTGTCCATTAGTAATTGTTATTCAAGAGAAACATAAAAAAAGATTGTTTTAACAACAGAAAACAGGAAACATGAATGGAATAATTAACACTTAATCAAAGATTATCCACAGAAAAATAATGTTTACGAATTTGCAGTGTTAAAGGTAGTGTCTCTTGACTGTGTAGACAGTCAAGAGACACTAGAGACTGCTCAACGTAAGTAGCTTTACTCACCCTGTTAAAAATGGTGCAGTAAAATTATATTTAAAATTTGGATTGCATGATTTCTCAAGAAAAATAATGAATGGGTTATAATTAGAGCTCCGTTTGGCTGGTTTTCAAGGGTCTGGGCTAACAATGTGGTTTTTCCGATCAGATCAGTTGCAGATTCGTTAAATTTATCCATTCATGTATACGCAGAATCTCTGCTCTCAAGATCCTAAAAAAAACTAACAAACAAACATTGGCAAAAAAAGCATAAACAGCTGTGAGATCTCCCGGTCCATGGGTTGGTTATTGAATTGTTTTGCCATCATGCTTCAGGTATTGTAATCAGTTTCTTTTTAATTACTATTATAATAAAAGCTATATATATTTAGGTACACCTCCCCTTGGAAATCAGTTTTTTTTAAATATTTTTAATAACCTCCCCCCCCCCCCTTTTTTTCCTCAATTTAGATGGCAGTACAATGTCTCTTTCTCTCTCTCTATTCATTATAGCCTGTGAACAGGCTCTCTGATCGGGGAAAGAGAGAAGAAAACAAAGAAAACAAAGGACGGAGAATGTTTACAGGCTATATTCATTATCGTAATTAAGGCCCTAGTAAGACCCTGTTATTTATGAAGCTGATTCCTTCTCGCAAGCCACATCCACTTAGGAAGTTGCCCCCAGTTTAGTGGTTGGTAGGAATCAAGATTTTTTCTCTGTTAGGCCAGTGTAAATTAAGTGTCATTCAGTTTGCAAGGAAACTTGGCCCTTAATTTTGGACCTAAATGTGTCATTAAGTTATTTTGGGTACAAATGACAATGACTATTTTGTGAAACAGTGAAAACACTGCTTGACATTTCTTGGTCTGCTTTTGTTTATCTTAGTGGTGTAATAAATGTTTAGAAAAACTAATTTGAGTTTCTCAGAAATTTAGCAATTGAAACAGCCATTTCTCTCTATTAATTGGGCCTCTGCATTACCAATGCTCCAGTCCTGTTATTAGTTTTTGTGTGCCTGAAATGAATTAAAACAACCATGGGGCTAAAATACAGATGTTTTCAATATCAACTACATACATTTACACACCATGCTCTTCAGGTGCTCTAACAGACACTGCGATTCCTCCCATTATCGTCATCTGCAGTTCATAATTTGGCTAGAAATGTGAAGTACAACATATATCAATATCAGTCTGTTCATTAAAAAAATAACACCACCAGTTAGCTTAATATGAAACAAAAGATCACCACAACATTAAAAATTTTTATGCATTAGTCCTGGGGGGTTACAGTAGGATCACATTCAGGGACGGATCCAGGATTTTTTCAAATGGTGGGTTAAACAATGTACATGTGTATGGGGGTCACAATAGCTAGGATCACATTTCAGACATACTGGGAATTGAACATTATCCTATTTCATTATCCAACTGTACAAGTTATTGTACAGAAAGCGCATAAAACAAGTACAAATATCCCACGATACTGTACAGTTGGTTATTGTAGAGTAACGCTCACCCTGTTACACTTAGTTAGTGCCAGCTCGTCAAAATATACGGCAATACTTCACATCGAAACATCTAATAAGATATATGTCTAATACACATATGAGACACAAGACCACCACTTAATATTTCCACATATTAGCCTCAATTTTATGCCATATAATAGGATCACCTTTCAGACTTACTTGGAATGAAATGTCATCCTATATTTGCATAATTATATAGATACAGACAAAAGACCACTGCAACATTAAATAAATTCTTTCTGTGCATCAAATTCATGTCATATATAGAGGGCTACAAAAGGATCACATATTGTTTCACTCCCAGTAGCCTAAAAGAGAAAAGGTCCTTCAAATTTCAGTTCCCAATCCTCAGCTTTCACTGTTCACTTTGCTACCGATCATTTTTTGTTCCTAAGTTGAAAATTTTCCCCAAAATGCAATTTTTTCAGCGTAACTGAAGCCCCCTAAAAACAGAGATTCCGACACTACACATGGTATGATATATATGGTATGGTATGTGGTTGCATAATAAATTACTGATTTCATCAATAATAGATATATTCTGATATCACAGTGATTCTGATCCTGGTCTCCTGCTGTTTCTAGGTTATTCCACCAATGAATATCTAATGTAACAATTTCTCTAACCTAAGAAAAGTTTTATTATTATGGATTAATCAAAGGGTTAGTTTTTTGTTCCCATGAGAACTAGTAGAACTGCACACAAAAATCATTAAAACTGTAACCAAATATACTGCAGTGTGACACAAATTTCAATTATTTAGTTGAATAAGCAACAGAATTTCAAACATGTTTGCCAAGTTCTGTGCTCAAGGTCAGTTAAAGGAGTGAAATGCAGCTTATTAACAGGTGCTGGAGGATGGAGCAGGGACTGCAATTTAAAAGCGACAGGGGTGCTCATAATTTATTTACAAATTTGAAAAGGCCCTTATTAGGTACCAGAATCTCTATTTATGGATGTCATGCAAATTCATTTTCACCCCTGATAACCAGACACCAATTATGGTATTCTTGTATTTTACTTTTCTCCAGTCCTAACCTGCGATCAGGTTTTATTTTCGTTTCGCTCGGTGAAACATTCAGGCGCGACGGGCGAAACGAAAAATAGAGCCTGATACAATTCTTCTACGGAACGTCTACCGCCCACTTTTTTGATTGATTGACATTCAACAAAATAGCCAATCAAAATTTCTTCTGCTTGCACGATCCTCGGCATGCAAATTTCCCATAACGGCAGTTCGCAAAAAGTCACGCAAATGTCGGCAAAATAAGAAAATCATAGACTACGATATATCTTCTAGACACAAGCACTCAAATTTACACGATTGCTAACTTGAAGGTTCCGGTGTTGTACGTGGTTGCTGCGTCTGAGCTGAAACTGAATGAAAATTCAAAACGAGGTTGTCATGCATGCTTGAATCCTTTCCAATTTCCGGTGGTATCCGGAAATATTCTCTTCGCATTTGTCACCGATTTTCTGCGTAAAAAACCTTGGGCAATTAAGAGAAATACCTTCAGTTTCATTCTTTAGAATAAAGATATAAATAAAACCGTTTATAAACAAAGGAGTATTTTGTAATTTAATTTAGTTCCAGAAGTGATAAATATTTGAGATTAGCAGCGAATTTTATCTCTAAACAGCAGCGAATTTTAAAACGAAGAACGTTTATTATAAAACTAGTTAGATCCTTTAATGACAATGTCAGAGATCAATAAAACGACATAAGTATTAAACAATGAATGAATAAACTAAAAATTGTATTGCCACTTGATTGCGGTTCTCGCCAAACATCAGTTTGCCGTTAAGTTTACCGAATTATCCGTTGACTTGCTGATCATTCTTGGCGAAAGATACTTGTTGGTCTGCTGTTCGTTTTGTTTCGTAAAACGCGGAAACAACTACTACTCTGTTCATGTTATCAATACCAGCTGAAAGCCGTAAAATGAAAATTCCAACACACGATGCGATAAAACGGAATACATACTTCACTCATACTTCACTGTTGCTGTACTTCTCTGCTCCAGGTGAGCGACAGCTTGCTTCAAACTGAACGCCATTCTCAGGAGCGAAAGAAATGGTGACAATTCTCCTAGAACGACAAGAATTTATTAGAGCAACACATTTTACTTCGGCAGACTTGTTCCTTGGTTGTTCCTTGGCGATAGCGGTCTGATCGAAATTACTTCCGTTGACAGCTGTATTGTTAAAGGGCCAATCAGATTGCGAGATTCCCGGGGCCAAAATTTGGCCGCCGACACGAACTCCTGTGAGAGATTGTATCAGGCCCTATTTTAGCGAGCGACCAACATAAGAGAATATGAGAGCGATGCTAAAATTCGGCCTGATCGCAGGTTACTCCAGTCCCAGAAAAACTTCCTGAGATCTACCCCAACATGAACTCGTACCGGTGTCCTAGCAGATTTGGACCCCCCCAAATTTGGTCCCCCCAGTCCAAATTCGCTAGCGGATTTGGACCCCCCGGTCCAAATCCGCTAGCGAATATGGACCCCCGGGGGACCCAATCCGCTAGCGGATTTGAACCCCCTTCGCGGATTTGGACCCCCTATGTAATTGTAAAAACCCACGCTGTTATTCGCATATAAAGTACCGAAATAATTTCACTTTTCAATCTTGGCGAAGAAACGTTTCGTTTGGGTTTCAAAATACTGCAAACCTATTCATAATAGAGGTAGAGTCAGACTTTAGATCAAGTAAATTGACCGTTCGTTTTAGGCACATAGCCAGACCTCTAAACGTTGCAGTTAAAGCACGCGCTGCGGTGTTTCTTACAGAAGATACGATTTTAAAATCTTATTTTTTTCTTTTACTCCCGTTGTTAATATTTATTCTAACAAACTTAATTTGAGGTGAGGAAAAGGTGAGAAAAAAGCTAATTTTTAAAGTACGCTTGCTACTCCGCCCCTCCAATTACCGCGGCAAGCTGATGTCAAATACCATTGTTTTCTTAGCGCGACATTATAAATTCGCTTTAAGTCAGTTATGGTAGAAAATATTGTAAGATATCTTCAAGAAAGTTTAGTTTTAAAATTTATCGATACAAACTAGCGTTGTAGGTTCTCTTTTACCCTAAGTATTAAAGATTATTTGAAAAGAAAAACTGATTCAATATTTTTATTTTGCGTCTTTAACAGCTCCAAAAACAATTTTGCTCAATAGAACGCTTGTTTTCAGGGGGGTCCAAATCCGCGAGAGGGGGTCCATATCCGCTAGCGGATTTGGACCGGGGGGTCCAAATCCGCGGGGGGTCCAAATCCGCTGTGACACCGGCACAATATTATTTTGATTAAACTTCGTAAATGACGACCAACATTATGGAACACCAACACTGTCATATATCTTTCTCTTTAATTACATGCAGCGTTCTTGATAATATGTGAAGTACTTTTGCGTTTGTGTTGTGTCATTTTCCTGTTATATGTGGTCTGGATGTAAATATATTGTGTACAAAGTTTGATATATGCAGTCCACTCTACGTTATATAGAGTGCTTTCTTTAATATATGTAGTGAATATGTCCTTATGGGTAGTCAAAACTTTGTTGGGTGTGGTGCTCTCTTCATTATAAGGCGTCTTACTTTTTTTTGTGGGCTGCTAGTAACCTTTTACGCAGTACTTGCTTTTGTATGACTATGACGTTTGATCATTGCGAACAGTCATACTGCGTTGATGAGCAGACTTTGTGATGATATACCCACAATGCTTCACACTAAGCTTAGATCCCAAGCTCCCTCGTCTTCCGCCGCCATTTTGCTTCTCTTTTCCCGCGTGAGATCGTAATCATGGCCAATTCCATGTCCCCGTGTTAAAGAAAGTGAATCTTGGAAGTTTGAGTGAGAAATTCGAACGTGAAAAAATAACACCTGATCTCGTTTGTAAGCTCTCATTACAAGACCTAGAAAGCCTGGGAGTAACCTCGAGAAGTGATGTAATGGCTCTTCGAATTGAATGTTCAACGTTCGGAGGACAGGTACCAAAAAAAATTCAAGCAAATTGTGGAGCCCCTTCTATTTCCATTCCCAAATGTGTGTTTGAGAATTTATTAGAAGAAGGATTCACTATCAGTGAAATTGCCACGATTCTGTCCGTCTCCGAGAGAACAATTTACCGCCGAATGAGCCAGTTTGGATTCAGCAAGTCTGAGTTCGCTGACATTACAGATATGGAACTCGATGTACACATTGAAAAAATCATTAGGGAATTTCCATACTGCGGAGAAACTTTAATCAAGCAATTTCTGTTTGGCAAATGTGCAAAATGGGGGTGACAGGCCTGCACGACTCCCACGCTCGTGTCTTAGCCGTTCTCATAACTTTGCACTCGCGAGTATATCTTTTAAGGACCGTCTTTCTTATATGATATTAAAGGCGGTTCCTTAAAGATTTCGTTGAGCAATGGTTGTTTTTTAATCAAATGCCATTTGTTCATGATGATCTGTTTTAAATTGGGCACTGATGGTTGATATTGCGTTACAAAAGGCAAGATTCTTTTATTCTCCCTGCGTTTTTGTTGGAGGGCTAGCTTTCTGTCTCCAAAGTTTACTTCTGAAAGTGTATTTTGTATAAAACTTTCTGGGTAACCTCTCTCTTGGAGTTGTTTTTTGAAGTTTTTGATCATCTCTTCAAATAATGTCTTAGAAGAGTTTGTTCTCAATAGTCTCAAAGCCTCCCCTTTAATGAAACCTCTTTTGACACCGGGTAGGTGGCATGAGGAAAAATGTGTATACTGAAATGTTTCAGTGGGCTTGAAATGCGTGCGTACATCAAGTACTGCGGCTTTTTTGAATCTTTCGCCTTTATATACGGTTAGTATCCAAGAACGTCGTTTCTGTTTCAGAAATTTCAGCCTTAAATTTGATTGTAGGGTGGTGTTAATTTGCTTGCTCAATGGACTTACTTATTTCATCTCTGCTAACGTTCCAGAGTGAAAAAATGTCAACTATGAAACGTTTCCAAACGAGCGGTTTTATCACGCTTTGGCTTAGAATGTCTGTTTCAACTTTCGCCATGAAAATGTTGGCAAAGGCAACTGCCATTTTAGTGCCCATGGCGGTTCCGTGTGTCTGTAGATAGTTTTTTCCATTAAATTGGAAGGAATTTTCCTGTAGGATAAGCCTTAGCGCTCCTTCTAGTAGTGGCGTGGGGATGGGAATTTTATTTTGATAAAAGGAGACGTATGCTTTGCATACGGTTTGGATCCCCTTTTCTTGTGGTATATTTGTATTACCACCATTTTCACTACTACGCGACTTTTCTTTACAAAACACTTCTGAGCACTTTGCAATACGCTTCCGTCAATCATACCTAATATGGGAAGTGTGTGATGTTACCGCAATTGAATTGAGCTCGAAGGAATAACGATGGCGCCAAATTATCCCGTAAATTTGCGCTGGCGAGTCATGTATTGACTAGTAAGAGGCTTTAGAGTCGTTGATGTCGCAAGAATACTTCACGTTTGGCAGATATTTGTAAAGAAATTTCGACATTTCTTCAGAATTAAATACCCGCTCGGTGGATTATCCTATGCGGCGGATGGTAAGCTTGCGTTTAATCTCGTGAATAAGCTAAACCGAAGTGTGAATTAAAAATTCTAGCTATTCTGACCTGAAAATAGCACACGACATGTTATTCACCACGAGTATAATCTGGCAATATCCCGAAGTGTACGAGGACGAAATTCAAGAGCGGATGGAGTATGCAACGGGAAAACGAATCATGATCGGCGTACGATCAACCGATTCGTGAAGAAAATGTGTTTGACAAGAAGAAACTTACGTATGACTTGTTGGATTGTTTTTGCAAGAAACACTGCTAATTCTAGTGACCTATCACCCGAGGAATGAAATGAAAAACAAAGCATAAGCGCTTTATAACGTTTATTGTTCTACGTGAATGTTAACGCTGTGACATGATAGCAAGAAAAATCGGAAAAATCGTTATTTATAAAAGCGGGAACGGGGAAATATCAAGGAAAATATTTAAGCACAGTTTCATGTTTACTTCTTCGTCATAGCTCACTGTGATTACCAAAGAACGTGATAAACGAAACAGGGCGATGTAGGTCATCGCTAAATTTCACCGAGAACAGTTGCTATTTATAAAGGAATCAGAACTTCTCAGACTCATCTATAAATAGCAACTGTTCTCGGTGAAATTCAGCGATCCTACGACAATACATCGTCCTGTTTCCCTCATCACGTTCTTTGGCAATCGTCTTGAGTTATAACGAAGAAGTAAACTTGAAAGTACGCTTAAATATTTTCCTCGATTCCCCGTTCCGGCTTGTAGAAATAACAATTTCCCTATCATGTCACAGCGTTATATGTTTACATTCTCGAAACGTAGAACAACAAACGTTACAAGCGCATCATAAGCTTATGCTTTATTTTGTTTTTTCAATTCATTCCGGAGGTGATAGGTGATTAGAATTAGCAGTGTTCCTTCCAAAAAAATGCAACAAGTCATACGTACCTTTCTTCTTGTCAAATCCATTTTCTTCACGAATCGGTTGATCGCACGCCGATCATGATTCGTTTTCCCGTTGCATACTCTATCCACTCCTGAATTTCGGTCGTGTCTAAAAGTACACACGAGTGACCACGAGTGACCACGAGTGACCACGAATGACCACGAGTGACCACGAGTGACCACGAGTAGACCACGAGTGACCACGAGTGACCACGAGTGACTACTAGTGACCACGAGTCAGAATGCATCAAAATATTTTGCTGATGTCATGATGACATCATCATCACATCATTTTATCAAATAATCACTATTTAACGGCAAACTGACCGTTTCTTGAGACCTTATTACCTGGATTCGACATTTCCGCCATTTCTGACTGAATTGGGGAGGGGCTAAAGAACGGACAGGGAGGGGGGCTGGGGGGTACAAACTTCCCGCCACCCGCACCCTTTAATCTCGGTCACCGCCACTTTTCTTAACTTTTTCTTCCCGCCCTTTTTTCCGCCTCCCGTACACCTCCCTCCCCCTTTTCTACCTGGAGTCCCAAATTCTCTCAAAAGTAGTTCACTTTAATAAATTTGCCAGTTTCCAGTTAACTATAGGCGGGATAATCTCATCGTCGGCCTAGTTGTTTACATTTGTCATTCTACCATTATGTGTTTAGCGTCCTGCGGGATTTGCGCGACTTGCAAACGATTTGGACGTACTCACAGCTACATTATTGGCTGTGAAAAGTTATTAATAATATTCAAAGAAATCTAAGATAAATAATTACTTTGATTTCCTCTTTCTAGACTGTTGTAGTTAACAAAGTGGTTGACCGTATTATTTTGCTGAAATGAGAAATTTATAGAGTAAACCACTATAATCGTTTAACAATTATTAAAAGAATTATGTCATATTACAGGGGAAATTGGGATCTCACATATAAAAATCATAAAGCATTAAAGATTGTTGAAATTGTCATTCACTGCCCATTCTGTGCTTTTCTCCAGGCTTGGTTTTTAGTGGAAAAGTTCTCGTTAAAATATTTCCTTAAATCCCGTACTTTCACAGAAAACCTTTTTGTTAATTTCTATATTTGTCATTTTCACTTTCTTTCTTTCTTTTTTTCGCTCTTGGTCACTGGTAGCTTTCGAGGGGGGGGGGGGGGAGTAGGGA
The DNA here is from genome assembly GCA_964030785.1 of Siderastrea siderea. NCBI lineage: Eukaryota > Metazoa > Cnidaria > Anthozoa > Scleractinia > Rhizangiidae > Siderastrea > Siderastrea siderea. The sequence goes on along the minus strand of OZ034977.1, from coordinate 41,601,804 downwards.
GGGAGGTGGACAGACTTTGGGAATCCGGGTAGAAAAGAGGGAGGGAGGTGTACGGAAGGTGGAAAAAAGGGCGGGAAGAAAAAGTTAAGAAAAGTGGCCGGAACCGAGATTAAAGGGTGCGGGTGGCGGGAAGTTTGTACCCCCCAGCCCCCCTCCCTGTCCGTTCCTTAGCCCCTCCCCAATTCAGTCAGAAATGGCGGAAATGTCGAATCCAGGTAATAAGGTCTCAAGAAACGGTCAGTTTGCCGTTAATAGTGACTATTTGATAAAATGATGTGAGGATGACGTCATCATGACATCAGCAAAATTTTTTGATGCATTCTGACTCGTGGTCATTCGTGGTCACTCGTGGTCACTCGTGTGTACTTTTAGACACGACCCTGAATTTCGTCCTCGTACACTTCAGGATATTGCCAGATTATACTCGTGGTGAATAACATGTCGTGTGCTATTTTCAGGTCAGAAAAGCTAGAATTATTACTTCACACTTCGGTTTAGCTTATTCACGAGTTTAAACGCAAGCTTACCATCCGCCGCATAGGATAATCCACCGAGCGGGTATTTAATTCTGAAGAAATGTCGAAATTTCTTTACAAATATCTGCCAAACGTGAAGTATTCTTGCAACATCAACGACTCTAAAGCCTCTTACTAGTCAATATATGACTCGCCAGCGCAAATTTACGGGATAATTTGGCGCCATCCTGATTCCTTCGAGCTCAATTCAATTGCGGTAACATCATACACTTCCCATATAAGGTATGATTGACGGAAGCGTATTGCAAAGTGCTCAAGGGTGTTTTGAAAAGAAAAGTCGCGTAGTAGTGAAAATGGTGGTAAGGCTCGTGACGTCCATTGAGACAAGTAACGCCTTCTCCGGTACCTTAGTTCTTTCAATGAAGTTAATAAAGGCGGTTGTATCTTTTAGGTACGACTTCTGTTGTTGTGTAATAGGCTGAAGTAGTTTGTCAACAAAAGCTGATAGTTTCTCTGTTGGACCTTCACGCCCTGATATAATAGGTCTGCCAGTTCGAACTGGTTTATTACAGCTCGCAATGATCAAACGCCATAGTCATACAAAAGCAAGTACTGCGTAAAAGGTTACTAGCAGCCCACAAAAAGAAGTAAGACAAAGTTTTGACTACCCATAAGGACATATCCACTGCATATATTAAAGAAAGCACTCGATATAACGTAAAGTGGACTGCATATATCAAACTTTATACACAATATATTTACTTCTGGCCCACATATAACAGGAAAATGACACAACACAAACGCAAAAGCACTTCACATATTATCGAGAGCTCTGCACGTAATAAAAGGGAAAGACATATGACAGTGTCGGCGTTCCATACAACATCATCACGAGTTCGTCGACCAGTCATTGATTGATTGAACGACCTGAGACTTATAACACCTACTGACGATTCATTATTCACTTGATTCTGGTAACGACATCTGCTAAGGTTGTCGAAACATCAACCAATGTCACCACAATCAGTCCTTCTCAGGACTACACTCACCCGGCCGATCATACTTCACCGACTTCTGATATCACTCCTCGGTTCAAACCATTTACAGAATGAGCAGACTGTAGACAGACTGAAATCGATCTTAAATGCTTACTTGCCGTTCAATTTTCCACCAGATATAAGTGCAAAATATCTTTTTAGACTTCTGATTGTCTTATGTACTCTTTTGTATCCTTGTCTAAGTTGAATTTTGTATCTTGCTGGAATTAAACCACATTGAATATTTGTCTGCTGAATTGTCGATTGAAAACGTTTGCTACAGCTGAATATATCAACATGGTATTGTTGTGTTGCATCAAGTGAGGTGTGACAAATCATTTCAGTCTTCTGTTTCCCTTCTGTTAAAAGATCGAAAAAGACGTTACCCAAGCATTGCTTTTTTGCTTCGTTGTGAAAACTTGAAAGAAACGATCGCAAATGCATGCCGAAATTGTTGCAATTTTAAACAAAAACAAACAACGAAACAAACAACAAAGAACTAAAGAGCCAGGAGCATTTGCATAAAAAAAAAACAATGTTGTGGCGTTTTAATACCACGCATGAGTGATGCTTGCATACCTTACATAACTTTGGGTGGTAATTTGAAAGAAATTTTTCGTTACTAGTTATTGAATGTATAATTAGGTATGGAGATGCATGAAAATCTTTCGCTTGCCTTCAGTTCTCTGATGCTGAACAAATCAATTTCTAATTTAACCAGATGCCCACCGGTTAGGCAAGCGAATCTTGGAGAAATCAAGGACAAAATCCGACAAAATACCCGACTTAGCTTGTTGCATTCTCTAATTTATTCGAGTTTAAATCAAAAGGATTTTGGACTAGAATAGCTCATAGTTACAAACAATTATCAGCTGTACAGAATCAAACTATACTAATAGCGATCGCGATCGGATCCTGATAAGCCGAAACCCTACGCTTACTAGTTTATTAGCTCTCAAGACTCTGATAAGAATCGATCGTTCGTAACCACAGCTTAAGACTACCACATAAGTTTGTGCAATGGAAATATATGACAAAATCTTACCTCAAGATCGGAACAGCACTAACAAGCGGGTTTTCCGTTCACTTTTGGAGTCAGTTCTTGAATCTGCCAACTTCCGCCTTATTATGCTTGGCAGCGCGATTTCGATTTCCTTAATCTTGGATGGCGGTTAGATCATTAGTCAACTAAACCATAGCTAAAACATTTCTATGCCCTAGTGGGAAACTAAACCTTGAATTAAATTAAACCTTAAATTGTTTTCTTCCCGCCAAATCACGCAAATGTTCACTCAAATTCTGCCGTGTTTTTACACCCACACTCTGGAATGTAATCTTACTTTGAAGAGATAAGCCGCAGACCGAAAATAATAGTATGGCATAATGAATTTTAAAATGTCACTGTTCCGTATAATCCATTGAAGGTCACACAACCTGGGTAGACACAATGAGAAGACAAACTGGGAAGGTAAGTGAGGCTTAGTATCATGTGCATATTCTAAAATCGCGTAACCTGTGAACAGGATCCTTCATAGAACGGGGTGCCCCAAAAGAAAAAGAAAAATGAAAGAAAAAAAGCAAGAAAAAAGCAGGGCAGCGGAGCGAGGTTCAGGGGGGGGGGGGGAGGCACTCCCTAAAGTAAACTATAAAGGGAGGCTCCACTGAAGTCGGTGGCTTTTCTGTGCTTGCAGTATTCGGAAAGGCAGGGCAAAGTCTAAGTACAAAAACTACTTGCAAAATTTAGCAGAAATCAAAACGTAAAAGTATACGAAAGCCGTGGAGCGTTTGACAGAACAAAATCCTGGGATGATCCACTACCGTTTTTTCCCTCAGTTTTAGAGGTATAAAAGAGGCGAAGTTCTTGCTCTGGATATAGATATACATAGCCTCTAGATATAGAGGCGGTACCGTACCATTTCGATAAAGATAATTATATACGTAACAGTTTGAACTTTAGAGCGGAGCCTCCCCGTACAAAACTTTGGTGAGTAACTTCCCCTCGGGGGGGGAGGGAGGGAACCGAGTTCAGGAGAGAGGAGAGGAACTTTATAGCGGGTCGGGCAGAGTAGACTTTGTTTCAGGATGCTGCCGTCCCTCCCTACTCAAGCCTCGCACCGCTCGCTCAGCACGGCGATTTTTTCTGTGCTCTATTTCCCACTAGAAACCTATTCAAAGCATAAAAGTCGCGTATTTACCTTCTACAGGGCTTTCACTTCCCCCTCCCCCCCCCCCCCATAAGGCAACATTGTTGTTCCTTACTCCTTCCTTATCTTCCCAGGCAAGCCCCCAAGACGCGTCGGCCCCGTTCAGGGCATGAACCACTCATTTTTTCAAGGCTGTCATTTTAACATGTGTTTAAGACCAGAAAATTTGAACTTATAACAAAGTTTCGTGCTTAGAAACTTTTTTGTTTACAAGATAAAGAGTGAATTATCGTGCCCAAAATCGGCCGGAAAAGTTTCGGGGCTTTTGAGAAATGCACGCCAGCACCGCACCGAATGGGTTGTTAAGATTAAGGCAAAGGTATGAGATGACAAGACACAAGTAATACCAAAAGCTTTGAGGAAGTCGCTAGACAGGCTTGACTGAACCACAAGGAGTGATCCCAGTTTATCAAAAAATAAAGACGAAGACTTAGCAGCCCGGCCTCTCGAAAGGGAAGAGAGAGGGTCGGTAAACTAAGGTAGGGGTAAGGGTAAGGTACTCGCACACGAACCAAAGGCGCAAACGAGCCGGAGATTAACCGGGTTTCTGTAGCATGAAGCGACTGAGAGTATTGCTACCCCCCCCCCCCCCTTGAATGAGATGCTAGTCCATTGCAGGGTTACCCCCAGCAGTATGTCACCGGTACCCATTTACACACCTGGGTGGAGAGAGACGATGTGGGGTAAAGTTTCTTGTCTAAGGAAACAACACGATGGTAGGGACTGGGCCTCGAACCACCGACCTTCAGATCTGAAGTTCAACGCGCTAACCACTACACCACCGCACCCCACAGGCAAATTGTCAAATTTTCAGGCTCTATAGCGAGACAGTGTTCGGCAGTCTGAGTTTGTTCAATGAACTAGATACAAGGCTACTCCCACTTACTTGCCATAAATAGGGGCTTTTAAAAGCAAGAACCAATCCAAATAATGTTTAGATATATTAGTGAAAAAATTGTTGCTTGATCCTGTCATCATAAAACATCCAACACCATTTCTTGATAAAGATTTCGCGCCGGAGTCGAAAGCTTGTGAAATTTAGTTAAATTTTTGGATCCTGAGAAAGAAACTTCTGAGAAATTTTGACCACCGAGGCCAAGAATGTGTTCGAACAACGAGAAGAATAACAAGACATAACGTCTTTGATCCACATTCGACGCACTTAAAACTTTAAAACGGTATAAACACTGTTAAAATTGCGGAATATATTTCGCTCTTCGAGCCTCGTCAGCCGCTAAATAAAATTGTCAAATTGGTCATGTAAGAACTACTAAAATGTTAAAATGTTCATGTAAAAACCATTGCAATAGCCCACATCTTCCTTGACTCCATGTTAGTCGTCACGGGATGTCCTACTCTGATGGTAGCGCTCGGCCATGCGGGATTACCGCGCGCGGAATTTGGAAAAAGTTCCACTTGTTCTCAGACTTAATTAAGGAGTCTCCGGGTACTTTCTGTATCCTCACACCCTCAGATATCTGCCTCAGCATATCGTCGTTAGGGTAAAGACCGGTAACATTCATTTGAAATCTCTGCACTTCATTGTTTTGAAAGAAACTTTGGTTTTTTTTAAGGTTTAGATGTGTTTCTTGACTATGTGCCAACATATCGGAACAGATATGACACATGAAAGGCAACTCTTTTTAGCTTATACACAGAGAGCATTCCTGAATTATAAGATCTCTTGTTGAGCAAAGATTGCCCGTCATATCACCACTAGGGCGTCACACGCCATTAGTCGCATTTTACCGATTTTTTGGTAAAAGCTGTATTTTAAAATTACCACCAGAAATTGTTCGATCTTGTTAGTAGAAACCAATATCCAGATTTTAACAACAAGAAATTTTAAAACGACCTATAAGGTACAATGTTCGGTTCTGTATTATTTTCCGACGCGCGTGACATTGGCAGCGCGAGGCTACAAACCCAGGGGGGAGGAGGAGAGGAAGGGGTGGCAATACCACTAAAACCCTGATAACTGTTTACGAAAGAAAACAAATCGTTCTTACCATTATTTAAAGACTACGTATCGACTTTTCAGGGGCGAAAGAATCGACCGTCAAGGCTTAAATTAAAATGCACCTCTTTTCTTACGCACAGTTTGTGGCATTCCTGTAGTTTACCTTTCTCCAGTCCCGGAAAAACTTTCTGAGATCTACCCTAACATGAACTCATACCGGCACAATTATTATTTTGATTAAACATCGTAAATGACGACCAACATCATCACGAGTTCGTCGACCAGTCATAACAACGACCAGAGACCTACAACGCCTACTGACAATTCATTATTCACTAGACTCTGGTGATGGCTTCTACTCAGGCTGTCGAAACATCAATCAATGTCACCAAAATCAGTCCTTCTCAGGATTACACTCACCCAGACGATCATACTTCACCGACTTCTGATATGACTCCTGGGTTCAAACCATTTACAGAATAAGCAGACTGTAAACAGACTGAAATCGATCTTAAGGACGTTCGCGCGAAAAACTTCTACAACACAGATTTTTTCATAGTTTGGCTACAGTCAGATAATGAGTTACCTATGTCAGAAATGCGAAAACATTGGGGGGTCACCGACTTCGTTTTCGAAATAAAGCGCGTGGAAAACTACCCCAGTTTTGACACATTGGTCCTCGTAACTCGACGTTGCCTCAGTGCTTGTTAGTTGAAAAATATTAAAAATGATTTGTTATAGACTCACTTTCTTACTCAAATTTTATTTAGGTGGGTCTGTCAAGTAAATAATTTGAACCGGTGTCATCCTTTTAGTTAAACTCAACCTCTAAGATGGACTTTTGCGAACACCGTGCAGCTACAATAACAGCAGAATTCGATGATGCGAGGGTAGAAAAGTTGAAAAAAAATCAAACTTCTACAACACAGATTTTGTTTAATCGTAGATAAACGTAGATAATCGACAAAGAAAGTGATCTATGAAAAGAAAATATGGGGACACCGAACATTTAAGAGAGTTAAACCCGTGCATAGATATTAAAATGCCCACTAGCGCTATATATCTCCACATTTCTTCAACAGCGCGCGCGCTCAATGTATGACGTGGCATGACGTCGCGAAGTGAATTGCGTGCGCAGTAAGGATGCGAAGAAACAATTAGCGCAGATATAAGTGCAAATTATTTTTTTAGACTTCTGATTGTCTTATGTACCCTTTTGTATCCTTGTCTAAGTTGAATTTTGTATCTTGCTGGAATTAAACCACATTGAACATATTTTTCAACACATTTGTCTGCTGAATTGTCGATTGAAAAACGTTTGCTACAGCTGAATATATCTGCATGGTGTGTACTGTTGTGTTGCATCAAGTGCGGTGTGACAAATCATTTCAGCCTTCTGTTTCCCTTCTGATAAAAGATCGAAAAAGACGTTACCCAAGCATTGCTTTTTTGCTTCGTTGTGAAAACTTGAAAGAAACGATCGCAACTGCATGCCGAAATTGTTGCAATTTTAAACAAAAACAAACAACAAAGAACCAAAGAGCCAGGAGCATTTGCATAAAAAGCTTCAATGTTGTGGCGTTTTGATACCACGCATGAGTGATGCTTGCATACCTTATATAACTTCGGGTGGTAATTTGAAAGAAATTTTTCATTACTAGTTATTGAATGTATAATTAGGTATGGAGATGCATGGAACATTTCGCTTCCCTTCAGTTCTTTGATGCTGAACAAATCAATTTCTAATTTAACCAGATGCCCACCGATTATGCAAGCGAATCTTGGAGAAATCAAGGACAAAATCCGACAAAATACCCGACTTAGCTTGTTGCATTCTCTGATTTATTCGAGTTGTAGCCAACGTTTCAAATTAAGAGTATTTAAGTATTGACGTAAATGAATCAAAAGGATTTTGGACTAGAATAGCTCATAGTTACAAACAAATATCAGCTGTACAGAATCAAACTATACTAAAAGCGATCGCGATCGGATCTTATAAGCCGAAACCCTACGCTTACTACTTTATTAGCTCTCAAGACTCTGATAAGAATCGATCGTTCGTTCGTAACCACAGCTTAAGACTACAACATAAGTTTGTGCAATGGAAATATATGACAAAATCTTACCTCAAGATCTGAACAGCACTAACAAGCGGGTTTTCCGTTCACTTTTGGAGTCAGTTCTTGAATGTGCCAACTTCCGCCTTAATTATGCTTGGCAGCGCGATTTCGATTTCCTTAATCTTGGATGGTTAGATCATTAGACAACTAAACAATAGCTAAAACATTTCTAGGCCCTAGTGGGAAACTAAACCTTAAATTAAATTGAACCTTAAATTGTTTTCTTCCCGCAAAATCACGCAAATGTTCACTCAAATTCTGCCGTGTTTTTACACCCACACTCTGGAATGTAATCTTACTTTGAAGAGATAAACCGCAGACCGAAAATTATAGTATGGCATAATGAATTTTAAAATGTCACTGTTCCGTATAATCCATTGAAGGTCACACAACCAAGGTAGACACAATGAGAAGACTAACTGGGAAGGTAAGTGAGGCTTAGTACCGTGTGCATATTCTGAAATCGCGTAACCTGTAAACAGGATCCTTCATAGAATGTGGTGCACAAAAAAAGAAAGAAAAATGAAAGAAAAGAAAGCAAGATAAAAGCAGGACAGCGGAGCGAGGTTCGGGGGGGGGAGGCACTCCCTAAAGTAGGCTATAAAGGGAGGCTCCATCGAAATCGGTACCTTTTCTGTGCTTGCAGAATCCGAAACTGGTAGGGCAAAGTCTAACTGCAAAAACTACTTGCAAAATGTAGCAGAAATCAAAACACAAAAGTATACGAAAGCCGTGGAGCGTTTGACAGAACAAAATCCTGGGATGATCCACTGATTTTGCCCTATAAAAGAGGTGAAGTTTTTGCTCTAGATATATAGAGGTGGTAGCGTACCATTTCGATAAAGATAATTATATATGTAAGAGTTTGAACTTTACAGCGGAGCCTACTCGTACAAAACTTTGGTGAGTAACTTCCCCTCGGGGGGGAGGGGGGGAGGGAGCCGAGTTCAGGGGAGGAGAGAGGAACTTTATAGCGGGTCGATGCAGCAGAGTGTGTAGACTTTGTTTTGATGCTACCGTCCCCCCCTACTCAAGCCTTGCACCGCTCGCTCAGCACGGCGAATTTTCCTGTACTCTATTTCCCACTAGAAACCTGTTCACAGCATAGAAGTCGCTTATTTACCTTCCACAGGGCTTTCCCTCCCCTCCCCCCCCCCCCATAAGGCAATATGGTTGTTGCTTACTCCTTCTCTATCTCCCCAGGCAAGCGTTTCTCAAAAGCCCCGAAAACGTTTCGGCTCTGAAAAGCCATTTGTACAGGCATGAACCACTCATTTTTTCAAAACTTATAACAAAGTTTCGTGCTTAAGAACTTTTTTGTTTACAAGCTTAAGTGTGAATTATCGTGCCCAAAATCGCCCAGAAAAGTTTTGGGGTTTTTGAGAAATGCACGCCAGCTCCGCACTGAATGGGTTGTTAAGATTCTGGCAAAGGCATGAGATGGCAAGACACAAGTAATACCGAAAGCTTTGAGGAAGTCGCTAGACAGGCTTGGCTGAACCACAAGGAGTGAATCCAGTTTATCAAAAATAAAGACGAAGACTTAGCAGCCCAGCCTCTCGAAAGGGAAAGGGTAAGGTACTTCCACACAAGCCAAAGGCGCAAACAAGCCGGAGCTTAACCGGGTTTCTGTAGCGTGAAGCGACTGAGAGTATTGCTACTCCCACCTGAATGAGATGCTAGTCCATCGCAGGGTTACCCCCAGCAGCATGTCGCCGGTACCCATTTATACAGCTGGGTGGAGAGAGACAATGTGGGGTAAAGTTTCTTGTCTAAGGAAACAACCCGATGGCAGGGACTGGGCCTCGAACCACCGACCTTCAGATCTGACCACTATTGTTCACCTCACCCCACGGGCAAATTGTCAAATTGTCAGGCTGTATAGCAAGACAGTGTCCGGCAGTCTGAGTTTGTTCAATGAACTAGATACAACGTGTGGCAAGCTACTCCCACTTGCCATGAATAGGGCTTTTAAAAGCAAGAACCAATCCAAATAAGGTTTAGATATATTAGTCAAAAAATTGTTGCTTGATCCTGTCATAATAAAACATCCAACACCATCACTTGATAAAGATTCCGCGACGGAGTCGAAAGCTTGTGACTTAGGGTGCGTTCTTTTTAGTGAATCCGGATTTGGATTCATGTAATCCAATTCTGGTTTCAGCGTTCCGTTAACGAAAATTTGAAATAACATTCGAATCCAAAAAATCCACTCAATGTGATTCAATATCAATCCAGATTTGAATTCTACGTTCCTTTTTCCCATTTTCGTCCCTTTGTTTTCATAAAGAGGAGAGGATGCAAGAACAGGAAGACTTTGAAACAAACAAACAACAAAACAAAAGACCAAACAAACACAGAGCAGAACAGAGCTCATAATAAAAAATAATAATAATTAAAAAACGGGAAAAACCTTTTGTTTTCACTGATAAAGAGGAGAGGACGGCATTTCAGGGCAAGCTCCAAAAAGAACTGTCAGCAATTTTGCACTTGTTCTTGATAGTTAAAAATGTGAGCGGGAGTCCGTATAACTTCGAACAATTTGCTGGGCGTATCCAGTAATTGTAGTGGCTTGTTGCCTTTCTTTGTGAAACGAAGCGCACGCTGACCTGCGAAAATTACTGAGTGACTGAAGGTATTTATACATTAATATTTATGCTAAAATTCCTCATGACGATAGGTAATTTTCACGATACCTTAATTTTACAACAACTACTTTGAAAAGTTTTGTTGTTTCCTCAAGATACAGATCAGGGCGTTTGTTTTTACCCTGAATGATAGTTCATGATTAAACTAATGTGACGAGTAGAAAATCGTGACGAGTAGAAAATGACCCCCCACATAAATTTATTTGTTATTTCCGGTTCCGGCGAGCCAGGTTTTCCATATTTGGTGACCATGCGGTTATCACGTGACATTGAAATCTTTGTAAAGCGAAGAGAAATCGTAGTTGAAATAAACCACAAACGAGTCAAGAGATTTCCAAGTTCTTTATTCGTTTTGCTTCGCTTTGGGACCGATAAACAGCAAGTTTACCGGCGTAACATTTTGGTGACCCCGACGTGATACGCTGCTCGGGTTTTGAGCCCGAAAGTAGTAGCGTGAAGTGGAAAATTTCGAGTGTTTGTGTGTGGGTTTCGAAAGAACTCAAGATGGCGCCTTTGTGATGGCTACTAGTGGAAATATGGTGCTGTTTCGTCGTTATTGCTGCGTGAGGATCTATAAGGGTTCTTTGTGCTATCGATGAGCTATCGTCTTGGCTTTGGCAGAGTTTGTTCGTGTTGTTTGTGATTGAATATCAAGGGAAGTTCAAGTGGTGTTTGCACGTGGAAAAATGGTTGACACGACTGAAATCGAGGAGATTCAACTCACACTGGAAGCGAAAATCTGTGCCATGGATGTGGATATGCTCATGGGATTAGCAGTGAAGCTCAAAGTTGCAGTGGAGGGCCTTCGAAAATTGCAATTGTCGAAGAAAATTCGCGAGAGAATCGAGACGGACGTGGAGGAATGTGAAGGGTCCGAAGCGAAGAAAAAATGTCTCGAGGGTTTCGTGGAGATGGTGGAAGGTCCGCCGCCATTGGAAGGTGACTTCACGACCGCTGCTAAAACAACTAAAAAGGAAATTGAAAAGGAAACGACGCAGAAACCACAGAAGCTGGCCACCGTGGATATTGGCAAAGTCCTGAAGCGTGAATTGAAGATTCATGGCCAGATAACGGCGGGAGAACCGCACAACGAGGGACTGTCATTTGTCAGTCTGGTGAGACAAATTGATGGCGCTGTGAAATTGGGATACTCGGAGAGCGAAGTAGTAGAGGCAGTGATAAGAGCCGTAAGCCCAGCTTTGAAGCTAAGATCATATCTAGAAATGATCCCTGATCTGTCTTTATCACGACTGAGGCAGATTTTGAGGGCTCATTTCAAACAAAAATCTGGAACAGAGCTTTATCAAGAACTGTCGGTGTTATGTCAAGCGGCGAAAGAGTCTCCCCAAGAATTCCTAATAAGGGCAATGAATTTGCGACAACAAATCACATTTGCTTCCCAAGCCACTGATAGTTCTGTGAAGTACGAGGCACCTCTGGTTCAGTCATTATTCATACACGTTGTGGAGACCGGGTTGCAGCAAGAATCTATCAGAGCAAAGCTAAGACCACTCTTGGAGAAGGCGAATGTGAGTGACGAGGAGCTAATGGAGCGCATTAATACAGCTGTCTCCGCCGAGACAGAGAGGCTGAACAAGATGGGTAGCAAGAAGAGTCCGCAAGTAAGCCATGTTGATGCACAGAGCACAGACACAGACCAAGGTGCGACATCCAAGGATAAACCAGCCAGCAAAGAAGCAAAGCCGAACAAGCTAGTTGCGACACTGGAAGCCGTCCAATCTGACCTGGCATCCTTGAGAGAGGAATTTTGCAAGTCTCAGGTCACTGCAAGAGAGTGTGGTCCACGGGAACAACCAAGTCGCCGCATGAATTTGTGTCATGCATGTCAAGATGCGGGGGAACAGCGATGTGGCCATTGTTACAAGTGTGGATCAGAGGAACATTTTGCTCGTGGGTGCAAGAAGAATCGGAATCAGGGAAACTCCCAGGGGCTACGGCAGGGGGACAGGGTGTAGCCCAGGATGTTCAGTTGTCCCACGCTTGTCAATCATGTGGAAAGAGAGAGGTACAGTCTGACACCAGTTTTCAACAATGTAGCAAATGTAAAGTTGTTCGGTATTGTTCTCAAGCATGTCAACATAGACATTGGGGAGAACACAAGGTGTTGTGCAAGGCAATATCGCATTTTACTGGACAGGTTACCGCTGCGAATGGTGGGAACGAGGGAGTGTACCTTAGTCACCTGTCACCTAAAGAACATACAACTGTCGTTCAGTTAGTGGGGCGAAAGTGTATGGTGAATTGCGAGTTGAATGGACAGGGAACTGAAGCATTGTGGGATACTGGAGCGCAGGTTTCCATCATTTCGTGGGACTGGGTTCAGAACATTTGCGGGAATGTACGGTGCAGCCTGTAGAGAAACTGTTGGGGGTAACGCAACTAGATTTGAAAGCAGCTAATGGGACTGATCTGCCTTACATGGGGTGGATTGATGTTGATTTCAAACTAGCAGGGAAGAATCATGAGTATGGAGTTAATGTACCCTTTCTAGTTTCCAAAGACCGCATAGACTCACCTATCATAGGGTACAATGTGATTGAGGAAATTTCACGCAATGCAGCATCTAGCTCTACGGGTGATGAACAAGCGCCATTACTGGATGTATTATCTGCAAGTTTACCCAGCGTGGATAGAGATAATATTGAAGCCCTTGTTAAGTTTGTGAACACTGAGAAGTCTGAAGAGTTATCTGCTGTTAAGACCAGTAAAAGGGACATATCCATACCAGCGGGCCAGTGGGTTCAAGTTGCTTGTCATGTAAATGTGGGCCCTGTTGAACGAAGAGTACCTGTTCTTTTTGAACCAAATCCAGAACACCCATGGCCAGATGGTCTTGATGTACAGGAAACACTGGTGACTGTATCCAGGGGGGGACGTGTCAGGATTCAAGTTGAGAACAATACTAAACATGACATTACCTTGAGAAACAGGACACTGCTTGGCCAACTATACCTGGTTAGTTCAGTCACCCCACTGGATGTCAAACTAGCAGATAAATCCAAGGGAACTGACGATAATCATGATGATCTCGACTGTCGTGCAGCACAAGTCAACTCGGTCAACAGTGATCCAACTCAACAGAGGTATGACACTAATGACATTCCACCACATTTGTCTTCTATTAATCTGGAGGGATTGGATTCTGATCAGAGAAACCTAGTTTATAAAATGCTAGTTGAAGAGTCTGATTCATTTGCAAAGGATGACGAAATTGGCAATGCAGAGGGTTTATTGCTGGATATTAACTTGGAAGATTCAACACCAGTGCAACAAACTTACAATGCTATCCCCAAACCCTTATACCCAGAAGTCAAACAGTATGTCGAAGATCTATTGAATAGGGGATGGGTACAGAAGTCACGGTCTGCATATTCCTCGCCTGTTGTCTGCGTCAGAAAGAAGGATGGGACCCTGCGACTATGCGTCGACTATCGCAAACTAAACCAAATAACAGTCCCAGATCGTCACCCGTTGCCACGTATCCAGGATACGCTGGACAGCCTTGGCGGTAATCGGTGGTTCTCACTCTTGGATCAAGGCAAGGCGTACCACCAAGGCTATATAAGTCCTGAAAGCAGACATAAGACAGCATTTATTACTCCATGGGGCTTATTTGAGTGGGTTCGCATCCCATTCGGGTTAATGAATGCACCTGGAGAATTTCAACGGTATATGGAACAATGTTTGGACGGCCTTAGAGACAGAATTTGTATCCCATATTTGGATGATATCTTAGTATACAGTGGAACATTTGAAGAACACGTTGACCATGTGCGCACAGTATTGCAGAGGCTTCGTGCTAATGGCATAAAGTTAAAGGGGAAGAAATGCGAACTGTTTCGAAACGAAGTCAATTATCTGGGGCAAATTGTGTCAGCCGATGGGTACAGACCAGACCCGAAAAAGACACTTGCAGTTACTTCCTTGAAAGATTTGAGGCCAGGAACAGTTGGCGAAGTCAGGAAGCTTCTAGGACTTCTCGGGTATTATCGACGATATATCAAGGATTTCTCGAAAGTCGCTAAACCATTGTTTGATCTTCTGCAAGCTTCACCTGCTGACAAAAGCAAGCCTTCAAAGAGTAAATCCAAGTGCAATAAGAACTGTGTACCATCAAGTAAACCTGTTGTTTGGAAAGACCATCATCAAGGGGCTCTGGAGGAATTGTTGGCACACCTGACGAGCCCTCCCATCCTAGGGTTCCCCGATTACAACCAACCATATGTTCTCCATACCGACGCGTCGCAAGAGGGACTAGGGGCAGTGTTATATCAGCGGCAAGATGGGAAGCTAAGAGTGATAGGATACGGATCTAGATCCCTCAGCCCTGCTGAGAAAAACTACCACCTCCACTCCGGGAAGCTAGAGTTCCTCGCACTTAAGTGGTCCATCACTGAACACTTCCGGGACTATCTCTTATACGCTCCTAGCTTTGTGGTCTACACAGACAACAACCCCCTTACCTATGTATTGACATCAGCCAAGCTAAACGCTACTGGACACCGCTGGATCGGCGAGCTAGCAGATTTTAACTTCACCATAAAATACAGGCCCGGTCATTCCAATGGTGACGCAGACGCGCTCTCAAGAATGCCTATGGAGTTTACCACGTATATGGGGTCCTGTACAGAAGTCATGTCATCAGACCAGATCAATGCCACCATAACCGCGGTTACAGCACAGAGTGAAGGGATTACAACATGGGTGTCTGCTATTACGCATGATAAGATAGTTCTGGACATTGACAATGTCTCCCTTGGCCCTGGACAGCATACCATCAGCAATGGTAGAATCCTGCAGGCCCAGAGGCAAGACAATGCGATTGGTAGGGTTCTAGCTTTCAAACTGGAGGGAAAACGCCCATCCATCCAAGAAACGCGCCAGGAACAACCAGGTGTTAAAGCGTTACTAAGACAATGGCACAAACTCAAGGTTAAAGATGGCTTGCTGTATAGAGAAACCGACGAGTACAAGCAGCTTGTTTTGCCACGGCAGTTCCACCGCACGGTCTATAAAGAACTCCACCAAGAAATGGGACACCTGGGAGCAGCACGTGTTTTACAGTTAGCTAGAGAACGGTTCTATTGGCCTGGAATGGAACAGGATATCACCCACTTTGTGACGAATGTCTGTGGTTGCTTGAAACAACGGAAACCGGTTCTGCCAACATGTGCACCACTGAACCCCATCATCACCTCATCGCCATTTGAACTTGTTTCGATAGATTTCTTGCACTTGGAAAAGAGCTCCGGTGGATATGAGTATGTCTTGGTAATCATAGACCATTTCACAAGATTTGCTCAGGCCTATGCAACCAAGAATAAATCCAGCAAGACTGCTGCTGAGAAGCTGTTCAACGACTTCATCCCTAGATTCGGTTTCCCGGCGAAACTGTTACATGATCAAGGCAAAGAGTTTGAGAATGACCTCTTCCATCAGCTACAGAAGCTAAGCGGGATTGAGCGGCTCCGAACTACGCCTTATCACCCCCAAGGGAATGGGAAGACAGAAAGATTCAACCGCACACTATTGTCAATGCTAAGAACGCTGCCCGAGGACAAGAAGACGAGATGGAAGGACTCGCTCAACAAAGTGGTGCATGCTTACAACTGTACTCGCAATGATGCAACTGGTTTCTCGCCCTTCTTCCTGTTATTCGGTCGCACGCCTAGATTGTCGGTAGATCTCATGTTTGGAACTGCACCAGGATCACCCAAACAAACTCACACTCAATTTGTAGAGAGTTGGAGAACTGCAATGCAACAAGCATACGCAATTGCGATGAGAAACAGCGAGAAGTCTGCCACTGCTGGAAAAAAACACTACGACAAGAAGGTTCGTTTCACCCAGTTGCGCCCTGGAGACCGCGTACTTGTGCGGAACTTGTCTGAGCGTGGCGGACCAGGTAAACTCCGTTCCTACTGGGAAGATGACATACATACAGTGGTCGAGCAAAAGGGTGACATGCCAGTATTTGAGGTACGACCAGAAAGACCTTATGGAAGATCAAGAGTTCTCCATCGAAACTTACTGCATCCCTGTGAGTTCCTCCTGCCCGATATTCCGGTGGATACTGCACCTACAGTCCATCGCCACAGACAGGCAAGGAGACCTGCAACCCGGAACAATGCACAACGGCTTGAGGTGGACGATGATGGAAGCGAGAGTGACAGTGACAGTCGGGATGGTCTACTCTTGGAGATAACATACGATGGAGCGTCTGAACAGGAGATGCCGGCGGACCAACCAGTTGTAGCCAATGAAGAGGCTGATTGCAGTGAAGTACCTGTAGCAGGTAATGGGATGGAGATAGAAGCTGAGCAGGGTAACGTACCCCTGGAGGCTGACCACCCACCACCTCCTGACTTACCGGTCGCAGAACAGCCTGATTTACAGCTAGGAAGACCAGTACGAAATCGTCACCCTCCTGTTCTACTCAACTATGACTCCCTTGGAACTCCATCGCTCTACCCATCCTATGTATCGAGCATCCAAGCCCCAAGTAGTGTTTATACACCGCCACCATTGTACTGGCTGCAGCCTCAGCAGTGGGTCGTCCCAATATATCCACAGTACATGATGAACTGCTGGATTCCACCACGGATGAATACATCGTGTTGAAACTATGAACTCTCGGAACTATTGTGATTGCCATTGTAATATTAGGTAGAAAAAATAGCACTCGTTTATCTATCACCATGATAGTAAATTGCGAAGAAGATACACAGTTATCTTGAAGGACCTTGGACTGAAATAGAGTTGAGATAAGGAATGGACTTGCATGTTATATCATAGTAGGCCTGATCACCCTATATGACAATAGTATTGTGCTTTTGTTCATTTAAGATTTAGATATTCATGTTCAAGGTAAAATGTCCAGGAGGACATCATTTTAGCGGGGGAGTGTGTGACGAGTAGAAAATCGTGACGAGTAGAAAATGACCCCCCACATAAATTTATTTGTTATTTCCGGTTCCGGCGAGCCAGGTTTTCCATATTTGGTGACCATGCGGTTATCACGTGACATTGAAATCTTTGTAAAGCGAAGAGAAATCGTAGTTGAAATAAACCACAAACGAGTCAAGAGATTTCCAAGTTCTTTATTCGTTTTGCTTCGCTTTGGGACCGATAAACAGCAAGTTTACCGGCGTAACACTAACAAAGGGAAAATGGTATAAATATTGCAGATGGTAGATGTAGCAAAATAACGCCATCATTCATGGAAGTGACCTGGTAGAAAAGAACTGAAAATACAGTGAAAATACACCAACCTCGGTGGCTTTGATGGGAAGCAAATGTTTTTTGGGGGGGGTGGGGGTGGGGTGGGAGCGGACAGGGAGGCTTTCTTCTTTAAATTTCAAGGTTTGGAGAAAACAGCAAATCAACCGGCTAGAAAACCATACTGAACTAATGTTGTTTATTTCAAATGAGAGGGCCAAACGGGAATATATTTGGACCTTTACCATATTACACAACCATCATCTATAACTATCATATACAAAAATCATGGCTATTTTGCTATTCTTTTACCATATCTCTTGGCAGGAAGGCTGTAACGGTTAGCGTGGATCAGCTATGTTGTCAAGGTGTTGGATGGGCGGTTCGCACTTCACTGCAGAGGATTCCAAGTAAAGCTAGCTGGAAGAGAAATTCTTATGCTGGCAACCATACCGCCTTCACATTTACACCTTGTAGTGAAAAAAGGGTGGAAAAAGCACACAGTATTGTCCTTACATAGTTCATTGCCGTCAATGTGGAATGCATGTTGCCAACGTAACAAGACTTGCATCAAAAGAGTTAAACTGTATAAAATACACAACCTATACCTTATAAACAATGGTAAAGAGTTCAGAACAAAAAAAAAACAGTCGAAAGTTAGTAAGAGATTCGAAAAAAGGTGCGGCATTGAAGTTGTCAACGTATCTCGAAGTGAAACTACTTGTCGGTCTCCTCACCGACTTAGTGATCCAGTGATTTATTGCGATACCCGTGGGTTTACTCACACCTCGCGGGAAATCGATTCTTTAACTCGCCAGGATCCCCGGGATTACCAACGTGAGCTATTCTACACGCTGGTCTTCCTACCCACGGGCTCGGGTAAGACCTTGCTAGCTGCCATGGCACTGAGCTGTATGAAGAAACTTAATCCAGATAAACTGATGGTGTTCCTTGTCCATCGAATCCCGCTGGTCTACCAACAGAGTGACTACATTAAGTCCCAGGTGCCAGATTTAAAGGTGGGGACGCTGGTTGGAGAAATGGAGCCTCCACAACAAAAGGCTATGCATAAAAACTTAGCTGAACAAGAAATAGATGTCTTAGTCTTAACGTATCAGATTTTACTAAATTTTCTTGCTGAGAAGGAAAACCCAGTCACGCAAATGTCAGCAGCAGCCTTGCAGGCACTCCTTCAAACCCGTGGGCGCGCGTCGCGTCGACGTGACAGTAAATTTGCCATGATCTGCAATGAATAAGAAAACAAGAACCTGAAGACGCGATACTCAAGAGGAAAAACATGAAGGAAGCCATTAAATATTTAATGTCGAACAAGAAGCTTAAATCACAAGCAGAGGAGTTCGGATGCGAATTAAAACCGCCTAATTTTTCCTTGCCTTCAACAAACGAAACCAGTGAGAATGTTTGCAGAGAACGCTACAACCCGGGCATCATTGTTTCGGTACATTACGTGGAAAGTTTGAAATATCGCGTGATAAACGTTCTAATCAACAACTTTGAAGTTATATCCAAACAATTAACTCCACTGCGTTATCCAGTGAAGAATTATAAGCGAAGCACATGATCTTTGAACTACAAGCAAACGAGGATATGGACAATAAAGAGTTCAAATCCAAAGAAGAGTTCATATGTCACGTGACTGCAGTTTAATGCTCACAACTGACCAACGCAGATGAGGAACCACTTCCGGTTTGGCTCCGGGCCTCGCTTCCCAAAAAACGTCACAAAGGCGAGGGACTGTTTTCATTCGCTATCAGCAAACTCTTTGTTTATCGGGACGTTTGTGAATCGATGTCATTTTTGATGCGAGTGGCCTTTAGAACCAAATCTAAAGAATGTTCACATTTGTTTCGACCACAGCCTTAAGATGGTGACGGTCGTTTTCTTCTCGTCAGGGGCGTATTATAAGCTGGAACTTAGATATGAGGAACTTGAAGATTTCATAGTACTGGATAGTAACGTGGATACTGGCGTGAAAAGAGTCTTCCTCACTGTAAAGCATCCTCCTTGACTATTCCAAAACGTCGCTAATGAGTTTTTGCAAGACGAAGATGCCAACGACGATGACAACCAAGCTGATAACGTTGGATACATGAGCGACTCGTTGGATGATCGGAATGAATCTAGTGAATGGGAAACTGACAGCTTCTCAACGGATGAAGAATACCCAGATGAACTAGAAGTGACGAATTTTCGCGATCGTTCTTCTCCTCGCAACCCTCGGGGTCTTGACGATGAAACGATCTGGGAAAGAGTTTCTCACATTCAGGATAGTGAGAACGCGTGGGGTCAATGTTTCTCTTACAGTTGCGCGATACTCTGTAAAGTCTGTAAAGAGTCTATCCAGATGATGTGCTTACTGGCCGCACTCCAGAATAGATTCCAAATAAAAGCAGTTTATTGTCGAGTGAAGGAGAAGCGTGACGTAAGGGATACAAAATACGCGCGGTACCAGCGCTTACTAAAAGCCAGTAAACAAAGACGCAATCGACCTTTCACAGTTCAGGAAGACCTGTGGAAAGATATAAGGCTCATTCGCTTTATTAAGTCGACTAAATTCACGAGTAATGCAGCACAGAGGGGTTTCTTGCTCGGTTTGTTCGGTTTGACAGTTTACCAGACCTGCTCAGAGTGTAGATGCAGCACAAAGGGGTTTCAGGACAGAAGTCACTCGATGGGGGTTCAAACACTGGGTGCAGAACTTTCCGAGGATTTAACAGAAAAAGACGCCATGAAGACGTTCCTGCACGAAGTCTGGGAATTTTCCTTTTCGCTGTCCTTGTTTATGCTGCGTTGACTAAAAACCGACCAGTTCGTAATAGTAATTTATAGACTCAAGTTGCAAAATTGTTAAGCAAGTTGCTTAATTGTTAAGAGCATTGACCAGTGTTCCCAATTTCGAGGATATTTCTTTGCAATTTTCATCTAAACTATCACTTTTGAAAATGTATGTTGCGTAGTATACGAAACGTAAAGTCATTTTTGCAACATGCGTTGTTTTGTCATGTTTATCACTGCTGTATGTATTTTATTTTTGACGATAGATTGGCTCAATGAGGCTGTACCAGGACGATTTTTTAAGTTTTTGGGTGAAAATCTGCTGACGCCAAATACCTTTACGTTCTAATTCGCTACGCTTAAACGAATGTAAATTACTGTAAAAAAAAAAAACATAATCACAACAGCTTGATGGTTGGATGCTCAGGGAATCCAAACTGACGTTTATTTGACAAGCAACAATAATATTTAACAGACACAGTTATAGCTTATTACAAGCTGATGAGCACGCTAGAGAAAGCTATTCTGAATGTCGATGAACCCATTTGGCTAGTTTTTTGCAAACGCTTGGAAATGTCCTCTAAGACGTACATATCCTTCGCGAGAGGACAGGGAAAGGAGTCACCGGTCGAACATTGGACAAATTACACCACTCAATGAACTTTAGAATCTCGTTCTTATATTTCTTTACTGTGGAGTCAGCTTTAGATCTGAATAACGTTGAGAGAAAATCCTTCAAATCTGGCTTGACCCTAGTGGGTAGGTGATTCCAATGACTATCAGCATCAAACATCTGCAACGAGAAAAGGATAACGATAATAGAAGAACGTGCACCCTATAAAATAGCACAAAATAGTACAAAACCTTAGAGTCTAAGAGTGGTGCTCTCCTGCCAGGGCCATGATGGCAAGCGCCCACATCTTTTTGTCCAATATCAACTCGGGCCAGTGCCCCCTCTCCCTGTTAACTTTCGAGGACAAGCGTCCCGTATTTGTAAGTTTCAAAACGGAAAACAAAAACTCAAATTCGTGCTATGAAGACGAAACAAGACTAGGAAAAAACCATACGCAAAGCTAAAACGAATCCACTGAGTCTACTATTACCCAATAAAGAATTAGTGTTCCTTCCATGCTCCAACGCGTTTGCGTGGAAATACTTATAGTCCACTATGAAGCTGGTTGGGATTTGCAGCATATTCTGGACGGCCTAAAACAGGCACACACACAAAATAAACAAACAAACGAGCATAAGCCATGAAGAAAATTTTCTGGAAATAAACTCTGATCGGGCGGGTGGGCGGGATATCAAAAGGCAGAACGCCAGAGTGGAAAGCGAGAGCGAGAGCAATCGATTAACTCTTCAGAACTATCCAATCACAGAATCCCTGGAGACACGCGTAAAGACGTGTACTACAATAGCACAAACATAACCTGCTAATGAACTGTATCAACTCAATACCAGCGGAAAATACATTTTCTCGTACACAAAATGCTCCATTTTATTCTATTCTTTCTTATCCTTTCCTATCCTATCCTAACTGACCTTCTGCTACTCTATTCTATTCTATTCTATCCTAGTCTATTCTATTCTATTCTATTCTGTTCTGTTCTGTTGTATTCTATTCTATTCTATTCTATTCTATTCTATTCTATTCTATTCTATTCTTCTTAGCTAATGAGCGTCACAGAGACGATTCAGAAAAAGGAAAAATAAATCAAATCATTTCGAATACAGTGAATTACCGAATGGATTCCATACACACGCGTGTGTATTTCGCCCGCCCCACAATCGCCATCGCCAAAATTAGAGACTACTCGCAGTCTAGGACTCTAATGGCTTGCAAACTTTCCCCCATCCTCAACCCCCTCTCGTCCCTCCCCTCCCATCCCCTCTTCTTGTCGACCTCATTCGAGGCCGAGTGGAATCTGGAGCCAAGAAGAAGAAGCCAGCATAGCGGGAAGTTTGCTTTTCAAAGTATGACCAAAATATTTTCCAAGCTACACAGCGATAGAATTTCTCTACAGGAACTCGGCTTTGACGTCCAACACTCTTTTGGCAGATTTTGATGGTTCAGTTTGTTTATTTGGATGAAAAGGATGGGCTTCGCTTTGTTCCGGGCGGCTCTATTTCCACTCGCGAAGCGGTATGGCGATTTCTTCAACTTTACAATTACATGTAAGCTTATAGCTTTGAAAGATTGGACGATGAATTGAGGGTAAGAGTTTACTTTTTATTTTCTCAAAGCACCAGTTTCACTTCAGTGGCATGTTTTGTGGAAAAGTAACTTAACAGTAGCGCCAAAATTTAAGCAAAGTAACAGAATCCAGAGTATTATCCGACCTTTTAGAATATCATCATCATGATAAAACGAGTTTGCTTGTATGAGCAACATTCAGAAACAAAAGAGGTAAATGGTAGGTAAAAACAAACAAGCTACAGCAATTTCTAGGTCTAGAGTACTTTTCAGAACAAAGTAATAAAGACACAATATGCATCCGCCATGTTTATGTTCCGCCAATATGGCGGCCAACAAAATCCGTACAAGGAACCCGGTGGGCACTCCCTTATTTGGCCTAAAGGGGTATGTGCCACCCAACAGGGTATGGTTTTCAGGGATTTGTGTCTTTAACAGGGTATACAATTTCACTATTTAGCATCTTGAACAGGGTCTCTTTCTGGACTGGAAGCCTTGAACAGGGTGTGAATGTTAGGTGTGCTGGGTCCACGTGTGTGGTACCAATAATTTTTTTAAAAATCTTATTCTATGGTGTCATCTAGTAAAAGAAAAATACTTTCCGAAATAAATGCTTTCTGGGCATGGATAAAGGTCTCGTATCTTAAATAGGGTAGCGAAATGAACAAAGGGTGTGCCCCTCCCCCTCTCCCCCCCCGGGGACAAGAAATGAGGCGACCCTTAAAATCAGCATTCCTAGTTTCTCTTCACTCTTAATGCCACTTCTGGAGGAGACATTTTTACATTATTACGATACTTGAAAATGGAAAAGTAACACAAAGATATCAGTTTTATTACATTTTGAGAATTCCTGTGTTTCGAGCTGCCACAGATTTAATTTATTTCCAAACTGTTTTATTTGTAAATTTGAAGATTCATTTCACCTGTGTGTTGAACATATTACAGTCGAGCCAGGTCAAGGGTACCCCCATAGAATAAAAATTTGAAGTTTATTATTGCAATAATGATTTGATTCAATAATCAACTTTTCAAACTAAGAATGAAATGTTCAAAGTGAAATTCATTAGCTGAATACTGACTGGACGAATGCATGACACCATGTCTCAGGCATGTGGGAATTTGACAGGTTTCCTCGAACTGTGTTCCAATGGTCATCTGATTTTTAAATGTAATTTCTCTTCTTTCCTCTCCACTACCAGCTTTTTGAAACAAATCAGAACACGGAATAAACTTCGAGCATTTTGATGGGACCGAAAGGAGGTGATTGTGTTAGGAAGCAGAAGTAAAAATTAAACAATGCAAGTTGGGAAACCAGTCAAATTCCAACATGCCAACTGTCACATGAATTAATCACATCAAAAATCAAGTATGGGATCGAGTTTCAGTTTGAATATTTCATTCTTCATTTGAAAAGCAGATTATTGAAACAAATAACGGAATCAATGTTGCAATAATTAACTTTAAATTTTTATTCGATGGGGGTATGCTTGACCTGGCTTGACTGAAAAAGAGCAGCTCTGTGGTGGCCTAAGTTGCATTTTAGAATTTTGATGACATCACACACAAACCAGGAATAAGCTTAAGAGGGGTGGCGAATGGTTAATTCAAAGTTTTGGAAGACAGCAAGGCGATTGTTTTCTTTTGCAATCCCAAGATGTTTTCAATAATTTTTAGAATATGAGACTGAGATTTTAGAGTTTGTTTAATTCAAGCTTGAGACTTTTTTAGGATAAACTTATTTCTCAAAGATTACCAATTGAATTATTGACATTCATAATTTATTTAAACTCATTGCTAATAGATGAGCTTGGGAACTGGTGCTTGGTAGAATGGTAGGGGAACCTGTGTGCTCATCTAATAGATGAGCTTGGGAACTGGTGCTTGGTAGAATGGTAGGGGAACCTGTGTCATACAAGCTAGGCAGGGGGTAACCATGGCAACCTGCAAGTGGGAACCTCCCCGCAAGCAGCCCCACCAAAGCTCCATCACACTGAAATATCAGGGGTTTAATCTGTACAGACTACACAATATTAAATTCAAAGCTGTTTTCTCTCCGCCGTTTGTTTCTTGAAACTTTGCTTCTTTAAGTGAATTGATTGGGCAGAGTATTTATCCTACAGACATGAAAATTGGCACCCGGATTCTCTAATAGTTTTTCTTGAAAACTGTGTCAGGCATTTGGGAATTTCGCTTTCGTTTATTTTAAAAATTATACTGGAGACTGTAGGATCCAACGCCAAAAGAATGGAACAGAAATTGATCACTAAATTTTATTTTAATTTTATATCTTTTTGGAAACTGATCTAAATTAAGAATCACCAACACAGTTCTTGATATGATAGCAATGAGTGCTTAATGTCTTGAACTACTGGATATTCTATAGAGTTCAACAGTAGCATGGGTAATCCACATTTTTATAATAATAAAATATTTTATTGGTAAAACACTTACTGTAAATACTACATTGTAGTTCAACATGTCGTAGTGTCATGTCATAGTATTTCCTCTGTTGGTAAGTCTTTTTACAGATTTCTACATTCTGTAATGTTCGGGTACTTTGCTCTAAAACTGGCCATAAGATTGTGTGCTGCAAATGAATCCACCTTAAAAACAAAATATAACACAGACTGTCAACAAATTAAGTCCATAACTAAACAGCGTAGCCGATGTTACTGCAACATTCCTTTCTTGGGAATACCATGGATCTGTTCAACATCAACTAAAACACACTAAAGTTCACAGGACATGACTGGAATATGGTGATATGACACTGGCCATGTGCAAACAAAATCTTGTGGCTGCTATGGCAACCACTACATACAAATGGACAGATTTGACAGCTTTTGATTGACCATGAAAACAAATCCCTGGGGTTTTCCCAGAGACTATTGAATGGCAGTTTCATGTGGTACTGTGCTGTACAAGGTGGTTCTAAATTTGACCTAAGGGCTTAATTGTAGATGAAATCCTTAAGTGTGACCATTTAAATTAATGTTATTGTGGAGCACTTTCTTGTAATTTTATATAGAGTTCTGTAAAAAGTGGTTCAATCTTTTGAGTTTGAAAAGTTGCATGTATGTATGAAATGCAAGGCACTTTTTGCTGTGCCCCTTTTTGTGTGTTAAAAAAAATGTCATGTTCGCAAAGATGGCTTTCAATTGCGGTCTTGATTTTGGGTGTTACAGCGAACCCTGATTTTACGATTTGGCAAGGGGACGGCAAAATCGTATCGCTAAAAAACGAACTCCCGATTTAACGATTTGGCGGCAAAGCAACTTATAATAATCGTTATATCGGATATGATTAATTATTAATAATTCCAAGTGCAATCAATAAAATCAATAAGTCTCCGCAACATGATACCTTGCAATGGACAAATGAATCACAAATGCAGCAACCAAAACACAACATAAATGTCCTTTCACAGCAGTGGAACAAGCGAAGAGAATTACTAAAAGACAAGGAGGACAGAGGGTCTATTATAGGGGGTCGCACATTCCGCAATCCACCTTTTTTACCCTTCCTAGACCGCAAACTGCTTTTGTTTTCTCCTAAAGACCGAAACCGCCTTTACGGCAGAAAAAGAATCACAGTAACGATCTTTTAACACTACTTTGCACATTTTTATTGTATGTTAGCATAATAGTCGTACTTCTGCTCACAATGATCACGAGATCTTAAGCGTAAAACATCTTTTTTTTTGCTGATTACTTTCAATAACCTGTGATCAAATAGAGTCAATAGTTTTGACATCCAGTGGGCAGTGCACAGAACCCAAAGAATGCACGGTGTTTAGAACTAAACATAACAATTCAAATTTAGAGGGTTGGGTGTGCTCTTGTGGTCTTTCTGAGATGAATTTAGTGACAGCACAAGCGTGTGAAAACTTTAGGTTACCTTTACCGTGGAATGTTTCCAGCACAGCTTAGTGGTCTTCTGTAATATGCGCCGGGGGAGCTATTCGTAACCTCATGGTGGCCGCGGTTTCGAAGCCTAGATACAAAGCATTCCACGGAAACAAACCTCCTAGCCCTACACGACTACTGCATGGAGCGCTCAGACTTATCTTGGCAGAGAACTCCTTCCAATTTAATGGAAAAACTACCTACGGCTACTGGGCACCAAAATGGCAGTTGCTTTCGCTAATATTTTCATGGCTAAGGTAGAAACAAAGATCTCAAATCAAAGCGCTTTAAAACCGCTCGTCTGGAAACGATTCATTGACCAGCTCTTCTCCCTCTGGAACACAACCAGAGAAGATGTCACACAGTTCATTTAACAAGCTAACAAACACCATAAAACTATCAAGTTTACGGCTGAAGTATCCGAAACACAAACAAACTTCTTGGACACTACTGTTTACAAAGGCGAAAGATTTGAAACTGAGACGGTGCTAGATGTACGCACCCACTTTAAGCCGCCTGAAACATTTCAATACACCCCTATTTCAACCTGCCGTCCATCAGGAGTAAAAAGAGGATTCATCAAAGGAGAGGCTCTAAAACTACTCAGAACCTAACTCTTCTAAAACATTTGAAGAGAGCGTCACAAACTTTACAAGAGGATACCCAGAGAACTCATGGACAGCTGGCATTTCATTGCACAGCAACCATTGCTTAACAACATTATCAAGGAACTGCCCCTTATATTGTACAAAAGAGGGCGTTCCCTTAAAGAAATACTCGTGAGAGCAAGCGGAAAGAGAGACTGCTCGTAGTCTGTAACTGAAGGCTAAAACACAGGCGCAGGATTCGCGCAGGCCTGTAACTCTCTTAGACACTAAAAAGAGGATCACAACTACAACTACTGGCCTAAATTTTAAAGCCATGTTAAAGGTAAAACACGCGCGCGGGAGTCACGCAGCCATCACTCTTTTTAACAATAATTATCTGACTCAAGATCCACGGCCGCCATTCTTTGGCTCTGAAGCCTGGCCTATTGTCAAATTATCTCCCTGCAGGGACCTGCAAGGGGAGACAGCAGAAAAACTCCTGCCTTACTCTACCCCTAAAAGGCACTCTTTTGCCTAGGAAGAAGCTTCAAGGAAGATAAAGCAACCGCACATATGGTTTGAAGAACCGCAGGAAACACGGAAAGACCGAAAACCGCGTGGTAAAGTTATAATTTTCCGCAACCGCGCAATAATTTCTTAACCGTAAACCGCCACATTATTATGAATGTAACTGCAAACCTACACTCAAAATTGGCTTAAACTGCCAAACCGCCAGAATATAACAGACCCTCAGGACAGGGATGATAAAGTGGCTTAGAGACAGTAAATAACCCTTAGTATGACAAGCTGTTGACAGAAACCCTAGTTTTATGCCCTACAGGACAAATAAAACTTTAATTGATAGGTGTCTGTCAGTCTTTTACGGAATGTGGTATTAATTATATCGTGGTAACGGGAAAAACTTTACGTTTGGGTTGCTAGATTTCCATTGTTATACCGGGAATATCGTTAAACCGAATACTGTTAAATCGGGATTCTGCTCCATACAATCTACTGTAATGTTTGCCGGGACACAAACTGTTGATCGTTAAATTGAGAATATGTCGTTAAATCGACGATCATAAAATCGGGGTTCCACTGTATGGGAAATAAAGAAGCTGTTCTTCACTCTGGATTTTTCTGCAACTGTGTTTATTCCTTAGCCCTGCTTTATTTACCCAATGATGTTTTTTTTTAGGCTTGTTGCTGGATAAACTGTCAGTTCTTCAATTGCTGCAACATTAACTGTGCTCATATCATGATTGCAAGTTACAAAGGATGACAACATGGTGATATGCTTGTACACATGAATTAGTATTCAAGGTAATTTCTGTAAACTGTCAACTGTTGTTTTAGTTTTAATTTTTAAATTTGTTATGTTGTTAGGTGCAATGTGTTGTTCAAGAAAATTTCCATACCCACCCTGTGGATGGTCACTTAAAATTCTGAGGGGGTGGGAGGTCTCGATGCCAAAATTCTTAAATGAAGTTATGAAGCTAAACTAGGATTTCCAGAGGGGAGACCACCTGTTGGGGAGGTATGGATATTTTATTTGACATTCACAGTCGAGAGTCCCACAACACTCAGGATAATTGGAAGAAAATATATAATAACATTATTATTTTTAACCAGTGATATCAAGTCAGTGATGTCAGCAGTTTATGTTAGAGCCTCAATTTCAATGTAGGAGTGAGGGGAATTTAACTTTTTGGTTCTGATCCAAAACTTGAGAGATTTGTTGACAGCAAAGTCGTTCGGCTTCACTATTATTTCTTTTTCCAAACACGCAATCCTATTTCTAAAAACTAAGATAACCATGGGAACCAATTACCACCCATGACATGAGAAATGTAAACAATATTTTCTTCGCTGCTTCACTTGAAGTCTCGTCATAGCTGACTGGGCTCAAAGTTGCGCAGAAATTAATTTTACTAAACGATTCATACTTCTGAAATGACAATTATTAAAGTGCCCCTAACCCCAACATATTTTTTCTGCTAAAATAAATCTTTGCACCTGTTCGAAACACATTGCACCTTTTTTTTTACCAATCTTGACTTTTTATAGGCTATAAAAGTTATGAAATCTAGCCATCTGTCACACCAAGACCAAGCTAGTGAGAGGCGTGGGTCTATTCCTCACGTGATGTAACAAACTGATTCGCATCGCAGTAAGCCTTTGTAAACGTGCATTCAAATCAGTTTGTGATGTTGCATCCATTCAGGAAAATACCTGTGCACCTCACTAGCTTGGTCATGTGACAGATGATGGCTAGATTGAGTAACTTTTACAGCCTATTAAAAAGTCAATATTTGGTTTAAAAGCTGTAATGTGTTTCAAACAGCAAAGATTTATTTTAGCGAAAAAAATATTTTGGGGTTTAAGGGGCACTTTAAGCCCAACTTCAGCCCATACGCAGATAAGTTACATTGTATGGAACTTTTTGGTGGAACTTACAACCCCGCAGCCACAGAATATTTAATTTTTGTTCAGAAGGAATACATCTGGTTCAGAGAACACTGATATTGAGTTCATATGATCCCTGGAGGACAGAGAAACCTTCCAGTGGCCATTTTGAATGGCCCAAGGCCTAAATTATATTCAGTTTAACAACATGTTTATTAAATCAACAATATTAAAAATGGGCTCCCATGAATGTTCACGGAACCAAAAAAACAAAAATAGTTACAGATGGGTTCCCATGATCTCTGGGCACGGAAGCGAAAAATTGTTTTCCATGGGTTTTGAAATCCTAGGGCTTGTCTCTACATAAACTGATAGATAAAACCTTGACTGTGAGTTGGTTTATGCCAAAGTAAAGTTGATTGTTGTTGGTGGATGTCAGAATGTCTGTCTCAACCCCAAGGAAAGGGAGCTGGGCTACTCCCACATGTAAGCTTTACAGGCATGTGTTGCCTCTTCCCAATGTCATCTTGTGATTCCCATTTTCTTGAATGGGAAACTGAATTTTACCATTTTAGTCTGGAGAAGGGCGTGTTTTCCTACTCAGGTGAGCAATAGGGAATAGGGCTTTGCTTTTTTTGCCTGAAATAGGAATATATTTTTGCCATTTTAGACTGAAGGGAGCAATGGTGTTATAATTGAGGCCTTTGCTCGAGTATGGAATAGCTATCAAACAAGGGGGTTAGTCTCTAAGGAAACGGGTGCAGCATCAGTGGGGAAATGAAATACAAAACTTTGGATTTATCAACCCAATGTTCCTACCGATAGCATACTAGCTCTACTGTTCTCCATAGAAACCAAGTGCAACACGCAATTCCTTGATTCGCTCTGGTGAAGAGCTAAAGCTTGAAACATCAGCTTTCAATTTCCCTATGGTGGGAAATTTACCTTATCAATTCAATATGGAAAAAAACATGATTCTGTCTAATATAGGGTTAGGGTGTAGAGGTCTAACCTCACTCTCCACACAAAATTTGGAGTAGTGGTCCCTCATGATTCCTGCAAACATATTTGACTTAAATCTAGTATACACTCTCTAGTTTAAGGATCATGTCAGCATACACAATGTTTGTTACTAATATTGTGATTTAAATTTTGTAATACAGACATGACCTTATTGGCATTTTCTCAACGACCATCAATGAACTTAAATCGACACCTGGATTGACATTTGAGGTAAGTGGCAATTCCTTTGTGAAGAAAGCTAAAGTTTTAGATGGCAAATTATTGGACTCCCATCATTTTTTCTTTCGTTTGTGGGGGCATGGTGGTGTAGTGGCTGGACTGCAGTGATTCAAGGCCTTGTCCGGCCATGGTGTTGTCCCCACCTTGTCTCTCTCCACCCAGGTGTATAAAATGGTAACATACTGCTGGGGGTATTAACCCTGTGATGGACCAGCATCCCATCCAGGGGGGAGTAGCAAATGGTTAAGCTCCAGATGACTGGGATTCCTGTGCCTCATATGTGACTTACCTTACTATCATTAACCCTGTGATGGACCAGCATCCCATCCAGGGGGAAGTAGCAAATGATTAAGCTCCGGATGTGTGGGATTCCTGCGCCTCATATGTGACTTACCTTACTATCATTAACCCTGTGATGGACCAGCATCCCATCAGGGTGGAGTAGCAAATGGTTAAGCTCCGGATGTGTGGGATTCCTGTGGCTCATATGTGACTTACCTTACTATCATTAACCCTGTGATGGACCAGCATCCCATCCAGGGGGGAGTAGCAAATGGTTAAGCTCTGCCCGTGTGGGATTCCTGTGCCTCATATGTGACTTACCTTACTATCATTAACCCTGAGATGGACCAGCATCCCATCCAGGGGGGAGTAGCAACTGGTTAAGCTCCGGATGTGTGGGATTCCTGTGCCTCATGTGACTTGCCCTACTATCCTTTTCTTAGCATTTCTCGTGACTAATGGTTTGTTGCTACCTTGACAACAAGCATCCCTGGCCTGTCAGCACAGTCTGCAATATGGAACTTCACTTCACTGTAGTGGAGGGGCCATGAATAGTGCCAACCAGGTGCTATGACTCCAGAGAAGATAACTGGCAATTAAACTTGAAATAATTTTACATGTATGGAATATATCTGTAGATGAAAGCAAGAGCGCCGTCCTGGAATCCATTGTTGCATGACATAACTCAACAGTCATCAGACCGAGGTTGTCGCCCCTTTCAGTTGTGCACCAGGAGACTGAAACTCTTACCTTTTCAGCGGCACAAACCCGTACAGCTTATACTATAGGAGTACGTTCCCCGGGCTTTGAAGTGTTTTGCATTCTGCAAGTGTGGATCTACTTAGAATGCCTGTTTTGTGTACGTGAGGTCTGGCAGGATTTTATTTGCGTTGTAGTCCTGTGTTTACTTAACTGAAGTACAAATTTCCACAGCAGCAAATACAAGACGGACTTGCCAATTTGAGATGTTGTATGAACAGAACGTGGAAATTAACGTTACTTCGATCCCTAATTAACGGTGAAAGAGACAGTATTTAAAGCCCAAGTTAATAACGATAGTGAAAAGACTAGAGTAAAACAGCATAAAACTTTTCGGGATTATCTCTCGGTAACAGCGAATCTAAAATTTGCAGTGTCATTTTTGAGTGCGTGTTATAAAACATGAACCCATTTAAAACTAAATCGGAAATTGCGCGGCTTGTTGCTAGCTATTCGTAAAACTGAAAAAACTTGAATGAAACTAGTATTAAAATCCAAGTCACAGTGGTGATCAAGGAATTAGAGGATGGATGGAGTAAAATCTTTACAAGATACTAAACGTAATTTCGGGGTTATTCATTGCTCAAAGTGTAAAGCGTATGTTGAGCAAATTTGCATAGTTGACAGCTGTAATTTCAGTCTTAGGAGTGTAACGCAACACTTAAAACATCTCGAACCGACCGAAACAGTACCGAAAGATTTAAACAACAACAGATATGTGACAAAGCATTCTAATAGAGACCTGTTGGATCTACTGGAAAGCGAGCTGAATTTGAACATTTTCGTACTGTTCGAAGGCAAAGCAAACGACATTTATTCGGCTGTAGGTTGAGACTCAAAATGAACACGCGCGCTAAAAATAACTTGTACCGTGGGAAAGTTACAAATGTAAACATACTTTGGTCGATTTGTGAAGCAAAAAAACGAAAATTATTATAGCCGACTTGATTACAGCAAGCAACTTCAATCAACAGGGGAAATAAATACAGCTGCAAAACTATTTCAGTCGTGTTTATAAACGCTAGTTCAAACTGATTTCGAACGAAAATATTGTGGATACAAGAAACGCCGTTTGATGGCAGACTCCTGTTTTGACAATACAATGTACTAAGAACGTAAGTGGTTGACTGAAACGTCTGAAACCTTACAAATTAAGCAAAGTAAAGCGAGTCGCGTGTCATACAAATCACGCAGAGCGTCAAAACGGCACCCTTTAGAAAGTTGACTGTTTATGAGCACTGAAAAGTATTCGATATTCGCCGGTAGAAGTAAAAAATTAAAAGGTCCAACTGCAACTTGCATTTATTTCTGAAGTAAAATTCATTTGTTAACTTTCCGCTGATCTTTGCCTAAATTATGTATGCAATATTTTTCGACGGTGAGTTTAAGTTTAAGTTTACTTGTTTTTGTCTCTGTTCTTTGAAGAACCGTGAGATAAAGAGCTTTCTTCGGTTTCTTTACTCCGCGTAGTCACGCTGCTGAATCATTACCAGGTTTTATAGTGGATAACCACAAGATCTTTTTGGTGGTGGTGGGGGGGTTGTGGCTGAGGGGTTAGGGGGGACTTACCGGAGATGTAAAGACCCATAGGTTGTCAAGATATATTTCACCATATTGTGAAAAAAAAAAACGTCATTGGCTCTGCGCGCATTGCGTGCCTATGTTTGTATAAGTTTGTATAATGCTTATAACCCTGTTCATTTGGTCCAGAGCACAAAGCACCTTAAGGTAGGTGCTACCGTTGAGATTGAAGCAAAAGAAAACCATGTTGATCATGGAAATTTGTTTTTCGTCAGATTTCTCTGTTGCAGTGCAGAGTGGAGCAACAGCCATCATTCTTGGACTTCATCAGAGGAGGGTAAGAATTTGCAGTTTAAAGTTCGTTTTTCACCGTTTCCCTTTAAGCCCTAACAGTTACAACAATGAAATTTCTCCTTACATTTATCTTACAGAACTCAAATAAACTTTTCTGTAGCCATTGATTTCACAGCATCAAATGGTAAGATCCTTCTTGTTAGAATAAGAAACACTAACAGCATTTTGCTGATAATGAGTTTTAAGATGTAAGTAAAGTGATTCAGTTTATATAAGGGTATTATTGAAAGCCAAATGTTAAGTACATGACAGGAGTTGATTTCATAACCTCTCTAACCACTGGGCTTCAAGAAGACTGATGGCAAACTTTGTCATTTACAAGATTCACATATTTTTTTTGATGTCATCATCATCATCATCATCATCATCATCATCATCATCATCATCATCATCACCATCACTGAAGACATCCCCAAACCCCTCTATGCCAAATGGTGCATAGGGAAGAAATAATGTGACTCTTAAAAAAATGGTTTGCCACCTGTTGATTGCCATTAAATACAGCTCATTTACATGTCATTCTGTTTTAAGGTGACCCAAGAAATGCCTGAATTCTCTGCATTATATCAATCCGTATGAACAGAACCAGTATGTCAAGGCACTCACAGCTGTTGGTAGGATCTGTCAGGACTATGATACGTTAGTATACTTTTTCAGTTAATATTAGGGCTAAAACAACAACTACTGAAACAATGGTTAGACTTGAAATAATGTGTCCATAGAAAGCTTTTGAAATGATGGTTAGATTTTAAACAATGGGTATAACAACAACTATTGAACAATTGTTAAACGTCAAATAATGCTCAGATTAAAAAACTATTGGGTAGGGTGGTTATTAGGACGGTTGAAAAGCAGTAGTTTAGGGTGGTTGAAAACGCACAGTTTAGGTTGGCTATTAGGATGGTGAAAAAAAGGCAGTTCAGGATGTTTATTAGAGTAGTTAAAAAGGGGCAGTTCCGGGTAGTTAAAAAATTAGAATGGTTAAAAAGGGGCAGTTTAGGGTGGTTGTTAGGATGGTTAAAAGGGGCAGTTTAAGGGTGTTTATTAGGATGGTTAAAAAGGGACAGTTTAGGGTGGTTATTAGGATGGTTAAAAAGGGCAGTTTAGGGTGGTTATTAGGATGGTTGAAAGGGGCAGTTTAAGGTGCTTATTTGGATGGTTGAAAAGGGGCAGTTTAGGGTGGTTATTAGGATGGTTAAAAGGGGCAGTTTAGGGTGGTTATTAGGATGGTTAAAAAGGGACAGTTTAGGGTGGTTTTTAGGATGGTTAAAAGGGGCAGTTTAGAGTGGTTATTAGGATGGTTAAAAGGGGCAGTTTAGGGTGGTTATTACGTTGGTTAAAAGGGACAGTTTAGGGTGGTTATTAGGATGGTTAAAAAGAGAAAGTTTAGGGTGGTTATTAGAGTGGTTAAAAGAGGCAGTTTTGGGTGGTTATTAGGATGGTTAAAAAGGGACAGTTTAGGGTGGTTATTACGGTGGTTAAAAAGGCCCAATTTAGGATGTTTATTAGGATGGTTAAAAAGCGACAGTTTAGGATGGTTAAAAGGGGCAGTTTAGGGTGGTTATTAGGATGGTTAAAAGCGGCAGTTTAGGGTGGTTATTAGGATGGTTAAAAGGGGCAGTTTAGGGTGGTTATCAGGGTGGTTAAAAAGGGACAGTTTAGGGTGGTTATTAGGGTGGTTAAAAAGGGGCAGTTTAGGGTGGTTATTAGGATGGTTAAAAGGGGCAGTTTAGGGTGGTTATTAGGGTGGTTAAAAGGGGCAGTGTAGGGTGGTTATTACGATGATTAAAAAGGGTAGTTTAGGTTGGTTATTAGGATGGCTAAAAGGGGCAGTTTAGGGTGGTTATTAGGATGGTTAAAAAGGGCAGTTTAGGGTGGTTATTAGGATGGTTAAAAGGGGCAGTTTAGGGTGGTTACTAGGATGGTTAAAAAGGGACAGTTTAGGGTGGTTATTAGGATGGTTAAAAAGGGGCAGTTTAGGGTGGTTACTAGGATGGTTAAAAAGGGGTAGTATAGGATGGTTATTAGGATGGTTAAAAAGGGCAGTTTAGGGTGGTTACTAGGATGGTTAAAAGGGGCAGTATAGGGTGGTTATTAGGATGGTTAAAAAGGGGCAGTTTAGGGTGGTTATTAGGATGGTTAAAAAGGGACAGTTTAGGGTGGTTATTAGGGTGGTTAAAAGGGGCAGTTAAGGGTGATTATTAGGATGGTTAAAAGGTGCAGTTTAGGGTGGTTATTAGGGTGGTTGAAAAGGGGCAGTTTAGGGTGGTTATTAGGATGGTTAAAAAGGGGAAGTTTAGGGTGGTTATTTGGATGGTTGAAAAGGGCAGTTTAGGGTGGTTATTAGGATGGTGAAAAGGGGCAGTTTAGGGTGGTTATTAGGATGGTTAAAAAGGGGCAGTTTAGGGTGGTTATTAGGATGGTTAAAAGGGACAGTTTAGGGTGGTTATTAGGATGGATAAAAAGGGGCAGTTTAGGGTGGTTATTAGGATGGTTAAAAAGGGCAGTTTAGGGTGGTTATTAGGATGGCTAAAAAGGGGCAGTTTAGGGTGGTTATTAGGATGGTTAAAAAGGGACAGTTTAGGGTGGTTATTAGGATGGTTAAAAAGGGGCAGTTTAGGGTGGTTATTAGGATGGTTAAAAAGGGCCGTTTAGGATGTTTATTAGGATGGTTAAAAAGCGACAGTCTCGGATGGTTAAAAGGGGCAGTTTAGGGTGGTTATTAGGATGGTTAAAAGCGGCAGTTTAGGGTGGTTATTAGGATGGTTAAAAGGGGCAGTTTAGGGTGGTTATCAGGGTGGTTAAAAAGGGACAGTTTAGGGTGGTTATTAGGGTGGTTAAAAAGGGGCAGTTTAGGGTGGTTATTAGGGTGGTTAAAAGGGGCAGTGTAGGGTGGTTATTACGATGATTAAAAGGGGTAGTTTAGGTTGGTTACTAGGATGGTTAAAAAGGGACAGTTTAGGGTGGTTATTAGGATGGTTAAAAAGGGGCAGTTTAGGGTGGTTACTAGGATGGTTAAAAAGGGACAGTTTAGGGTGGTTATTAGGATGGTTAAAAGGGGCAGTTTAGGGTGGTTACTAGGATGGTTAAAAAGGGAAAGTTTAGGGTGGTTATTAGGATGGTTAAAAAGGGGCAGTTTAGGGTGGTTATTAGGATGGTTAAAAAGGGCCGTTTAGGATGTTTATTAGGATGGTTAAAAAGCGACAGTCTCGGATGGTTAAAAGGGGCAGTTTAGGGTGGTTATTAGGATGGTTAAAAGCGGCAGTTTAGGGTGGTTATTAGGATGGTTAAAAGGGGCAGTTTAGGGTGGTTATCAGGGTGGTTAAAAAGGGACAGTTTAGGGTGGTTATTAGGGTGGTTAAAAAGGGGCAGTTTAGGGTGGTTATTAGGGTGGTTAAAAGGGGCAGTGTAGGGTGGTTATTACGATGATTAAAAGGGGTAGTTTAGGTTGGTTACTAGGATGGTTAAAAAGGGACAGTTTAGGGTGGTTATTAGGATGGTTAAAAAGGGGCAGTTTAGGGTGGTTACTAGGATGGTTAAAAAGGGACAGTTTAGGGTGGTTATTAGGATGGTTAAAAGGGGCAGTTTAGGGTGGTTACTAGGATGGTTAAAAAGGGACAGTTTAGGGTGGTTATTAGGATGGTTAAAAAGGGGCAGTTTAGGGTGGTTACTAGGATGGTTAAAAAGGGGCAGCTTAGGGTGGTTATTAGGATGGTTAAAAAGGGGCAGTTTAGGGTGGTTATTAGGATGGTTAAAAGGGACAGTTTAGGGTGGTTATTAGGATGGATAAAAAGGGGCAGTTTAGGGTGGTTATTAGGATGGTTAAAAAGGGCAGTTTAGGGTGGTTATTAGGATGGCTAAAAAGGGGCAGTTTAGGGTGGTTATTAGGATGGTTAAAAAGGGACAGTTTAGGGTGGTTATTAGGATGGTTAAAAAGGGGCAGTTTAGGGTGGTTATTAGGATGGTTAAAAAGGGCCGTTTAGGGTGGTTATTAGGATGGTTAAAAGGGGCAGTTTAGGGTGGTTATTAGGATGGTTAAAAGGGGCAGTTTAGGGTGGTTATTAGGATGGTTAAAAAGGGGCAGTTTAGGGTGGTTATTAGGATGGTTAAAAAGGGACAGTTTAGGGTGGTTATTGGGATGGTTAAAAAGGGGCAGTTTAGGGTGGTTACCAGGATGGTTAAAAAGGGGCAGTATAGGGTGGTTATTAGGATGGTTAAAAAGGGCAGTTTAGGGTGGTTATTAGGATGGTTAAAAGGGGCAGTTTAGGGTGGTTATTAGGATGGTTAAAAGGGGCAGTTTAGGGTGGTTATTAGGATGGTTAAAAAGGGCAGTTTAGGGTGGTTATTAGGATGGCTAAAAGGGGCAGTTTAGGGTGGTTATTAGGATGGTTAAAAAGGGCAGTTTAGGGTGTTTATTAGGATTGTTAAAAGGGGCAGTTCAGAGTGGTTACTACGATAGTTAAAAGGGGCAGTTTAGGATGGTTATTAGGATGGATAAAAGGGGCAGTTTGGGGTGGTTATTTGGATGGTTAAAAGGGGCAGTTTAGGGTGGTTATTAGGATGGGTAAAAGGGGCAGTTAAGGGTGGTTATTGGGATGGTTAAAAGGGGCAGTTTAGGGTGGTTATTAGGGTGGTTAAAAGGGCAGTTTAGGGTGGTTATTAGGATGGTTAAAAGGTGCAGTTTAGGGTGGTTATTAGGATGGTTAAAAAGGGGAGTTTAGGGTGGTTATTAGGTTGGTTAAAAAGGGGCAGTTTATTAGGGTGGTTATTTGGATGGTTGAAAAGGGGCAGTTTAGGTGGTTATTAGGGTAGTTAAAAGGGGCAGTTTAGGGTGATTATTAGGATGGTTAAAAGGTGCAGTTTAGGGTGGTTATTTGGATGGTTGAAAAGGGCAGTTTAGGGTGGTTATTAGGATGGTTAAAAGGGGCAGTTTAGGGTGGTTATTTGGATGGTTGAAAAGGGCAGTTTAGGGTGGTTATTAGGGTGGTTAAAAGGGGCAGTTAAGGGTGATTATTAGGATGGTTAAAAAGGGCAGTTTAGGGTGGTTATTAGGATGGTTAAAAGGGGCAGTATAGGGTGGTTATTAGGATGGTTAAAAAGGGAAAGTTTAGGGTGGTTATTAGGATGGTTAAAAGGGGCAGTTTAGGGTGTTTATTAGGATTGTTAAAAGGGGCAGTTCAGAGTGGTTACTACGATAGTTAAAAGGGGCAGTTTAGGATGGTTATTAGGATGGATAAAAGGGGCAGTTTGGGGTGGTTATTTGGATGGTTAAAAGGGGCAGTTTAGGGTGGTTATTAGGATGGGTAAAAGGGGCAGTTAAGGGTGGTTATTGGGATGGTTAAAAGGGGCAGTTTAGGGTGGTTATTAGGGTGGTTAAAAGGGCAGTTTAGGGTGGTTATTAGGATGGTTAAAAGGTGCAGTTTAGGGTGGTTATTAGGATGGTTAAAAAGGGGCAGTTTAGGGTGGTTATTTGGATGGTTGAAAAGGGAAGTTTAGGGTGGTTATTAGGGTGGTTAAAAGGGGCAGTTTAGGGTGATTATTAGGATGGTTAAAAGGTGCAGTTTAGGGTGGTTATTAGGGTGGTTGAAAAGGGGCAGTCTAGGGTGGTTATTAGGATGGTTAAAAGGGGCAGTTTAGGGTGGTTATTTGGATGGTTGAAAAGGGCAGTTTAGGGTGGTTATTAGGGTGGTTAAAAGGGGCAGTTAAGGGTGATTATTAGGATGGTTAAAAGGTGCAGTTTAGGGTGGTTATTAGGGTGGTTGAAAAGGGGCAGTTTAGGGTGGTTATTAGGATGGTTAAAAAGGGGAAGTTTAGGGTGGTTATTTGGATGGTTGAAAAGGGCAGTTTAGGGTGGTTATTAGGATGGTGAAAAGGGGCAGTTTAGGGTGGTTATTAGGATGGTTAAAAAGGGGCAGCTTAGGGTGGTTAGTAGGATGGTTAAAAAGGGGCAGTTTAGGGTGGTTATTAGGTTGGTTAAAAGGGGCAATTTAGGATGTTTATTAGGATGGTTAAAAAGCAACAGTTTAGGGTGGTGTTTAGGATGGTTAAAAGTTTAGGGTGGTTAAAAAGGGGCAGTTTAGGGTGGTTATTGGGGTGGTTAAAAGGAGGAGTTTAGGGTGGTTATTAGGATGGCTGAAAAGGAGCAGTTTAGGGTGGTTATTAGAATGGTTAAAAGGGGGAGTTTAGGGTGGTTATTAGGGTGGTTAAAAGGGGCAGTTTAGGGTAAGATAAGATAAGATAAGATAACTTTATTTATACACGGTTTTTCCATCAGTCAATTAAGTTACTGGACTATCTACCTATCTAACTAACTACAAAAATTTAATAACAACAAATTCAAAATAACAAAAGAAAAGTCTGCTTTTCATGGAGGCCGTGTCTAAAATTCACTTACATGTAAAATTTAGATATTACTTTAAACTGTGCCGACTTAATTTAGATTTGAAATCGGCCAGTGAAGATGCTTGTCTTAGGTCTACAGGTAAGTTGTTCCACAACTGAGCTCCGCTGTACGAAAAACTTTTTTTGAGATAATCAGTTCGAGGTTGTGGAAGAACTAATTTGTTTTCGGTATTCCTTAAACGATAAGCACTAACATCGTCACGATATACGAATCTTGATCTCAGATAATCAGGAGTCATACCATGTAATGTTTTATACATTAGGATAGACTTCTGTTCCAATCTTTGATAATAGAGTCTTCGCCACCCCAGTGTCCGGAACAAATCATCTAAATTACAGTTTAGGGTGGTTATTAGGATGGCTGAAAAGGAGCAGTTTAGGGTGGTTATTAGGATGGTTTATAGGGGGAGTTTAGGGCATTATTACTATGGTTAAAAGGGGCAGTCTAGGGTGGTTATTAGGATGGTTAAAAGGGGCAGTTTAGGGTGGTTATTAGATGGTTAAAAGGGGCAGTTTAGGGTGGTTATTAGATGGTTAAAAAGGGTCAGTTTAGGATGGTTATTATTTTTATTTATTTGTTTATTTATTTTCTTTATTTCTTCTTTTCGTCTTTTTTTAATTGACTAATTAATTGCATTCACCAAGCTTTTAGTGCCAACCTACCTCTATTCTTAAACATCACTTAGTTTTACTCAGCTCGATTAGCTTTATAGTTATCCTGAGTAAGCGTTACCTCTTTTTGTATTAATATATCATGTTGTAAAGTTTAATTTTTTTTCCTTTTTCTATTTGGTAATAAAGCTTGTTGTTGTTGTTGTTGAAAGGGGCAGTTTAGGGTGGTTATTAGGGTGGTTGAAAAGGGGCAGTTTAGGGTGGTCATTAGGATGGTTAAAAGGGGCAATTTAGGGTGGTTATAAGGGTGATTAAAAAGGGGCAGTTTTTAGCTTGCGAGCAAACTCTCTCGGGGGTGGGGGTCCGATAGGTGGAAGCTCTCTCGGGGGTTGGGGCACGGTAGAGGGAAGCTCTCTCGGGGGTGGGGGCGCGATAGAGGGAAGCTCTCTCGGGGTGGGGGCGCAATAGAGGGAAAGATGGAAAGAGAGCTTGCAACGAAGTCTCGGAAATTTGAATATCCGCATGGAAAATTTCGATTGAAAATGCTGATTGGCGGAGATTTAATTTGGTAATGACGTCATCAATCTCACGTGAAGACGCAAAAACAAACACCGAAAGCAACGTACAAAACAACGAAGGTAAAATTTTCAGAATTGAAATTGCCCACGCCAAACCTGCTGTCAAAAGCGAAACCGTTAAATGTGCTTATACTAAAATCGAAAGTTATGGTGTTAGAAAGAGAATTAGAGTAAAATAGCAAGTTTGTTATTATTTTTAGTTCACAGTGCACTGAATTTACATACTGTGAGTCTCAAATCGAGAGACAAATCGAACCTTTCTTTCGCGCACTTTATCCATCGATTAAAAATTGAAACAGTAACTGAAGCTCATATTGAAACTTAAAGTCAATGACAACTGTTAAAGAATTTGTAAGAAATAGCGAATACGGTCCGAAGTTAGTTTCAGTTCAAAACCGCATTAAATTTGTATAACGCGTGAAATCTGACCTTCTTTCATGTATTTAACATGTTTGTTCCTTTTTAGTTCGCAGTTGCTATAGCAACTGAGAACTATTGGGGCTGTCCTGGCGTAAACAGTCGTGTTAGTGGGTTAACTTTTTGGCAACAAGCCCACAAAGCCATTCAAAGTGGAATCCTTCGAGGTGTAATAGACAAGTTTTGAAGGGTTTTTAACCAAGTTTTGCGCAGTCTCTATGGATGAAGAATTAATCGGAGTGTTTGGATCCTCGAAAATATCGTAGATTTTGATTTGCAAAGACAGCGCAGAAAGGAATCGGAAGGAAAAGTTTACTCAGGGGCATGTTAGGACTCGCTGGTCTTCAGTTTAGGTTGGCGTTCGCCAGCGGGTTAGGAACAGCTGGACGAGGAAAGAAATTGGTTGTTAAGTTTAGTTGCTGTCGAAAAGATGGCAAAGACGTCTTTGTGTGTTGATGTTTCTGATCTACAAGTGGAAACATTTCGTTATGCATAAGTTGTCCGGGGGAGATAATTGATCATAATTAATGAAGTCCACGAAAGGCGATTGTGTACGGGTACGGGTTTAAGTTATAAACTACCAAAAAATGATCCACACCTTACAGAGTTCAAGGACTTTATTGACAGAATTTAGTTTGAGTTTTATGTGGTTTACTTTGAGCTGATATATAGTGTATGTTGCTCGGAATTATCGGCCAGTCAGGATTTTCCCCGTACGTGCGTATTTAACAAATTTTAAAAATATTCCATGCATCATTGCCAGAAGAGTCCTGACTCTTTCCCGTTATTGAGCTCTCCAGAATCGACCGTTATTGAAGTTTTCTTGGTTTCTGTATTTCATGTCCGCAGTTTAGTTTCGTAGTTCCCACAGTTGAATGTATTCGTGGTTATGACATTGATGTGACGATTTACTCAGTCGTTATTCTGAACTTCCCAAATGATGTTTGTTCTTTGATGATCACCAGAAAGATTCTTGAAATCCTTGTCATTAAGCTGCAAAAATGTTTTGTGTTTTCTGTCGCTTACCCTTTTAGAACGATCATATTCGTGAGGTTTTCCTGACACGAAAACTATTTAAATTTGATGCTCGTAATTCAATTAGTAGAATGTTTACACAGGTGTAATATTGGCATGATTTCTGACACGAAAGTAGAATTTTGTCAATCCCAAGTTTTTAAATAAACTCAATCAACTTATATACACGCAAAAACTAGCCCAACGTCTGTTTCTCTTTAATTATGTAAGTATTCTTCTACATTTATTCTGTTATTACGAAAAATAACAAAGATTTCCCAGACTTATGATAGCATATTTCTTTTCAAATGCCGGACTACGTTTTCGTGGTCTACCTATTTAATGGCGACGCTCTCTATCATGCAACCAAATCCTGCTCCTGATAACACTGATATACACTGAACAACAAAGACAGCAGAGACAAAATAGAAGTAACATCTAACAAACAACTGCGAACTATCCGAACGGATCCGCTCGTTCTGGTTCGCGCTGATTGGCCAAAATCTGACAGCTCAGACAACGGGGAGCCACAGCTGCGTTGGTGGCGGAATTTAAATTCCTGAGACGTCGTTGCAAGCTCTCTTTCCATCTTTCCCTCTAACGCGCCCCCACCCCCGAGAGAGCTTGCTCGCAGGCTAGGCAGTTTAGGGTGGTTATTAGGGTGGTTAAAAAGGGGCAGTTTATGGTGGTTATCAGGGTGAGTGAAAAGGGACAGTTTAGGGTGGTTATTAGGATGGGTAAAAAGGGACAGTTTAGGGTGGTTATTAGGATGGTTAAAAGGGGCAGTTTAGGGTGGTTATTAGGATGGTTAAAAGGGGCAGTTTTGGGTGGTTATTAGG
This sequence comes from Siderastrea siderea, assembly GCA_964030785.1. Taxonomy (NCBI): domain Eukaryota; kingdom Metazoa; phylum Cnidaria; class Anthozoa; order Scleractinia; family Rhizangiidae; genus Siderastrea; species Siderastrea siderea. The sequence continues at coordinate 41,558,212 of OZ034977.1, read as the reverse complement.
ATGGTTAAAAAGGGACAGTTTAGGGTGGTTATTAGGATGGTTAAAAGGGGCAGTTTAGGCTGGTTATTAGGATGGTTAAAAAGGGGCAGCTTAGGGTGGTTATTAGGATGGTTAAAAAGGACAGTTTACGGTGGTTATTAAGATGGTTAAAAAGGGGCAGTTTAGCGTGGTTATTAGGATGGTTAAAAAGGGGCAGCTTAGGGTGGTTATTAGGATGGTTAAAAAGGACAGTTTAGGGTGGTTATTAAGATGGTTAAAAAGGGGCAGTGTAGGGTGGTTATCAGGATGGTTAAAAAGGGGCAGTTTAGGGTGGTTATTAAGATGGTTAAAAAGGGGCACTTTAGGGTGGTTATTAGGATGGTTAAAAAGGGGCAGGTTAGGGTGGTTATAAAGATGGTTAAAAAGGGGCAGTTTAGGGTGGTTATTAGGATGGTTAAAAAGGGGCAGTTTAGGGTGGATATTAAAATGGGTAAAAAGTGGCAGGTTAGGGTGGTTATTAAGATGGTTAAAAAGGGGCAGTTTAGGGTGGTTATTAGGTGGTTAAAAAGGGGCAGGTTTGGGTGGTTATTAAGATGGTTAAAAACGGGCAGTTTAGGGTGGTTATTAGGGTGGTTAAAAAGGGGCAGTTTAGGGTGGATATTAAGATGGTTAAAAAGTGGCAGTTTAGGGTGGTTATTAGGATGGTTAAAAAGGGGCAGGTTAGGGTGGTTATTAGGATGGTTAAATAGGGGCAGTTTAGGTTGGTTATTAGGATTGTTAAAAAGGGGCAGTTTCAGTTCGGTCAGTTAGGGAAAAAGTCGCGACAAATCGCGTAAAAGCATCAAATTTTGCACCCGTATTCTTGAGACCATACAAAACAAATTCAAAAGGGGTGCCACGAGATCTGAGCATCTGGGGGGGCCGTGGAACGTAAATCTTTTGTCAATAACATGGTCACAGGACAACGAGGCCTAGGCTCACTAACAACTTTCTAATAGCAAAATAGAATTATTTTACGGAACGTTTTGACTGATTTCATCAGCGAACGGAAAAAATGATACTAAACAGTCATTAGAATAACTTGCCACAGCAAATCCTCATACTGTATGCATATTTGTCTACCAAGAGATCTGCTCATGAGCCTGGGTATCCTGTGGTCAAATAGATTACTAGCCGTGACTGGTGGACAAGAAACATAAGCGGGACTAATGGAGAATAAAGCTTATCCCAAATGGGTTAAGCAGTTCTTCTAAGTCTTAGTCCAAGGTTTCTTTTGACAAAGACATATCTGGGAGAAAAATTTCTTTTCTAATTTTATAAACCAACACATTCAGTAATTCAATTTGTGATCACTCAGCCACACATACTGTAGATCTCAAGATCGATCGTTGTATGAGATAAAGGCCGACAAAGCACGACAACAAAAACATCATAAGGCATCAGTTAGTTAGAATGACCTGGCAAACTTCAGAATTTTTTTCACCAAACTGGAGAAGTTGATTTTTATGGGTTAATCTGTCATTCTCTCTGGTGTAAATAGGAGCCTGCGTGCATGACAGGCATTATTTAAAATCGCCTGCTCTGCAGGCGGTTGTCGGTGTGAGCTGCTAAGGCTGCTAGCTACATTCAGAGGAAAAACAAATACATGTGATGGTTAAAAAAATAACGAAGCAATACCATTTTTTACGTTAATCGTGAAGAACATGTAATGTTGTCAGGGAAGACTCTGGCCTATTACAATAAGTATCATGTCTGATCTATGCGTTATTCAAAAGACCAATACTGAAACTCTAACACTGTAATTATTTACGTCTCTCGTTATTCTAGGGCGAAAGATTGAGCTCGTCGCCGTATCTAGGCCTTTTCGCTCTCCGTTTATGCGTTGTATTCGGAATCTAATAGTCGCAGGCAAAAGCTCGCCTGAAACATACAATAAAATCCTGCTCTGTTATCGGTATTAGCAATGCTAAGTACCCGATGCGGTGTACTGAATTAAGAACTGCAAGACAAAAAAGAAAGAAAACTATTCGCTGTAGCTGGTTGACTACCATGAAAGAGAGCCTAGCAAGTGCGGGTGCTTCTGATGGTACTCGCTGGTGACATACGACTCATAGCAGATTGAACTGGAGGTTACCAATTTTGTTTTTTCAGCTATTGTACTTTAAATGAAACTGACGTTTAAAGTAAAGACAGATATGTCAGTGGCCTTAAAATGTCTCTCGCGATATTTTTTTTTCAAAAGTACACTTAAATTAAGACTTGAATAAAATGCCTGAGATTTCCGGACTTGTCCTCAACCCGATTTGCTTTTATTGTCTAGAGGATCTTAATCGGGGAGAGGCTGTGAAGAAACGTAATTCAAAGCAATTGCTAACGGAAGTCAGTTCCTTCAGTTATCCTTCTAATCAATATGTCGACGTACATGTTCCCGAATGTATGACTAAAATAAGCCAGAATAAGCAATGTTTGAATAGTTGTAGCAGGCAACGGTTTCCTTTGCGATTTCAGCTGCTGATTTAGGACTGTTTGTCGACTAATAATTATTCCTTTCCTTGACAGTTATCGTAAGTGTAACGATTCAGTTTGTGAAGTCTATGTGACCACAGGTTACCCAGGCAAGCGAAAAGGGAGCGGAAAATACAAGGATATGTGGCTTGTAAACTTTAACGGCTGATTGTTGTCATTTTCTGTCGTTCGCTGACAAGATCAGTTAAAAAAGTCCATCAAATCCTTTTCAGTTTGCCAATGAGTGGTCTGTTCATGAGCGTGGGATTCCTGTGACCACGACCGAAAATTGAATTGAGTGCTGTGGTCCCCCGGATACTTGAATCACGTGGCACCCCTTCTAAATTTGTTTTATATGCCCTCAAGGACATCTAAACCAAATTTGCTTTTTCTCGATTTGTCACGATTTTCGTAAATTTCGACGCTAACTGACTGGACTATTTAGGTTGGTTGCTCCGATGGTTAAAAAGGCAGTTTAGAGTGGTTATTACGGTGGTTAAAAGGGGCAGTTTAGGGTGGTTATTAGGGTGGTTAAAAAGGGGCAGTTTAGGTGGTTATTAGGATGGTTAAAAAGGGGCAGTTTAGGCTGGTTATTAGGATGGTTAAAAGAGGCAGTTTAGGGTGGTTATTAGGATGTTTAAAAGGGGCAGTTTAGGATGGTTATTAGGGTGGTTAAAAGGGGCAGTTTAGGGTGGTTATTAGGATGGTTTAAAAGGGGGCAGTTTAGGGTGGCTATATTAGGATTGCTAAAAACGGGGAATTTTGGGTGGTTAAAAACGAGCTGTTGTGGGCAGTTATTAGGGTAGTTAAAAAGGGGTAGTTTAGGGTGGTTATTCTTGTTGTTGTTGCCTACGAAGTCCCAAATTGTCTTTGGTAGTCAATGTGAATGGCAAATTATTTTATGCACAAAGGCATCGTTTACATATCTACGTACATAATTACATCCAATTTTTTAAAAATCACAAAGCTAACCGAACTATTGTTGATGTTAAACTACGTGTGATGCATATAACAACAGTATTTTCAATGTCACTCTAAGTGAGGAAGTTTGCTTGAAGGAAAGAAAATTGTTGGAACAATGGTTAGATTTTCCAGTTGAGAAAAAGATTGAAACAATGGATAGATTTGCTACAATCCAATGATAGAAAATTGAACAAACAATGGTTAGATTTTCCAGTTGTGAAGACAGTTGAAACAATGGATAGATTCGCCGCAATCCAAAGATAGAAAATTGTTGTAACAACGCTTAGATTTTCGAATTGAGAAAAAAATTGAAACAGTGGATACGTTTGCTACAATCGAAGGGTAGAAAATTTTTGAAACAGTGGTTAGATTCTCAAATTGAGAAAATGGTTGAAACAGTGGATACATTTGGTACAACTTAAGGCTATAAAATTGTTCAAACAATGGTTAGATTTTCCAACTGAAAAAACAGATTGAAAGAATGGATAGATTTGCTACGATCCTAGAACAGAAAATTGTTGGAACAAATGTTAGATTTTCAAATTGAGAAAAAGATTGAAACAATTGACAGATTTGCTACAATTAAAGGACAGAAAACGACTGAAACAACGGATAGATTTGCTATGATCCAAGTACAGAAACGTTTTGAAACCATGGTTAGATTTCCCAATTGAAAAAAATTTTAGCAACAGTCTATAAATTTGCTACTAAGGTCATAAAATTGTTGATAGATTGCTTAGAGTGTTTAATTGAGAAAAAGATTGATACAATGGAGAGATTTCCTGCAATCAAGCATAGAAAAATCTTGAAACATGGGCATGTTCCTTTTATATTTACTTGACACTGAAATATCTCAACTGATTGAAATATCAAGGGTCTCAAAACTGAGAGTGTCGTTGTTTTTTGCGTTTGACTGCTGTGAGCTAGTTGCAATAGAGGGGGACATTCTTTAACTACAAAAATAATGTTTTTGAATTATTTATTTTTGTTTTCAGTGATGAACTCTTCCCTGCATTTGGGTTTGGTGCACGGCTTCCTCCAAACTGGCAAACCTCTCACGAGTTTCCATTGGTGAGTCTTATTACACCCTTTCATTTATTCTCTGTTGATCATCTTGAGAGAACTTTGGCCAAAGTGTAGAAACACCTATTGACTAAATAAAGAAAGTGTTTCCTTTTCATCATGACAAGATACAGTAATAACGCAATCTGTTCACCAGTTATGACTATGAATGGATTGTAATATGTTAGAACGGGACTTTCCACGTTAAAAGTATGTAATAAACACCAGTTCAGGCGCGAGGTTCTAGGGAGTTCTAGGAGGAGCAAGCACCCCTGGACTCTCTGAATCGCTTTTTCCGGTGTTTCTTAGACCAAAAATTCAGTGTCCGACATAAAGCCAAACCTTGGGTAATGGCGGTTGAAGGCTCGAGACTTAAATTCGTCAATTACGATTCTGGTGGTTAGTGGTATATAAGGACTAGCCAAGACAAATTTTTACAGGACATTTTGCCATGAACACAAAAGCTGAGTCAAAGATTCGTTTTGCACAGAGAAAAGATCTCACATTTTTCAAAGGAAACAAAGCTTGCTAGGTACTCTCAAATCTGTTAATGCTTGAACACAATGCAGAAAATGTTGTAGATACCGTGCTTATTAAATGCTTTACTTCACTTGTTGATCAACTTTCTCTTCTTGTTGCATTCGTACGATGCATTTATTGTTTGATAATATTCCAACAATGCAGTGTTTTGCTGTTTTTTAGTAAACATAATGGTTAGCAGATAGCAAAATCTACCAGTCAAACTTGAGTTTTAATTATCTTGAGCTAGTTGGCTTGGCTCCAGCCCTGAAATTGTATTGTCATTTGTCTCACCTAGTAGTCATTAAGGACATAAGTCACACCATTTAACTTCTTACTGCTAATCTTCATTGGAGATGTGCTTATCTGTACAATTGCCCGGAGGGTAGGGGGATTTAGTAATGTTTTGCACGGGGAGGTTCCTCCCCTAGGGACAAAGCATTATTCTTTCATAGACTAGACTTGCCTTTATCGAATTGGCACCCTTTCCGTGTACCTAGAACGAAATTTCCACCTTTTTACACCTCAAAAAGAAGCCAAAAACAGTAGATCATTGCAGGTTTCAAGCCATTCGAAGGTTTCAGGTTTTTATACCTTTTTTGTGTTATAATTGCTGCCAAAAAATTTTGATTTTTTTAAATACTCGATTTAGTTGCCATCCATTTCAGTCAAAGGTGTGTTTCGTCGTATACTTAAAACAAATTTCCCTACCCCTTTGTATACCGTGCAGTGCACTTCTGGGTGGAGCCTTCTCGTATAGCCCACTGTACCCCCTGGCATATTGGTCATCTACAACTAAGGAAGCAACTTGCTATGGGAATATTTAGCATCAAAACCCACCAACCCTAGCCTACCATCATGCTACAAATATGTGGTGATGCAAAACAAGTCAGCCACTTTGCCTGATAGAGACCAGAGACTAGCGGTATAAACCTGACAAGGCATTGAACTATAATCTACATACAAATAAGTGACTACTTCGAGAAGCAAATTAACACAGGTTGTTTGCTGGTTTGCTTTCAGAATGGTAATCCTCAAAATCCAATGTGTCAAGGAATCGACGGCGTGACAGCTGCTTATTACCACGGCATACAGCGAGTCCAGCTATAAAATTTCTCAAGGATTTTGAGATGGGTGGTCACGCCTTTCGACTCTCCGTGGTTTTTCTCGTTTCTTTGCTGTTACAGCTTTCATCTGCTCCTTGTACTTACGAGGCTTCATTCCTAACAAGTCGATGCACATCTTGGCTGCATTTCACTGGAAAAAATCCGCTCCTGAATTCAACAGAAAGGGATTTGGATCGGCTCACGGTACTAAACTTGTGGTCACTGACTGCAAACACTTTCCCGCCTAACAATGGTACCGGATTCAGCAGTAATGAAGCTTTGTTATGGACACCTAACAACAATGGAGCAAGGTGTCAGCTGTCAACTAACTGCTCCACACCGGCATACAACGGAAATAGTATGCGTGACAAATGCACGCTTGAGCTCAAGAGAAACAGATATAGAAAGTCACGAATATATTATTATCCAAATAGCATGGCAACATTTCAACTACTTCTCATCGCAGGCGATATTCACCCTCAGCCTGGTCCTAACAACGAGAAGCCGAAATGTCATAAGTGCTCGAGATCTATAGCTCGCAATCATCGGTCACTTAGCTGCAGCTCTTGTGGTTTTAAATACCATATCAAGTGCGGAGAGGTCGCAGTAAAGCAATTCAAGCTAATTCAAACACACGATCCAGCGATCTGGACCTGCCCAGCATGTCAACAACATCCTACACCGGAATGGGACACGGACTTCACGCTATTACAATCCCTCCCCTACGCTTCAATTTCAAATGATTTATTCCTAAATATGGCGGATTCTGCGGATACAGCAAAAACTCCGAGTCCATTACGCAAAGAGGAAGATGAAAATTATTTATTGGACCTCGTACAGAAGCTGGAGACTCGCTCAAGCAAAGACCTTAGAGTGGCACACTTGAACGTATGCAGCTTAAGAAATAAGATCGAGGAACTGAGGTGTTTACAGTCAATATGCAGATTTGAAATCCTCGCCATAACAGAAACGCACCTTGACAAAACCGTTCCAGATGCGGCACTGAACATTAACGGAATGAAGTTTGTAAGGCTCGATCGAAAAAGACGAAAGGGTGGCGGTTGTGTACTTTATTACGCGGAGCACTTGAAGGCAATCCACCGAAAGGATTTGTACAATGACGGTCTTGAAGCAATCTGGTTACAGGTTAAATTCCCAAGCAACTCTGTATTGTTCTCAGTTATGTACAGGCCACCCGACGCGTGCGATTTTTTCGACCGCATCGGACCTACGCTCGAAAAGGCTTGGCTAAAATCATCAAACATCATTTTACTGGGAGATTTTAACTGCGACCTTTGAAACAGAGGCAGTCTGGAAATTCCTGTGAACACAAATGCAGAAAAACTCTGCTCTGTTTTCGACCTGTTTGGGATGGAAAATGTCGTACAAGAGGCGACAAGAACAACTATTACATCGCGAACTCTAATTGATCTTATTGTCACAACAAGAAAAGATCTTATTAGCATTTCAGGCGCCTTTCCCTTGGGTATCTCGGATCACGATCTGATATATGCAACTATGCGACTAAAGAACAAAAAGCCGCCACCAAAACATATCAGAACAAGGGCTTATAAGAAACTGGACCCAGACAAATTTAGAGGCGATATTGAGTCTGCACCATTCCATGTTGCATCAGTGTTCGAAGACGCAGATGACATCCTTTGGGCTTGGCAGAAGATTTTTACTGACATCTGCGACGACCACGCTCCGTGGAAAGAAGTTAAAATAAGAAGTTCATGTGCACCATGGATAACAGGCGATATTCGATTTAAAATGAACAGACGATACAAATTATTCAAGAAGGCAACTACGACCAAATGTCCCCTACTTTGGCAAGAGTACAAAAAAGTCAGAAACGAAGTTACTTCGGACTTAAGAAAAGCTAAAGCGTCACACTTCTCTAAAATGTTTAAAGAAGTAAAGAAAACGAGTGCTTATTGGAACCTGATCAGTGATGCCACAAACTCGAGAGTGCACATGAAGAACATTGGCCCTCTGAAGAGAAGCGATGGCAGCCTGGTAGTCACTGATGATGAGAAAGCACGCCTGATGAACTCACATTTTGCGTTGGTTGGCGAAAAGCTAGCTAGGGCGCTACCACTACCTAGGAATGGAGAATGCCAAAATGCTATGGATATCCCAAACGTACAGCCACAACTCGCGGAGATAACGATTTCATCGCAGTCGGTAAGCGATAAAGTCAACTCACTAAACACTAACAAGTCCCCAGGCCCCGACAGCATCTCTCCAAAGCTCATAAAACTTGCGGGAAACGCAATAGTCCCATCGTTAGTCAGCCTCTATCATGAAAGCATCAAACGTAGAGCTGTCTACTCTGCTTGGAAAATAGCAAGACTAACACCTATCTACAAAAAGGACGACGAAACAGACTGTGGGAACTATCGCCCGGTTTCACTACTCAGCGTGCCAAGTAAAATCATGGAATCGGAAGTTAACGATACCTTAGTGCGACACGTTTTTAAGGATAACAACTTGGTTTCAAATAAGCAGTGGGCATTCCGTTCCGGCTACTCAACGGAATTACTTTTGACGCACTTAACAGAAACGTGGAGAACAGCTCTAGACTCAGGAAAGGCGGTGGCCGTGGCCTTTATTGACTTTAAGAAAGCTTTTGACAGTGTTTCCTATGACATACTGGAGACGAAGTTAAACCGAGATTTCGGAATCACCGGCACTCTTCTTGACTGGCTAAAGAGCTACTCACGTGGAAGACAACAATTTACTGTATTAAATGGAGTCAAGTCGGAACACTCACAGGTTTCCTTCGGCATTCCCCAGGGTTCGGTGCTGGGACCGACCTTATTCACGCTATTTACAAACGACCTTCCTGCTTCAGTCAGCTCGGGGTCCTTGTATATGTACGCAGATGACACAACCGCTTACTGCATAGGAGATTCGATAGACACCGCTATTGCGCAGCTAAACAAGACCCTGAAGGACGTATACACGTGGTGTCTAACAAATCGTTTAACACCTCATCCAGGAAAGAGTGAAGTGATGTTACTCAGTAAAGCAACCCCGATGGGGCCACATGCACCAATACAACTAGGGACCTCAATTCTTAGATGCGTTACAAAAACGCGCCTGCTGGGTATGACTGTCGACCGTAACCTAAGCTGGGTACCTCATGCACTAGAGACCAAGAAAAGTTTTGCTAATAAGCTGAACTTACTGAAACGATCCAGATTTCTCCCAAAGGCCGTGCTAAAGGACTTTTATTTTAAAGTGATACTACCCTCTGTAAAATATGGTTTAGTTTTATGGGGATCGTGTTGTAACTCTGACATGCTAGACTCTATAGAAAGACTACATTGTAGGGCGGCAAGAATCATTTTCAACTTGCCCAAGGACATGCCGTCAAATGAAGTGCTCAAATATGATCAGTGGTCTACCTTTTCCCTGTATTATAAGCTCGACATCCTTAGGCTATTTTATAAGGCAAACAACGACAGCCTGCCCGAGCCTCTGATGAAATCGATACTAGACAACTCCAGTCACGGCTATTCGCTCCGAGGAAAACAACTATCTTCGATACCAAGATTCAACTCGCGATTCATGAAGGATTCACTCAGATACAAGGGATCTGTACTTTGGAACATTGTTAAATACCACAATCAACAGAAGAGTTTTTCAAGTTTTTTAGAGCTAAGAAAGGATGTTGTAAATAGAGCATATTTTAAAGATTTTAATTTTAACGCCCTGTCGGCTTCAACAACCCGCCACAGACATAGTGATTTTATATATAATTAGTTTTTAGTTAGTTTATTTAATCATCTAGTATAGTAACAGTTCTAGTTAGTAATTAATTAAATAATTAATTTTACTGTAAACATAAGAATTGTAATTTTAGATATTTTAATTGTAATTTTAATCTTAAATTTAAATACACGACCCCACAAGCTTTTAGCTTTTATTATAATCGTGTTAAAATAAAGTTTTATCTATCTATCTATCTATCTATATGGTAACTATCCCAACACAAAAAACACTGAATATCAGGTTCTATCCTTGCCTAGTTCCTAGGCCTCTTTATTTCATCGCGGTCGAGCCGTTTTGGGTCACGTGGTCCGGATATGTCACCGAAATGGATTCACCGTGAAGGCCTGGGAAAAAGCCGTACAGGAACTAGGCAAGTCCTATCCTGAGTTTGAGTAGCCAATCAGAACTCGCTTAAAACAATCACTGGGTTGGTAATACAAACATGGGTTATCTCTTGCTGTGGTCAAAAAGTGAGATGTCATAAGTAGGATGTTCATCATTTTGAATGATTGTCCAGACACCTTCATCATTGTGCATAGATTATCCTTCAACCGAAAAAAAAAACAGGCTGGAGAACAAAGGAGAACAAAGCACTCAGAAACTCGTTCTCTGTCCGGACGTTTTGGCATGGCCTGCATGTAGCTGGGATGGCTTATTAGTGCCGTGAAAGAATATATTTTAATAGCTTCATTTGGCCGTATTCCAGTCAGATCTCACAACATTTGTTTTTTTTTTTGGTGACAGGCCCGACTAACTTTGCACCAATCATAAATCAAATCACAAGGTAGGAGGCTACTTTTGGTTTGTAGGTTGGATAGAAAATGTTACGTCATATGGAGAGCAAGTGTAATATGAGTGCTTCTATTACAGAATAGCAAGTCAATCATTCAGGCAGAGACTTGGTGACGAGTAAGTACAATTTAAAATGTTTGCTTGTTTTCCCGACACCACAATTCATACATTTCTCACAGCTTACAGTAATGTTAATTTGAAGGTGCACTATCAAAGGGGATTTCGGGGGAAATATTTAGTAACAGAGAAAAACAACTTTGATAATAAAAATGTTTTTGTGTGTGTGTGTTTTAATTTTTTAGCAAGAATTACTAAGCAAAGAATAGGTAACATTCAAATGAAAATACGACAGGTACAAATAAACCACTCCTAATGAGATTCAGTTATATTAGTGATGTTTAGGTGTGAATGAGACCAAATTCTTATACCCCGAAAAACTACCATTAAACTTAAACTGGACCCAAAAAAATGTCCAGCCAGCCAGAGCGTAGCCTATAAAAGTCACTTAATCATTTTTATGTCGTTTACTTAACGTTTGTAGATGAAAATGATTCCATATTTTGACGTACGCACGTTTTTTATCAACCCGAAAAAGTCCTGACAAAATATTTGTTTCTATAGTAAGAACACCAGACAATTTCTAACTCCAAAAAGGCCTTTGCACCCCCCGTCACTAATTTACCTGATTACCCCCCCCCCCGAGACATCTCTTGCAGGCAGACACCTTTTCTTAGACACTCAGATATTGGTTGTGGTTGTTCGTGTATTATAATGTTTGCTTACTGGGCCGTCGCGTTTTTAATAGTGTGTTTGTGTTTCCTTTTAGGTATTTTGTGCTACTGATGTTAACTGATGGAATCATTTCTGATATGGCACAGACCAAAGAAGCTATTGTCAACGTAAGTTGCTTTTATGACCTCTGTAAACTTCTGTAATCTTTCACTCAGGTAATATTATAGTACCCTGAGTCGTCGTAGAAAGGGACATGGCCGACATGCAGACTTCTGTGACTGTGTTAAGTGGACAAAATAGTGTGGTTCCCAGGTTAAAAATGTGTTTTTGTCAACTGTGTTAAGGGTCTGATTTGACGAGTGTCGTAATAAGGAAAAAATAAATGTAAGGTGAAGATGTGGGCATACACTTGGACATAAACCCGTATACAACTAGATAAATGTTCTGACGTTTGTAGCAAATAGAAAACATTTTCACACGTTTTCATCTGTTTGCAAGCATTTCCATCAGATGCATACATTAACTTACATTTGCATAAAATAGTACGGCAAGGCGTTAGAACTAGCGTACTGCTGTTTTGGACCATTAAATCAGTTTCTGCTTTGGAGACTGGAGAACCAAGTTACAGTACTAGTGACGTTATCTTTTTTGTTATTCTCAGGCTGCTTCTCTTCCTATTTCAATCATTATTGTTGGCGTCGGACCAGCAGAATTTGACGGTAGGTGCATAATCAGGCTAGCTGCCTTCTAAAACGCATTGAGCTGTACCTACAACTCGACCCGTGTCCTAATGTACAACACCTGTCCTTTAACACAAATTGCACAAAAACTAATTTACACGCTGCGATTTGTCGGGCCGATTTGTCGGCCACAACAAATCGAGGAGCGAATCGGCGCGATCCGATGCGCGCGCGACTCCAATCCGACAAGTCGGCCGATTCAGAAAAATCTGTGACCGCTTCACAGATGTTCGCGTGTAGGGCCCGATTTTAAGAACGAAAACGCAACCTGCAAAAGAATTGGCGCAAAACAAATTATATCTGCGGTATTTTAGTTGAAAACAAACTATCTATCACCTACCATTTTGTTTTCCAAAACGTTTTATAAAAACGTTTGGACTACAAAAAGTGCATGTTCAGTGCTTGCACTGTACATGAACCAATTCGCTTCCCGAGTTATCGTGGCGGACAAATCGCAGCATGTAAATTGGCCTTAAAGGTACTGCTATACTGTACAGTTCTTCGAAGTGAATTCGACTACCTGCAAACATTGCACCACTTTTTTCCAGCGTTGCACCATGCAACATCGCCCTCTCTTCAAATTGTTACAGAGCTATCCTCTGACTCTTACTGATTGGTCCATGGATTTGTCTGCCCCAGTCCTTTGTGGTGAACTTTGCGAGGCATATAACAACCCCTTTTCGTTTCGTTTCGATTCCTTTTTCATTTGTAGTGTATGTAGTGTAGCAGACTGAACGTCTGCGAGACAAGGTGCACAAATCTTTACACAATGAAACAACTCTTACTAGAGCGGTTTTCAAATGAGTGTCGTAAAACCAAAACCAAAGTAATTACCCCAGCCAATCACAACAAACACAAATTACCCAATGAACCAATCAGAACTCGAAGCAAATACATGTAACCGGCGCCAAGCGCGGGAAAACGCGTGCGAGCGAGTCGGGATTGGTTTGAATTTTACTTCTGATTGGTTGAGAAAGTGGCGCGACGTTTTTTAATCAATCACAGAGTGAAGTAAAGCAAAACCAATGCAAAACACAAATTACTTTCGACAGTCAAATGAAAACCGCTCTATAACCAGTAGTAATGAAATTCAAACAGTTTTTGTTCGTTTTTCGTTCTCGTTTGTAATTGTAGCCATGGAAGAACTTGATGGAGACACAGTACGCCTCTCGTCACGTGGACGATATGCAGAGAGGGACATAGTGCAGGTGAGATAGATGCTGATCAACTTACCAGTATATATGTTGTTTAATATTAATATTGATATTTATGTTGTTCGCATTATAACAACTGTCATGAAAGGGTCAGGACACTTTTTAATTAACCTGTATGGAAATCATATGTTTTTACTTTGGAATGAGTTTGCAAAGCTCTCTGATTCTCCACCCAAAACGGTTGTTCAACTTGGACTGACTAGTGAAGGAAAAAGACGTTGTCCAAATCACAGTCTAATTTGCATAAAATTTTTGTGATCGTGGTCACTTGTTCTCACTTGCACAGCAACTTTGGTGTTGGTTTTAAAAACGATCTCTGTAAAATCATAAAATTTTGTGCGTAAACATTTCTCTGTTGTCTTACGCATTCCCCAAACACAATGCAACTCCTTTTGTGAGCAAACATTGGTATGTTGTTCATGTTCTGCGCTTTTCCGTCACAGTGGAATGTTTTTTTTAATCACTTTTCAGAAAACAGTTTTATTTGAGATTTATTGCCTCCTCTACTTTCCTCTAATCTGCTTTCCTCTCTCCTCCTCTACTGTGTTCCTTTGTCTTGGCTTGGCTTGGCTTGGCTTCTCTTCTCTTCTCTTCTCTTCTCTTCTCTTCTCTTCTCTTCTCTTCTCTTCTCTTCTCTTCTCTTCTCTTCTCTTCTCTTCTCTTCTCTTCTCTTCTCTTCTCTTCTCTTCTCTTCTCTTCTCTTCTCTTCTCTTCTCTTCTCTTCTCTTCTCTTCTCTTCTCTTCTCTTCTCTTCTCTTCTCTTCTCTTCTCTTCTCTTCTCTTCTCTTCTCTTCTCTTCTCTTCTCTTCTCTTCTCTTCTCTTCTCTTCTCTTCTCTTCTCTTCTCTTCTCTTCTCTTCTCTTCTCTTCTCTTCTCTTCTCTTCTCTTCTCTTCTCTTCTCTGCTCTGCTCTGCTCTGCTCTGCTCTGCTCTGCTCTGCTCTGCTCTTCTCTTCTCTTCTCTTCTCTTCTCTTCTCTTCTCTGCTCTTCTCTTCTCTTCTCTTCTCTTCTCTTCTCTTCTCTGCTCTCTTCTCTCTTCTCTACTGTACTCCCTTCTTCTGACCTCTCTTCTCCTCTAGACACTCTTGGTTTACTCAGCCTTCCCTCCTTCGCCTCCATCCATGCGTTCTGTTTTTCCCTTATACTATCAAAGGTCGTTTCTCTCTTTCTAATCCTTCTCTCGTCCGTCCACCTCTCTCTTTCTCCTTTATCTTACAGAAAGAACACCTATGTAGCAAATGCTATTTCGTTTTACTGTGATTTCCAGAAAGTCATCTTTTCCTCTGAATTTCCTTCTCAGTGTAAACTTCTTGCCCCTTTGTTTTCAGTTCGTTCCATTCCGAGATTTCCTAACGCAAGGTTCATTAGCTCCTGATTTTCTCACGAAAGAAGTCCTGGCTGAAGTCCCGGATCAACTCCTCTCATTTATGACAAAGCACGCAATAAAGCCAAAGCCACCACAACCGCTTTCAGTTGACAACATAGTGCCAATTATGCCTCATTCGACCAATCAAACGGCCCCATTCGGAACCAATCAAAGTGTACCTTACCCCCCAAATCCCAGTGCATCTCCTTTTCCAGCCAATCAGGGCGCCCCTTATACAGCTAATCAAGGACCCCCTTACGCAACCACTTAGAAAGTTGACCAGATCAACCATATAATTGTGGTCTTCATTAGCAATTTAATTGGGACATTGCAATTTGGGTAGTAGCGGCTGAGAAGTTTTTGGACACTGTAAATCCTTAATGAAGTCCTCTTTACATATTTTTCTTTGTGGTTGCCGTGTGGATGTTTTTGTACATGGTACATGTTATGATATAGTGTTGGGGGCTGAATAGAGATCTATCTCCAAGCTAATGATATTATTTACTTCCATCATCCGTCTGGTTGATAATAGGGAACTTAAGCAAACACGACGGCGACGGCTGACGAGAACGTCACAAAACAAAAGGTTTGATTAGCAAAACAATGACTTTGCATGTGCAATACAGATTTTGGTACATTTCTTTGCCGTCCTCTGCAAAACAACAACGTGAAATGACCAAATTCAAAGTTTTATGTAGAACGTGAACACACGACAGTGAATTTTCTTTTTTCTACCATGTAAGTGTAGACGAGATAAGGAAGAAAGGGAACTTCGAGAACGTGCTAGATGAACCACCGATGTCCCTGGTTTCGTGTGAGAAAGGGAACTTCAAAGAGTGCTGACGAGAACGTCACCTGAACTGTAACGCCGTCCTTACAGAGTCAGCTCCCGGATTATTCGGCTACATGAGACAGATTGAACGAGTGAAACTATCGCGAAAAAGTTTGAAATGATTGGAAGTCATTTTTAAAGTGACGTTTTCCTTGGCGTTGCCGTCGTGGTTGCTTAAGTTCCCTAATGTATCCATAATATGAGGAGAAATTAGACGTTGGTCATTGTTATGGAATTTGGTGTTAATTCTCCACAGTGTCCGCCAGTAGATAATTTCCTTTGGTGTCATCGTCATCACCATCGTTACAAGCATCATCATTATCATCATCATCATCATCATCATCATCATCATCATCATCATCATCATCATCATCATCATTTGTCATCATCATCATCAATTTGTCATGCGCGGCCCGATGGATTAGACGTATTTTGATTGAGCTCCGGCGATATGTCGTTTTACTAGCCAATTTCGTCAACATCGTTAGGCTAGTATAAAGCAAAAGTTTAATAAGCTTAAGCACAAGGTCAATGAGCTTAAAGAAACCAAGCGAAAAGCGGTTTCGCGTTCCAAGCAGCGAAGACGAAGAAGTGATGCACGTGGGCGACGAAGCGGGCGACGCCATGATGCTGAAGTCCATCCTAGAGAAACTAGAGAAGCTCGACTTGCTGGAGCAAATACACGACAGGCTAAAGAAAATTGAAAGTGATTATAAAGAACTTAAAGATACAGTCGCCCAAATCGAAAACGGCTTAAATTCTATCACGAAAGATGTTGAAGAAGTAAAGATAGCCACGGAACAGAAAGCCGATAAAAGCAGAGTCGAAGCGCTAGAAAAGGAGGTTGAAGACCTTCGAAACAGGTCACGGAGGAACAACCTGGTGTTTTACAATATACCAGAGAAGGCCGAAGGAGAGGACTGCATAAGCTTTATTCAGAATTTTATATCAACGCACATGGGTTTGGAAACGCTCTGCGGGGAGCTAGAAATCGAGCGTGCTCACCGAACGCCAACGAAGCCACGGAGCGATATTGATGGTAAACAAAGACCGAGACCGATACATGTGGCCTTCTTGCGCTACTCGGATAAAATGAAAGTGTTCTCGAATGCTGCTGCAAGACTAAAAGACAACCCATTCGGCGAGAAGCTAATCGGCATAAGCGAAGATTTCGGAAAGAAAACCCAAGATGAACGAAAAGCGATCGCCCCAGTAAGGAAATATTTACAGAAGAAGCTAGGTGCGGGCTCCAAAGTCTTCATCGCGTACCCAGCTATCTTGAAATGCGTTGACAGCAACGGAAGAGCGAAAGTCATCTCTGAGAAAGAGCAAAAAAGATTGAAAGAAGAAATGGAGAAAGATAAAGAATCCACACACAAGTAGGAACGTGATACCTGCAAACCAAAGTCTGCGATAAACTTGAAGGACTAGAAGCTGACGAAATGCAAAAAGATAAAGAACAGAAGTCTATTGTTTTGTCGAAGCTCAACAGAAGCTCAATATTCATCCCGAAGTTGTTGGAACTCCGAACGGCAACGTCTACGAGTAGTTCACACCTCGTTGGAGGTAAACTGTTAGCAGTTTCTGTAGTTTATGTTTGTATGTTTTGTTAGCGATACACATGGCAAGCAAATTTTGCGATCTAGGCTTTCCAATATAGGATGACCAATTTATCGTTTGTAAAATTCACAAATTAAGTTTTGTTTCACTTAATGTAAGAGGTCTAAACGCTTCTAGAAAGAGAAGAGCTATTTTTAGACAATTACATAATAGGAGAGCCTCCGTCATTTTTCTGCAGGAGACTTATAGCTCCCCCGATCAAGAAAAAATCTGGAGTAATGAATGGGGTTCCAAAATTTATTTCAGTCATGGAAGTAAACATAGCAAAGGTGTCGCTATTCTTTTCAATCCCAAATTACACGTTTCAGCTGAAACTATATTACAGAGTAAAGACGGCAGAATACTAATTCTCAAAGTCGTTATTGAAGATCTCACGTTTTTATGCACAAATGTTTACGCACCGAATGATACCCAGGCACAGATTAAATTTTTCAGCAAATTAAAAGAGCATTTGGAGCGGTTGCACAGCGAAAACAACATTATTATGGGAGGTGATTTCAATTGCCCTCTATCCGAGAATGACAAAGAGGGAGGCCGTGACACATCTTTCAAAAAAAATGTAATTGAAGAGATCAAGAATTTGATTAGTCTTCTAAATTTAGAGGACGTGTGGAGATCATTGCATCCAAAAGAAAAAGAATTCACTTGGCGAACTCGAGATTTGAAAATAAAATGCAGATTAGACTTATGGTTGATTACAAAAGATTTTATGCAAAAATCCCTCGTGCAGAGTTGCGAGATAAAATACGCACCGCACTGCGACCACTCTTTAGTTACAATGGATATTCAAACTCGACTACAACACCCTAGGGGACCGGGTTTCTGGAAACTTAACAATTCACTTCTGGAAGACAATGAATATACAGATAAATTATCCGAAAACATCCCATTGTTTATTAAAAAATATATACACGTCGAAGACAAAGGCCTTTTATGGGAAATGATAAAAATGGAAATTAGGATGTTCACAACATACTATTCAAAACAAAAAGCCAAAAAACAGAAAAATTACGAGAAAAATCTTTTGCAAGAAGCCCAACGTTTACAAAAAACAAGCGAGAATCGCACAACGCCGGAAGCAATCAAGGAGTACGATATCATCAAGAATAAACTAGATAAACTATCTTTCGACCGCACTCGAGGAGCATGTATTCGCTCAAAAGCGCGTTGGCACGAGTTTGGAGAACGAAGTTCCAAATATTTTCTCAATCTTGAGAAGAGAAACTTTGAAAATAAATGTATCACCAGTCTGACCAAAGATGACAATTCCACTATAACCGACCCGGAAGAAATCCTCGAGGAGCAAAGACGTTATTATGAAAATTTGTACTCGTCACTAAATCCACAAGTTGAGGACCCTAAGTTCAACTTATTTTTTGAGAACGAGAGTATTAAAAAGCTAGACGAACACCAAAAAGAATTGTGTGAGGGTTTATTAACAGAAAACGAATGTAAGAATGCTTTAAAAAGTTTCCACAAAGACAAAACACCTGGTACAGACGGTCTGACTGCAGAATTTTACACTTTTTTTTGGAACTCGTTGGGTAAAATTATGGTAGATAGCTTTAATTACGCATTTCGAAAAGGCGAGTTATCCATATCACAGAGACAAGGAATTATACGCCTAATTCCCAAGAAAGATAAAAATCTATCGTACCTAAAAAACTGGAGACCCATATCGCTTCTAAACACTGATTACAAGATCGCCACAAAAGCCTTAGCAATGCGTTTAAAAAAGGTCCTGCCAAATATTATTAATAATGCACAAACTGGATATTTACCAGGCAGATTCATTGGGGAAAATATTCGGCTCATATCGGACATTCTCCATTACACGGCAGATCAAAATTTAGAAGGTATCGCTCTGTTCATAGATTTCGAAAAGGCTTTCGACAGCTTAGAGTGGGAGTATCTAGACAAAGCCTTAGATGCCTTTAATTTCGGACTCGATTTCAAGGTGTGGATTAGAACACTTTACAACAATATCTCCAGCTGTACGATAAACAATGGTTACGCTTCCAAACCCTTTACACTCAAGAGAGGAGTTAGGCAAGGCTGTCCGTTATCCGGTCTCCTTTTCATACTGGCTGCTGAAGTATTATCTTGCGCGATAAGGTCTCGCTCTGATATAAGAGGGATCCTAGTTGCTAACAAAGAAATCAAATTATCACAGTATGCTGATGACACAACCGCCTTCTGTAAAGACGAGGCTTCCCTTGAGAAGCTGCTCGAGGTGCTTAACTTGTTTGAGGAATGCAGTGGACTTAAACTCAATTCTTCTAAAACAGAAGCTTTATGGTTGGGGAAAAACGTGCAAAACAAGGATACGCCATTTGAGTTTATGTGGCCACAAAGGCCAATAGTAGCTTTAGGAACCGCTTTCTCGTATAAGTTTAATTTGTGCGACCAAGTAAATTTTGTAGACAAGCTAATCAAAGTTAAGAAGTTATTTAATTTATGGTCGCAAAGGGATTTATCCCTGTATGGAAAAATAACAATAGCTAAAACGTTAGGTTTATCCAAACTCATTTCTTCTAGCGCTTGTCTTCACACCCCACCTTATGTTATTGACGCCGTTAACAAATTGATAGCAGACTTCGTTTGGAACGGTAAGAAACCGAAAATAAAAAGAGACACGCTTATCGGAGAAAAAGAAAAAGGAGGTTTAGATTTGCCAGAATATGAAATAATCACAAAATCATTACTATGTGCCTGGGTAAAGAGAATGCAAGATGGTGCAAATGAGGATTGGATGATAATTCCATCCTGGTATCTGAAAAATGTTGGAGGCCCTCTCATTTTCGACTGTAGCTATGATCTAAGTCTTTTAGAACTAAAAAATATACCAGCTTTCTACATTGACATCTTAAAAACTTGGGCAGAAGTTCATGATGTTAAATCCGCCCCTCTAGATAAACATGACATTAGGGAAGCCATTATTTGGAATAATAAAAACATAACCATAGCAGGCAAATCTGTATACTGGGAAAGCTGGCACGTTGCTGGAATTCTTAGAATCAAAGATTATTAGAAGAAGACGGCAAATTCCTCTCATATGACAATTTTCTTAGAAAATTTGGCCTTGCTACGCCATTTACCAACCTCTGGGGTTTAATAGCAGCAATACCATTAGGGTGGAGGCGTGAATTACAATCTACGAATGGTGAGAATCGACAAGAAAGAAAATCGACTTTTCTTCCTGGTCAAATACTCACCAGTAAAAGTGCCCGGAATATTCTTATTCAAAAGAAATTTAAAGAACCTTTAGCTAGTTCTAGGCTACAAAGGTTAGGTGTAGAAGAGATGAAGATTAGCGCAATTTATAAACTACCATTTAGAATAACACGGGAAACGAAACTAAGTATATTTCAGTTTAAGATAATTCATAATATTTTACCGTGCAGAAACCTCCTATATAAAATGAACATATCAGAATCTCCCCTTTGCGAATTTTGTAACGAATTAGAAACACTGTCGCACATGCTAGTTAACTGCTCCCGTATACGCGACTTTTGGAATTCAGTCTTATTTCGGTGGAATAGTCAAAATGACGACAATTACAATTTTGATGAATTAGGAATAATGTACGGCTATAATCCCGGAAGTTCTGGCTCTTATATCTTTAATTATTATATACTACTTAGCAAAAGACATGTCTTTCTACAAAAATATGAGCACAAATTACCTAATCTCCTTCTCTTTCTTGAGTTAGTAAAAGGAAAAATGTTAATTCAAAGAACAATCGCACATGCGAAAGGACAAAAAGAAAATTTTTTGAATTTATGGAAGCCTTTACTCACAATAATTTAGTTACAATAGTTATGTAAAACGTGTATCGCAGCGTTACCTCTGTATTTTTTATTCATTTATCCTTTGTATTTTTCTTTTCGCGTATTGTTAAGTGTATTGTGTTGAAAAGTAAAAAAAAAAAAAAATAAAAAATAAAATTTAAAAAAGAAAAAAAAAATCATCATCATTTGCCTGTTCTCTTGCTTCTTCACGCTTTTCTTCTTTTTTCATCCCCTTCTTCGTTGTCATCACACTTATAAGGTGCCGCATCTCAAACTTCATTTAAAAAACGTTGTCTCAGCTAACGCTACTTAATTCTCTTGATGGTCAATCACACCGCGATTGAATTCTTTTTCAGTTTGTCCCATTCCGAGATTTCCAAAAACATGGTGCACTTGCTCAGGATTTGCTTACCAAAGAAGTGTTGGCTGAGCTACCGGATCAACTTCTATCATTCATGACAAAACACGCAATAAAACCCAAGCCACCTCAGCCACTCTCAGTTGACAACATAGTGCCAATCATGCCTCATTCAGACAATCAAACGCCTCCATTTGGAACCAATCAGAGTTCACCATACCCTGTCAATCCAAGCTCTCCTCCTTATCCAACCAATCAAAACGTTCCATATCCAACCAATCAGGGCATCCCTCTTCCAGCCAATCAGAGACCCTTTACCCAACGAATTAATTAGTTGACACTGTTAGGCAGTGATTTTAAAAAGAAACATCCCTTAACTTACTTCTTGGGGTGTACTAGTTGGATGCAGTAAATTCTCCGTTTGGCCCTTTTCCTTTCTTAGTCCTGTCTGCCATTCTTCCTTTAACAGCAATCAATTTGTGCTAACAATATCAATACAAAAGCAGCCTGATGTAAAATATGGAATTGGTTTGGAAGGCACTCTTAGCTTGGGCATTTGGAAAAGATGGAAAATTAATAGGGGTTGTAATAACCTCATAGTTAACACGCCAGACTTCAAGATCCAGTGTTCTTGATTGATTACCACGAGTCTCTTTCTTTGGAGGCATGGTGGTATAGTCAGGACTGGTCTTCCACATCGTGTTGTTTCCTTAGGTTAGAAACCACGTTGTCTCCACCACCACCCCGGTGTATAGTCGTTATCAGCAAACCATTCAGGCGACCAAAAAACTGGACGGTATCCTGTGATAGACTTGCATCCCATCCTGGAGGGAGTAGTAATACTCCTAGTCACTTTATGCTGGGTATCCTGTGATGGACTAACATCCCATCCAGGAGGGAGTAGAAATATTCCTATTCACTTTATCCTGGGAGTCCTGTAATAGACTAACATCCCATCCCGGGGGGAGTAGTAATGCTTCCAGTCCCTTCATTCTACAGGTCTAAGTACTGGCTTGATGAGCCATCTGGCTTGTTCAATCATGCTGCAGAAATTAGAAATAGTGTGAACCTGGTGAACCTCAAGACCCCCCCCCCCCCTCAAGAATCTCCCTGGCCTGGGGCTTCACCCCTCTCCCCATTAATCTCCCTTGGGGCTTAAGAAGAGGATTTACAGTAACCAAAAACCTCCCCTGCTATGTTCCTTTCAATAATCTACAATGTCCTTATGACTCGTAGTTTGTCCCTTTCCGTGACTACATTGGACAAGCTGGCAATGTTATAAGTGGGGCGCGATTGGCGAAGGATGTCCTGGAAGAACTTCCAGACCAGTTTCTTGATTTCATGAAAAAACGGAATATCAAACCAAAGCCTGCACAATACAACGTTTCTGCCATGGCTATGGCTTAAAGGAGACAGAAACAGAAAGTAAGAAAAATGAGCACCGCTAGTGGACAAATTTTCGTGGTAATAATACAAACGTTTAAAAACGTTGTATTAAAATAATAAAATAACGCCCCCCAGGAAAATAAGAGGCATTACGGTATATGCTGAAAAAACTATTTTGAATAGGTTAGAACAATACTAACGTAGAATGCAAACTGATCCAGTTCTGCTGTTGGAAATAACAGTTGGTCACATAGTGAAGCACTGTGATTTAAGTGCACAATTTAGTTGCACTCAAGACAATATTGTAAGCACGTTGGCACTGAGTGTCCATACCTTAAATGCAATTCAACGTTTAGAGTGCTTGGTGTACAGCCTTTTAGACTGTAATGCATTAAGGTAAGCAATTAACCATATTGGTAACGTAATTTAGATGCCCCATAGTTTGCACACTATCCCTTCTCTAAACACAGGCCGCCCAAGCTCGCTGTACAAGAGGCTGGTAAACGATGAAGGAAGAGGTGTTGCATAACGCTTTTTACCATCGAGAGTTTTAAAAAAAATGTATTGGGATTTCTTAAACTTGGCAGATGTTGCTGAACTTCAGCTATTAATTCGGTAGGTAATGAAAATTAAGTTAGCTTTGCGGTAACGTTCTTGTTTTTGTCTGCTGTCCTGTAGAGATGTCTCTATGGTGATGTGATTTTCTTGTCCAGATTTCCTCCCACGGTCAGTCGCACAACGCCTCTTAGATAGTGAGCCTGGGTGTCCTGTGGTATTGTGTGTACGTGATATTCAATGCTTACATTAATTGCTGGGTTTACGAACGCTGTAAACACGTATTTAAATTTTAAAAAAAGAATCAATTTATTCTGCATATTAAGAGACTAGTATTAAAAAAATAGTCCCGTTTGGTGATAGGATTTTGCTGGAACACATTTAACCAGAATATTTCACCAATAAAGTTTGTAAACTAGATAGTCAGTATATTTTGCAATTCTAGTTAGATTAATTGTTAAACCTCCATTTTTTGTGAGATATTGTGTTTTTCGTTGTTAATTGAGGATCACAAAACCCCCGTGGGGAGGGGGTGATGCCTTATCAATGGTTTTTCGCCCCTCCGTCCTGAACAGGGTATATAATTTATTTTATGCGAGTCTGTCCTACACAGGGTGTGGTTGCACGACTGTCGTCGTTAAATATGGCTTAGATCAGAGACGTTTGCTTGTCTTTAAAAGACGATAAAATTGTGTAAAAGAGAGAGTGTGTATTTTGTAATTGTTCCAGACATGGACCTAAACTGGAGGGTGTTGTTCTAAACAGGGTTGGTGTTTTAGGGCTTTTCTTTGCTATAAATACAGTCAGGGTTTCAGACCCTCAGCGGCACCCCTACACCCAAACATGTGTCAAGTGCCTCCCCCCGGGCATAAAACCGAGGCCCGGAACTAAAAAATATCACTCTGATCACAATAACCAGTCACAATTGACGCAACCTACCCTGTGAACCAATGAGTAGTCGAAACACATACACTCTTTTTTTTAATAAGAACCGTTTTTATAAGAACGTTGAGGCTAAGATTTGCCCCCAAATTTAAGAAAATGTATGGGCTAAAATAAGAATATCCTCACGCTCAGCCAAATTTTACGCGTTCTCATTAAAAAAGAGTGTACATATAACTAGCGTCAAGCGAGGCGAAAACACGTGCGAGCAAGTCTCGATTGTTTTCGTTATTGGTTAAGAAAATTGCGCTGGGTTTTTTTAACCAATCACAGAACGTGACAAAGCAACGCAAATTACTTTCAGCGCTCAATTGGACAAAAATGTAGCGATCACATCAAGGCAATCAATCCCTTTGAGCGTGAGCGTTGCATGCACGCATTTTGCGTTAATTCAGATATAATTATTTTACGGTCAATTTGGAACACTGCAGACCCAAATTTCCAATATACCGTCTCCTTACTGACAAGGTATATAATGCTTTTAAGATGTCATTTTATAAAGTTAAAGCAATACGGAAGTACATATTCCTTTGGAAAACTTATTTAACTGCGAAAAGAAATGTTGTTTGAAGAGGTTTAAACTGTGTACAAAACTTGTCACGGTAGTGTATGTTCTTTTCCCTTCTTGAGACTTTTGCTTCAGATTCTCATCAGTTCTCCCAAGAACACTTCGGATGATTTTCGGTTATTTTCGTAAGTCTTCTGGTCATCTTCCGACATCTCTGAAAGACGTCGGTTCATTTCGGAGAAGTTTGGGTCATCGTCGGAGGAATTTGCATCAGCTTCAGATATCTTCGGAAGAGTTTCGGTCGTTGAAAAAAAATGACAGCAACAACTTGAGAAAATGCCGTTTCTCAGACAAAGTGTTGAAGTTGTACGCTCTGGGTATTAGGCTTCAATCATTAATCAACGATCATTTATACACGGTCTTTTATAAAAGCTAAAAGCTTGTCGGGTCAAGCTAAAAGCTTGTCGGTCGTAAAAAAAGCAAATTGAGATTTAAGAAAGGAACAATTATTTCAAATAAATGTGTGCAATGAGAATGAAAATTATTTTGAATGAAGTTATAAAGAGAATAAAAATACAATAAAATATCAGCTAGTGATTAATAAAATCATCTAACTGGTTGTTATTTGTATGAGGCGAAAGTACATCAAATTGAAATTCTTAAAAGCTGGACACCTCGATGCCTTTTGTGCGAAAGACTTCATGTTCAATATTCCCAAGACTTTTGGTATAACTCTTTGAGCCTTCCGTTGCATACCAAATGCAGCTTTCATTTCTATTATGTTTTGCTTCTGTTAATGAGTCCTTTCAATTTACATGGGTCATTTACATGGGTCGCTTAACAGTCGTTAACTGTCTACGATTTTATAACGGTGTGGAGACTGCGTAGCACTTCCTTTGTAGCCGTAAACTGGGCGCACTGTGGTGTAGATCTGGAGGTATGGTGTCAACATAACTTCGTAAGGAGACAAGTTGATCATGGAGTGTTACATGTAAAATTACTGCTTATGCTTGTATAGAGGACTGACACTAGATAGAGGAGGTAAGTTATTTTATTTTACCGTGTTCACTGTCACCAGAGGTACGAAACAAGAGGTGGTTGAGACAAGAAAAAACATAGGCACGCAAAGCTTGCATGGCCTATATTGAAGTGAAAAGGCCGGTGGAAGGATTCAACAGGGGCTGATTGCCTAACCAAGTCTAAGTTAGACCAAGTTTAGGGCTAGGCAAGGTTAATACTGAGACTCCATTAAACATCCTTTAGGTCGATTGCTTAGACGGAGGATGAGAAAAGCCGTGGCCTTAACCAAAGATGAACAGGGTCAGCGGCATAAGCACACTCTGTTAGACTGTGCATAGAAGTAGTCTTTGTAGCCTGTGGGTCGTCTGAGTTCGTGTTTACTACAATTTCGACATTCCCCCACCCCCTCAGAAGCGGAATATGGATTCTGAGTATTAACCTCGGTATAGCCTTGCACCGTGGCTAATTTTCGTGTTGAGACGAAGTTCGCTAAGGGTAACCAGTTAGATTTGCAATAACCTTCCGTTAGACCTGAATGAGACCTGAAAGAAACACTAGTTGAGTTTTTTTTACAAGGCGGTGCGCGATACAAAGTGGTTTTCAATTCTCCCTGCACTGTACACGGCAAAATGTAGCAACACAGTTTGAGGCTTTTTCCCATAAAAGTCACTTGTCAAAACGCTTCCGAACAGAATACAGTTGTAGTTGATTTTTGGCAGTTTGGAGCTTAAGGTGAGTCAGTTAACTCTTTAAGCCCCAATAGTGACAAGCAGCTAATTTCTCCTTACAATATCACTACTTGATTGACCAAACAAGCAGGACACGAGAATAAAGGTAATGATCACCAAACATAAGATGTCGTGATGTTTGTACAAATTCTCCCAACTACTACCCAAAAATATAAGGAGAAGCACTGATCCACCAACTTCTGCAATGATTACTACCTTTTTTTCTTTTTCAAAATAGGTCAACGATTTTACTGTTACGTCAGTTTTAATAAATACAGGGAGAAAAATTCTCGAAATAAACCAAATTAAAAAACTTTAGATTTGGTCCTTTACGTAGCAGAAAGGGCTTCGTCTTTGAAGTTGATATCTTATCTGAGTTGATATATCGAAAACCACAGTCCACTGCATAATGAACTAATAAAGAAGACAAGGTAGCAATGACTTAATATTGAAAAAACCTGTCTGCTAATTTCGAAAACCGAAAAAGTTAACTGCCTGTTATTATCTGATCAATTCAAAATTTCCAGACAGTTCGTTATAAGAAAAGAAAACTGCATGAAGCAATGGCCCTGAACGCTTTTCCTATGAGTATTTTATGACCCGTGTCTAGACTCCGTAGGGGTGCTTGGGCCAAGGTAATTAAATTTCGTACATGAGTCACATATAGCCGGTGCTTTGGGTAACCTGACCATCCATGCAACAAGGCAAAACAACAAAAATGGCTGCATCGGCTCCGCCTGCTTTCCTTGATGCCGTCTCGCCTGACGAGGCCGATACGTTTAGAAATGCTGTGCAAGCAAAAGAAGTGGAGCTGCATGTTTCTTGCAGGTAAAACAACTACTGTTTAACAAACTAGACTGAATTCTGATTAGAAAGTAACTAGTATTAGCACTACAGGAGCACTCAACGAGAAAATCTAAACAAAATGCTTAAGATCCCGTTTCCTGTTTTCCTTGATCGTTTTCGAGTCTACAGTGTAAGCTAACAAAGTTTGATCAGTTCTGACTCTTTAGCTGCAATTTTAAGTCGCAGAAAATTTTAAGGAACACAATCTTTCCCCCAAATTTCTGAGCTGCTCCTAGCTTTCCGAAAGTGCTAGTTAACCTTCTTTCATAGTCTTAAACGACATAATTAGAATAAACTTTCCATCATTAACTTTCCTTGAGAAGACATTTTACTAAAGGAAACTCTAGTTTTTCATCTCAAGTCCAATTTTCCCAGGTAGTTGAGGCATTCAGAACAGATATTCCACCGAAACAGTCCGGTAGATGCCCCTGACAATAACACGCTACGATTGAGGAAGTAGTGCATTCGACGTGCAGACCCTGTGTTTACCTTAAGAAGCCTAAGAAATACAAGAGTTTGTATGAGTTTCTCTAGATTTGAGATGAGAAGAAAGTTAGTACATTATCGGTTTAGACCGGTGACTGCATAATCGCACCCTGTGCTCCTTGTAGACGTTCTTGAAAAAGTTGAGATACCTGCCGGTGATTATGGCATTACCTCTTTTAAAAAAACTCCTTAGCCCTTATGTTTGAGGCGAATAAACAGATTACGCAGTCGAAAGAAACCTCTTTTTATCAGCTATGCGGGCTATAATTTCAACTCGATTGAGTGATTTCGCTTTAGTTTTGACGGCCGTCAATGTGAACAGTGAGAACTTTTAAATCTCTTGTTCCGTAACTCTATTACGTAACACACACTTAATTGTGCTTTGATTATAAAATATTGAGAGTTAACATCGTGTCATATTCTGTCATTGAAGAAATCTCGCAGATATGGACGTTTTCTCCAAATCGGATCCAAGTAAGTTCCATATATAATCTATGTAGAGTTGAATGCTTGCTAATAAAGGGTAATAAGTAATTAATTATTTTACTCGTGAAAGGCACTCGTTCAAACGGCAACCTCGTACTTTCACATGACAATCTTGCAAAAACTCGAAGTTATTCAGTACAGTCTGACGGCAATTCTTTCCATAACTTTGCTGGCGTTAGAGTAAACAACATAATGGTTTTACAGACGTAAACACATCAAATGCGAGTTTGCGAATACCCAAACGTTTTTACAAAAGTTGTCAAGATCAGAGATTAAATTATTTTTTCTCGCCAACAGTTGGCCAACATGTACTTTCCGACTGCTGTTGTGACTTTCACACGTGCCTACATTTGTTGCAAACTTAAGTTTGGCGTGCGAAGACGGCTTGTTTACGACAGTGTTTACCATGTCTTGCATAATTGCTAAGATAATATCTGCACCGCAAAGTCATAAACGATTTACTTTACTGTTGGTTGTTTAGAACAGAAATTAATCTACATCATTAATATTATCTTGTGATTTAAACGAATAACACATTACATAAGTTTATGGTTTTATTCGTAAGACATTTTAATGTCTTGTCATAAAAAATGCTAGCCAATGAAAAAAGACCAAGTTCATAACTAGAAATCAAAATGGATTAACTGATTTTATTCGGCACAACTTCGTGATCAAGTAGATACATTTTAAAAGATATATCTTCGTTAATTTAGTTCTCGTCTGTCTGGTTGATGTTAAACCGATTGGCGTCGCAGGGTCTGGCTGTAATTGGTGTGCATCTAATTAAAATTATGAAATCTGAATTGCTTACTTTCAAAAGCTCTCCTTTTTATTATTTGAAAGGTGACAAATTTTAGACAGATTTACAGATCTCCCATTCTTGTTACGAAATTTTCAGCTTTCTCATCGCAAACACGATTGGCCGGTTATCTAAACAAAGGTTAGACGTGGTTTAACAAAACAGCGGTCTAAATCGATTTCAATTTGGCCAGCGGCTAAATAGGTAAGCGGGGTTTACTGTAATTAGTGCCAAGAAGGCATACAGCACAGACTAGAAAAACATGTATGACCCCCTTATAAACAGATGCAGCCGATAGGTTTTAAACTACGGTTTAAGTTAGGCTTCGTTAAAAAAAAACTGGCGACTTGTTTCTTACCAATAAAACATTGCAGCTTGTCACCTTATTCTAGCCCTCCGCATAACAAGTGTTTTTCACTTTACAAAAACGTTATGTTTTAGTCAATTTTTTTCGTTAAGTTTGTTTGAACAAAGGAAACCAACGCACTCATTAATGTAAAAAGGAAACGATGGCATATCTTTAAACGAATTTGTAAATGATATGTAAAATATCGATTGGCTGCACAGCCAAGAGATGGTTCCCTGAAGATAGCCCCTATAAATAGCCCCCTCTAAATAGCTCCCTCAAGACATCCCCTATAAATAGCTCCCTATAGATAGCTCCCTCAAGATATCCTCTCCAAAAAACCCCTATAGATAGCTCCCTGAAGATATCCCCTATAAATAGCTCCCTATAGATAGCCTCCCTTAAGATCTCCCTTTAGTCAGAATCCTTATAAATATAGTTCACTCTTAGACAGTCTCCTTTTAAATATCATGACTATGTACAGAGGGACATTTTACAAAAGGAAAGATGTACGAGAGCATTCTAGGAGGGTGGTTTTATACTAAGGCTATTCATTGAGGAAGATAAGCATTTGGTTTTATGTACCTGTTTATTTTTTGTTTTAGTGGTTGTGATGTACACTCAAGCTACGGGCAGCAGCGAGTGGAGAGAGGTAGAGCATTCCTGTCGAGAACAGCTCATTTGTAGTGTCCCCGCAGTTTGCTTAGCCTGAGAACACAACCCTTGAGCAACCCTTGAGCCCTCGCAAAACGACGTCTGAGTAACGAGCGCAGAAATTCCATACTGATACCGCGTCTCTACCCAGATCTTGGTAGTGCTTTGGAATGATTGGAATTTTCTTTCAACCAATCAGAAACACTACCAAGATATAGGTAGTAATACGTCATCAGTATGGAATTTCTGCGCTCGTTACTCAGGCGTCGTTTTGCGAGGGCTCAAGTGGCGTCCTCGTGAAACGTCGGCTGTTTTCTCAGGCTACAGTTTGCTGAACAGATGTCACTTTTCTTGTTTCAGTTTGGCAGAACAGAGCACATCATGAACACGCTAAATCCAGACTTTGTGAAGACGTTCGTTTTGCACTATTTCTTTGAAGAAATGCAGAATCTACGGTTTGAGGTGTAAGTTCATACTCGGGTCACATTGAACTGAGGCTTGATAAATTATTTTCTCCATAACACTGGTCATGAAAAGTTTTATAATTGTGGTAATGATGGCGATGGGTATAAGGATGAGAGTGATGACGATGTAAATGATGGCGTTGATGGTGTTGACGATGGGGACGACGACGACGACTCTGATGACAATGATGATGATGATGATGATGATGATGATGATGATGATGATGATGATGATTCATTTTGGTGCAACCGAATGTACGCTGGGTTCAATTGTTGGAGAATTTGGTGGAAAGCTGCAGAAAACTTTGGTGTAAGTTTGTTTACCGAAGTTAAATTTTCTTTAATGTTTATTCTTTACTTTATTTAGCATTTCTGAAATTTAACTAAGTCAACTATTTTTGCGCAGAAATCCAAAAATGAAGAAACCTGGGACAATAATTGGTAAGTTATTCCACTTTTAGAGGTTAGATAAGGTGGTTTAAGATGACAGCAAAAGTAAATGCTACTTATTTGTTTCCGAGTTAAGTTTGGATGCAGATTTTGCCTGGACCGACTGACCTACCTAAATATCTGGGTACTTAGCTTTTTACGACCCTTAAACCTTCCTACCAATTAACCAACCAACCAACCTACCTACCTACCTACCTGCCTACCAGCCAACCAACCAACCAACCAACCAACCAACCAACCAACCAAACAACAACAACAAGCTTTATTTGCATGACTACATAGAAATTTGGTAGTATTGCAAAAGCTACTTAAATTTAATTACATATTATTTCATTAACTAAGATAATTAGTAAAGTAGAAAATAACATAACATAACAAAGAAAAAAAAAATATTATATATAATATATGAAACAATTACTAACAATAATTGTTCATTTAACTGTTCGAAGTGGTGATCATTGTAACGAGATTGTCTCTCAATTCAAAGCATGCCGAGATAAATGAGATTAGCTTAATGTTTACAAAGTAGTCAGTGGAATTCATAAGATGTGATAATAGAGTTTCGCGTGGTAGTAGTCGTAGTAATGGAAGTTTGGATTCTATTTTAGAAAAGAATATGCCGCGTACCTGAGAATAAGCTGGGCAATCTAACAAAAAATGAGTTTCATCTTCAATTTTGTTGCAATTGCAGAAGTTGCATATTCTTTCATTACGAGGTATATTGTCGTATCTACCTGTTTCGATCCTAAGTTTGTGACAGCTTATTCTCAGTTTTACTAATGTTTTCCTTAAAGGGTTCTTCCTTGTTAAATCTAAGTAGGTAGAAGGGCTATAATTATTTTTAATAGTGTTATAAAAACTACGTTTTTGCGAGTTTTGTAGGGTCTGATTCCAATGTGAAATATACTTCTGTTTCATGATATTAATATACTGTTTAATTTTACAATCATTTAATGAACTATAGTTAAAGTGATTAAAATTATAGTATTCATTTATTTTCATGACACTAGAGTAGAAACTATTTTTTCCGTTATCATAAAGATCAATCGATATTTTTAAGGCTTGTCTGACTATAGAGTTTTCATCCTTTTGGTGTAAGTAATTTAGATAACTTAGTATCTTCTTATTTATATCAATGATCAGAGGGAATTTACCAAGTTCGGCTCTGCATGCAACCAACCAACTTACCTACCTACCAACCAACCTACCTACCTACCTACCTACCAGCCAACCAACCAACCTACCTACCTACCTACCTACCAACCAACCTACCTACCTACCTACCTACCTACCTACCTACCTGCCTACCTACCTACCTACCTACCTACTACCTACTTACCTACCTACCTACCTACCTACCTACCTACCTACCTACCTATTTACCTACTTACCTACTCACCTACCAACCAACCCACCTACCTACCTACCTACCTACCTACTTACCTACCTACCTACCTACTACCTACTTACCTACCTACCTACCTACCTACCTACCTACCTACTTACCTACCTACCTACCTACCTACCTACCTACCTACCTACTTACCTACCTACCTACCTACCTACCTACCTATTTACCTACTTACCTACTCACCTACCAACCAACCCACCTACCTACCTACCTACCTACCTACTTACCTACTTACCTACCTACCTACCTACCTATTTACCTACTTACCTACTCACCTACCAACCAACCCACCTACCTACCTACCTACGTACCTACCTACCTTGATTGTGTTTGCGTCTGTTTTACAGTGACGGCTGAAGAGCTCAGTGACTGCAAAGTAAGTTATTATAATTGATTTTAAAACATCCTGACACTTTGGTAAGACTTTTTATTTGGTGAAAAAATGGTTTACTCCCCGAGCTGTAACACCTTTTGCCGAGGTTCATACGAGAAAACGTTTTCCTTGCTGACTGAGTCAAAGTTGCCTCTGCTTCAGTATTGTTCGTTAAGCTTGGGACTGTGCACATGGAAAAATACGCTACTAAATTGCACTGTCATTGCCATACTTCATAGCTGTGCTTGACATTCTTAACTTCAGTTGGCTTTTTTTAAGTTTCGATTCGTTCTTTAATTCAATAACTGGATGGTCGCTTTTTTTACAGTTTTTAAAGTCGTGTTCTTTGTTTTTGGTTTCTAAACCAAGACTAGACTGTGCGAGCCATCAGGCGTGTGTGATTTCAAGTTGAAATACGCAGAAATTTTCCAAATTCTACCTACAACTCTCGAAACTGAGCCTTCTTCCTCCAAGTTTTGTTTGTTGATGCCAACGTTGCTCATTTCAATTTTACTTTTTTTTATCTCAATTTGGTTGAATTTGTCCTTTTTAAACCCACATACTAAAAGTTACATGACAAGTGGCTTTCGTGAGTCGTCCTGGTTAGGTGACCCCAAAGCGTTTATGTGGTTTTCTGAATGTAGGTGCAGGATTGCTTAACCAAAGATGAATTTTAAAAGCTGTTTAACACGTCTTGCTCGTTTATGTATGCAGTATTGTCACTATTATTTTGTCCTCAGGATGTTGTCACAATCCAGTTTAATGGTAAAAAGCTTGACAAGAAAGACCTTTTCGGAAAGTCAGATCCTTTCCTGGTGTTTTACAGATGTAATGAAGATATACAGGTTGGTTACCAAACCGTAAAGTTGCTTTACTTCATTTGCATTTAAAAATAGTCCCCCACATTGTATAGGTCGCATGAGCTAAATGCCCTTCCCTCGGTTGTAGAAAGGGCTAAGGAGCATTATTAGGAAACTTAAGCAACCACGACGGCAACACGAAGAAAAACATTGCTTAAAAAATGGCTTCCCAGTCTTTTAATTTCTTTGTAATCACTCCAATTCATGCAGTCTGTCTAATGTAGCTGAACTATCAGGGAGCTGAATTTGGAAGGACCGCGTTACAGTTCGGAAGAAAAACAAAAATTCGTCATCTTGTGTTCACGTTCTACACAACAATTTTAATTTGGTCATTTGACGTTGTAGTTGTGCACCAAGAAGTCAGTATAACGCACGTGCAGAGTCATTGTTTTGCTAGCCGTCATGAGCCGTCGTGTTTGCCTTATATATTAATAGCACAACCTACGTAACAGCATTAACTCAAAAAGCCTTAGATATTCTTAGCGTCACTTATGGACGTCGTAACGTTACCTAGCAGGTTTGATTTTTAGCTCGATGTTCTTTTTTAGCATGCATAATGACACCACTTTTATCAAATCCTAGAAACTGCCATTAGCGTTATATTAGGTAACAGTTATAACTTGATAGTAGTTTAATAAAATAACTTTGGGTATTAACTGGTGCTATTTTTGTTGAATGATTCTCGTTGATTGTGTGGTGGTAACAAGTCACGTGATTTATTTTAAATATGTTGCGCATGTCAATGTGGTATTATTTAGCAAGGTTATTAGTTTGCCAAGGTCTTTCTTTGCCACACATGCGCAGTGAAACCTCGGTTTAATGGAGGGCCGGCCAAGGGACTGGGGAAATTGGTTCGTTACATCAAGGGTTCGTTATATCGAGGTTCTTTCCCATACATTACACTATTACTGGTCTGGAAAATATCGTTCGTTTTGCCGAGACTTTGTTGTGTAAAGGTTCGTTAAATCGGGGTTCCACTGTATAGCTGAAGAGTCCGACCACCCTCTAACTTTTTCTATGGAGGTCAGTGCCATACTTTGCTTGGCGTCTTTCATGTTCCAGCTTTACTGCTTGCCACAGAACAGAAGTTATTAAAAATACACTGGACCCAACATGGAAGCCATTTACAATATATGCAAGGACACTCTGCAATGGGAATTATGATCGGTAAATGAACCTCGTAAGCCTCAATATCAGCATGTATGATCTCCTCACTGTTCTCCGTGTATTTATCATGGTGCTAGTTGGGAGAATTTGATTAAACATCAAGACATTTTATCTCTGATGATCATTTCCCTTATTCTCATGTCCGGTATGTTTGATCAATCAGAGATATTGTAAGGAGAAATTAGATGCTTATGTTAGATTTTTTCAAGTTCATCCCTTGTGTCATGGAAAAATCGATTATGGTTTGTTCTCCTCACTTGATAGGTTCATCTTTATCGTGATGTTCTGATGGCAAAAGGTGCTTTGTTTAAATCTCAGCTCAATCTTGAGCGATATCCTGATGACCTAGCCCCTACAGCAATTTAGGGGCTACTATTTACATTTTTATTTGCAGGGAAACGTTGTAAGGTTAACCTCATGTTTTGCCTTTTCATTTTACATTTTTACATTTTTATTTCATCTTTTCTTTTTACAATTTTTTGAAATTGCATCTTGAATAAATATATATTATTTGCCGGCCGGGAGGTCCGGACCGACCAAGGCCGGCAAATAATATTTTTATTTTTCTCTTGTTGTTTTTCAAAAGTTAAACGTGTCTTGTTGTTTTCGGAAAGCAACGTTTTGCAAGCGCGCGTAAAATGAACCATGAAACGAAGCCGTTTGTGACACCAGAGCAGCAAAATACGCTTTTTTACTCTGTTAAAACTCAGAAATCACAGGAAGCAATATAACTAAAAGAAACCCCTTTATTTTCCCAAATTTCGATACATGTAGCTAACTCCTGCTCGATTTACTCAAATGTTTGTCGAAAGGGAAGAGGCGATTTACATTGTACAACCTTCGGTATTTTAACAAGAAATTTTGGAAAGAAAGTTTTTGACGACAATGTACAAAAAATTTCAGAATTCTAAGTTTCGGAGAACGTTTTAAAGATTTTAAAGGTTTTAAAAACCCATTACAAATTTTTTGTTATTGACGTTCCGTTGACCGCGGTCAAGATCGGAAAATTCCGCCCGCTCCCGGAACCAATCAGATTGCAGGATTTGGTTCATCTTGCCCGCTCACGCGCTGAGAAAAAAATAATCGTTTGTTATGTCATGTCATGTCATGTCATTTTATGTCATGTTACGTTATGTTATGCTGTTATGTTATGTTATGCTGTTGTCATGTCATGTCATGTCATGTTACGTTGTTATGCTGTTATGTCATGTCATGTTACGTTATGTTATGCTGTTATGTCATGTCATGTCATGTCATGTCATGTTATGCTGCTATGTTTTGTTGTGTTTTGTTTTGCTGTTTATGTTTTGTTATGTTATTTTAATGCTGTTATGTGATGTCATGTCATGTTATGTTATATTATGTTATGTTATGTTCTGTTATGCTGTAATGTTATGTTATGTTATGTTATGTTATGCTATGCTATTATATCATGTCAATGTCATGTCATGGTATGTTATGTTATGCTGTTATGTCATGTCATATTATTTTCTCTTCCAACAAATATTCCGACTGATCATACCAGAATTTGACTTCTGCACTAAGATTTGCTGAGAAATTGGAAGGAGAACATTGTAGGAGCATTAAAAACGCAAGTGATAACAATGAAGATAAAAATGATATACCATTTTATAATACTTTTAAGCTAGTGTTTGGGCCAAATGTGCACCTCGCAAAGTGACAAAAAATTCCGGCCTAAAATGCGCACAGGCAAAAC
The DNA here is from genome assembly GCA_964030785.1 of Siderastrea siderea. Classification (NCBI taxonomy): domain Eukaryota; kingdom Metazoa; phylum Cnidaria; class Anthozoa; order Scleractinia; family Rhizangiidae; genus Siderastrea; species Siderastrea siderea. Next base: position 41,521,656 of record OZ034977.1, on the reverse strand, counting down.
TTTTCTTCTTTTAAAAAGGCCTGACAAAACATCTTAACAAACTGAAAATGTGGTAGAGACAAATTTTGTCGTGAATCTTTGGTGGAGGCAAACACATTTGGTTAGCCTAAGACGAAGGGACTCACAGATGGCTCGAAAAAATTAATGCAATCTCCCCTCAGTAAAAACAAAAAATTTAAAACCCAACAAAGATAGAGACTGCTGACGAAAATTTGGCTGGTAAGCTGCAGGCATTATTGTAAGTCTTAACATACACTTGCAACAAGTTGACTCTTTATTGGAGATTAGCACTACCACACCTGCGATACACCTTCAACCTAAGATCACGCCGGTAAAAAAGGGGCGCGCGGCAGACGAAAGAAAGGTCCCTTTTCCACTTGACTCGGCTATGACAAAACAGACATTAAAGGAGCTATGTCACGGTATTTTCATTAATTTTTCACATTGAAGGAAACCTTCAAGTAATAGTTTCCTAACGTAGAAAAACACCAAAAAAGAACTAATAAACCAAAACTAAACATGGCTGGTAACGACTGAAGAAGATTAAGACGGATTGGGAATGTCAAACTTGAAAAAGTTGGCCCATCTTTTAAAATGAAAATTTCTTTTTGTTTCCTCAGAGCTATCAGGGTGGAATGTTACCACTGGGATCGGGACGGAGGGTGAGAAATAATACGCAGTTGCTTAGCAACAACAAGTAAAGCTTCATTTGCTAACTTGTCCCACTGTATGTTTTGCTCAGTTTATATAATCAACATCATTGGATACTTATTTTACATTAAAGAATAATTTTGATCTCCAAATTTATCCTGTTTCATCTTTCAACCCAAATGTCAGGTTTTCAATTAATTTAATTTTGCAAAATGTACATTTGTGAACAGTTTCTGTAAATTTCACCTCACAAACCTTTGAATGAGAACCCATCTGCAGCTATTCCAGTTAACGTTGTCGGAAAGCCTACGCAACAAAACGGCAAGGCAATATAGGTAATTTATTAATGCACTAACCAACTTAAGCTATGGCTTACCCCCATAGAAAATAAATCACATAAACTATTGTTTGTGAACTTTCACTCATCCTATGGCAGTCACTGTCGTGAGATACAGCCAAATCAGAAAAGATGTACAGATACCCATACTACCTTTCGGTCTCGTCGCGTACCAGGGCCGTAGCTAAGTTTCTCGTAGGGGGGGGGGGGGGGGCACTCTCGCGAGTGCCGAAGCCACGAGCCTTTTCAAGTTTGGAGGCTCCAAAACGCTATTTTTAGCACTTGTCATGAGATATGTCTCCGAAAAATCGACCTCGAATAAGTGTGAAAAGGCAGGTATTTTCAGTGCTTAAACATTATTATTTTACTCGCTACTAGACTAGTTCCAGGCTGTGTCAATGGTCCAGCAAGTTCCCGGCATTCTTTGTTGTTGTTGTTGTTGTTGTTGTTGTTGTTGTTGTTGTTGTGAATTAGAGTGAATCGTGCAAATGGTACACGTCAATCTCAATAGGGGGTTTAGCTTCGTATTGCTTACCATTTGCACACATTGGGACCAACCGATTTCCCCGCCATGAAAATGGCAAACAACTGCAAGTCACTACAATGAAAACAACTGAGTGTAAAGAAAACAAATCCTTTGAATAATGAAAATCCTCAATCCACAGACTTAATTTGTCTGGCTCAACTGGTCCAGGGGGGCAGGTACCCCCCTGCCCCCTCCCCCCCCCGCTAACTACGGCCCTGGTAACCACGGAGCTTTAAAATCCGACAACGTTAATTAAAATAGCTATTTTCACTTATCGCAAATTCAACTTTGCCGATTACGTAGGCTTCCAGTTCAGTTCTCCAGTAAGCTCCTCTCTGTCCCCAAATTAGTATGGGATTTTCCTAGGCTATACGACATTGACACGTAAATAAATTTTCTATCTATCTATTGTGTACGTTACCATGCAATCACGAGTCGTTTTTGCTTTTTGTGTGGATCAGGCTATATCAATATGCACGGACAAGTTTTTGTTTCTTAAGAATTTGATTTTATATTTTGTAATGTAGGCATGATCTGATTGGTGTTTTCTCCACCACCATCAACGAACTGAAATCAAACCTTGGAATGACATTTGAGGTAAGTGCAAATTCTTTTGTGAAGTAAACCACACTTTCGTGGTAAAAATGTTTTAGAAAGAATCACATAACTCTGGTTCGTTCAATTTCTAGGTCATAAATCGCAAGAAAGCGTCAAAAAAGAAAGGTTACAAAAACTCTGGCACTGTAAGTATAAACTTACTTGAAAACTGATTAAAAACAGTAAAAAAACAGCAGAACTGGATAATAACGTATGAGTTGAAGCAAAAGAAGTCCATATTGTCTTTTTTTCAGATTTCCCTAATGCAGTGCAAATTGGAGCAAGAACCGTCATTCTTAGATTTCATCAGAGGAGGGTAAGGAATCCTGAAGCTTCGAACATAAGAAATTAGACTAGCAATACAACTTTAAAAAGAACGAGATGTTTTAGATGTAGAACTATAGACAAATACATGCAAGAAAATAAATAAAAATCTATAATTATTTCAAAAACTCATTAATAATTCATTGAGAAAATACAAAGGAAATTAATGTTTAATGAGTGTCTTTATATCTGATAAAGACACGGCTAAATTTTATGTCCAATTTTCATGGCCAAAATAACCCAAAATCTAAATATCAGTGCAAGAATGAAAAGATCTACATCAGAGGTTTTTGAAGCCGTTCAATAAACTCGCAGGTGGTGCTTTATCAAGTCTAAAACACTCGGCTTCGCCTCGTGTTTTAAACTTGATAAAGCACTCCTGCTCGTTTATTAAACATTACGTTAACGCTTGTGTTTAGAATAAAGAAAATTCAATAAGTGGGTAATATTTACAAATGAATGAAATTCAGGCGAGATTGGAGGTCTTACATTGGGGACGGTCCGTGTTGACCATTCCAAAGGTATTTTGTCTAAAAACAATAAACGTTGAGAGACATTTCTGATCGAGAGTGAGAATGAAATTAAATATTCGTACACAGTTGGAACATGCCAAAGAAGGCAAGTTGTTATTTATCAAACAGTGTTCAGAATTTGGGCTTTAAATGACGTTACATGAATGATGCGAACTTTATTTGTTCTTTTCTTTTGCAGAACTCAGATAAACTTCACTGTAGCCATCGATTTTACAGCTTCAAATGGTAAGTTGTCAATAAAAATAATAGATTGCCAGTAGTCTCTAATTTTGGCGATGGTGATTGTGGGGCAGGCGAAATACACACGCCCACGGGCGCGAAATTTCGAGGAGACGCGACGCGAAGGGAGCGCCGAAAATTAATTAATTTTTGGCGCTCCCCTATTATTAATTAACTTTAATTGATTTTATCGATCATTGAATTGTTAGATTGATACTGCCGGGATATTAAACACACAATCTTGTTCCTAGGTGACCCTAAAAAACCCGACTCGCTCCACTGTGTTAGCTCAAATGAACAGAATCAGTATATCAAGGCCCTTACAGCTGTTGGGAGAATTTGTCAGGATTACGACACGTGAGCAAGTAGTTTTTCATGAATTTAAGTGTCCAATTTGTGAAAACAAACGCCAAATTGGATCAGAGGTTTTAGTCTAGTATGAAACGCTAGACCGATTTGTTCACAGATATTCTCTTTTTAATTTTATTTTCTACTAAAGTAGGTAAATGAATTCCCACGTCCAGCTAAATAAATTTAACGAGCCAGTTTTCTCATGTGCCACTTATTAACCCAGGCTTTTGTAGCATGCAGCGCTCACAATGAAACCTCTATTATCCGGAGTTTTTTCTCGTTTAGCATTTGAATGTTGGTTACTAATTACTTTTGAGTCAATTTTGACGGTTTTGAGGAGTTTTGGAAATCAAAAATTCCAAGGTGGCGGTTCCTCTGACATCGTGTGAGATCATTATCTCCTCAGACGAATCTCAAAGGAAACATACTTGAACATCCTGCACACCCTCTAAGCTTCCTTTTTAGGGCTTTATTTACTAAAAGGGTAAAAATCAATCCTTCGCCTTGTATCCAGAAGACCGGTTTGAATAGGGTTAATCTTTTTGGGATGATCCAGATCAGGATCAGTGATCCAAGATTACTCGGATCATGGTGCACCAAAGGCACCAAGGGATCCTTGCCCAGAGTGGATTCCTAGGTTTGTTTGATACACCATGTTCCGAGTAATCTTGGATCACTGATCCTCATCCGGATCACCCTAAGGGAACACACCCTTGGACCATGGTGCATCAAAGAAATTGATAAATCCACCCTGGACAAGGATCCTTCGGTTCCTTTGATGCACTATGATCCGAGTGATCTTGGATCACTGATCCTGATCTGGATCATCCCAAATAAAACACGCTTCCTTGGATTCTGTTGTTTCATCTTTTTTTTTAGAGATAAACTCTTTCCTGCATTTGGATTTGGAGCTCGCCTTCCTCCCACCTGGCAGATCTCTCATGAGTTTCCCCTGGTGAGCCTCAACTTCTCCTCACTGTTTTTGGTACATTTTCTATAATTCACATTGGAGCATTTGCTTCTAAATCAATTGTTTTCTGGTAATTTTCAGAATGGTAATCCCGAAAATCCAATGTGTCACGGAATCGAGGGAGTGTCGGCTGCGTATTACCACAGCATACAGAGAGTCCAGCTCTATGGTAGCTTTTACGAGAATTGTTTTTTTTTTTTAATGGCATGGCCGAATTCTTCAGCTTAAGGAATTTCTGAGCACTTCTTGCCCATAGTGCATCTAGTACTCATTTTGTAAAAACGGGGTAAACAGCCTCTACTCGCAGCTGTTGGAACTGCTCCCAAACTGTTCCCAGCTGTTGGAGTGTTCGAGAGAGTATGCGTTCAGGCTTACTGTTAATCACATTTTTAACGCGGCAAACTATAATTAACTGCACATAGAGTAGCAACCCCACAACAATGCAAAACATTTATGAGGACGAGGTCTGTTAAGTTTACGTGAGCAGTCTTTTAGGGACTTTGGAAAGTCTGCGCATTCAGGCAAGTAGAATCTCTACCTAAATTTGTACAGTTCTTAAGCGTAACCAGGATGGGATATTTTGTCTTGTTCCTCGAACTTTCTTTCCCGGAAGGGGCTACTCCCTGTAATGGGCTATACGGAGAGGGACCACCCGAAAGAGGTGCCTTTAATATTGCGCTTTCAGTATACAAATGGTTGGGGAAATTTGTCGTTCTGGTATTTTATAGGGTTGCTAAAATAGGCTGTAACCGAAAGACACACATGTAGCAGCTAAAATGGGTTCCAAAATTTTGGCAGAAATCACAACGCAAAAAAGTACAAAAGCATTAAACCTTTGAGTGACTAAAAGCCAGCAATGGTCGGTATATAAAATGAGAAAGTTGCTCCTAGGTATACGGAAGGGATACCGATTTGATAAAACTGGTCTATTAAAGGATTAGGGTTTGAACTTGAGGTTGGGTCCTTCCCTTACGAAACTTCATTGGGTATACCTGGGGTTTTCTGTCGAGTCGGTTTCCGTCTATTAATTATTAACTTTAAATTTTAATTTTAACTCACCTTTGATTCTTAACAATTTTCAATTTTCCTCCCCCTTCTCCTTCTTTACGTTTAATTTAAAAATTGCAAAAAAATTCTCTCAGTTTTATGGGTACTCGCACTGTGATCCAATAATAGCATTGAAATTATGAATATATGAAATTCATATATTTGAACTGCGGAATGAAGAAATAAATGTTAAGAAGATCCTCGCAGTTATTAACGCAACTTATGCAGTTGCGAAAAGCCTGATTTTTTTCAGGCTTTCTTTTCGCAACTGCATAAGTTGCGTTAACAACTGCGAGGATCTTCTTTACATTTATAATAGCATTGTTGGATTGGATGAAATCTCATGGAGATAATTAAGAAAAAAGGCTAACACATTGGAGAAAAAAGGCATCCACGTATATTGCCCCCTTAAATGTCATGATTCGAACATTAAACGTCTTTGAAATGTTTATTTGCATTTCATTCAAACTTTATAGTCATAACATGTAATAAATCTTCTGTTGTAGGTCCCACCAACTTTGCACCAATAATAAAACAAATCATAGGGTAGGTGGCTTGCTAAAAACAATTCAACAAATTGAAAGGTAAAGTTTGGTTAAAAGGCTAGTTTCAGTTTTGATGATTTTGATAAAAGGTTTTGGCAATTTTGTGTTTCGCCATATCTCAAGGGATTTTCGGAGCCGCTCAACCGTTGCCTTCAAAGTTACACTTGGTTTTTAAGCACGTACTCCCATGACACCGGCCAGTGTCCGCTTTGGGACGAGATAAAGTTTATTGTTCGACGCTCTCACTTGTACATCCGAAGGGTCACACGAGGAAGCTATCCAGATAAGACTCCATCCTAACAATATCAACGCTGACTGTGGAAGCAAAATTCCTGAAGCGTGGATGCTTACGATCAAGAAACACGGCACAAGATCGATACGACAGCGAATCATTGAACGAACAACTGCTCAGCGGAACAATCAGGATCGAAACGCACCAGTTCCAGCTGACCATCGTAATACCAATAGTGCCAAGTAACCAATGGACCCATCGCGTGACAATCAGGATCGAAACGCACCAATCACAGCTAGTCGACCCCCATAGAGTGACAATCATCGTGACAATCAGGATCGAAACGCACCAATCACGGCTGACCACTTTGTTACCAATAGTGCAAAGTAACCAATAACCGGTGGACCTCATCGGCTGATAGAGACTAACAGTAAAGCAGTCGAAAAATCGCCATCTACATTTTAAGCCACTACGTCTAGAGACAACCGCTCAGACAATTTACTATTATTGTTTCTACCACGATGGCTAATAGTCACCTTTTCTTCGACGAAAACTAAGGTTGTGTGAGATAAATTTGATGTCTAATACTTGTCTTTTTATTACTCAGAATAGCGGAAGAATCATACAGACAGAATCCTGGTGAAGAGTAAGTACAAGTTTAGTGTTTGTTTGTCTTCTCCTCACCAACTCTATACAATCCTTATAGTATACCGTTTTGGATAATTTCTTTCTGCATAGTACGCATTTAGCTATTTTTTTGTCTTCTTCTCGCCTACTCCATACGTTTCTCACAGTATCGTTTGGAAGAATTTGTTTCTTCATAGTACTTATAAAGCTATTTGTTTGTCCTTATACGTTTCTTACCGTATCGTTTGGGAAAATTTGTTTCTGCATTTTAAACACAAAGCAAAGGCATCTCCGGGACACAGCATTTCTCGCTTGTCAGAACGAAGGAGGTTAAAGAGAGGGAAGAAAAACTTCATTTTTTTTAAAATTTGTAATGTTTTGGAGAAGAATAGTAAAACATTCTCACCGCAAACAATTGCCCTGACAAGGGAAGCTAAGTTGTGGGAGGATACCCGCGACTGCCAGGGCAATTGGCGTGTAGAATGTAGGATACAGCAGTGATCGACCGCCACCAGGGGAGGTGGGAGGGGCGAAACCTTTATGGTGACTCAACCGAACTCCGTTAAACTGACCACGAGGTGACTGAAACTTCGATATTTAAAGCAGAAGGCCGCAAAGCATCACGCCAACAGTGCGCAATAACAGAATGCTGGAATTTGAAAATCTTAAGCCTTCCCGCGTGACGGGCTAATTATGTATGCAGTGAGAATAGTAAAACATTCTCACCGCAAACAATTGCCCTGACACGGGAAGCTAAGTTATGGGAGGATACCCGCTCCTGCCCCAGACACTCCGCTGTCAATTTCGGAAAGGGGGGCAAGGAATGCAGAAAACCAAAATACCACACTCACACAAAGAATCGTAAACTTTATTTCTTCCATTACTCAGAACCCCAACCCCTTCTTGTACATCTCGGAGCTAGCTAAACATCAGCGTCCAAATTATTGGGATGTGAGACCGGGGTTACCAAGCCGGAAGCCACTCTGGGGAACACGCTTTCTAATATTGTAAGGGAAGCGTCAGCATGTGAGCGCTGCATATATCTACTCGCGACTTCCCCACTTTTCCAGCCTAGGTATTGAGCAACCTCTTCCTGGGAACAGCCTAAAAGCCTTAGAGTGTTGGATAATCCTACCCGAAAACTGTGCGGAGTCTCTCCAGCATGGAGTTTGGACTCTAAAAGGTGTTTCCTCAACCGATTGTTAACCGCGGAACCTGTAAAGGGTTTGTCCCCCACCGAACCATCGCGTTCCGTGGCTCTAAAAAAGTACCCTTGATCCAATGAAATTTTCAGGCACTGGCACACCGTAATATCATGCTGGACCCAGGCAACCGGGCAAACCTCGGGATGAGTAAACGTAATCAAAGCAAAAGAGCGAGGTGAGCCCTTGCGGATATTTTTAGTGAGAGTAAACTTGAGCAAAAAGCCTTCCCGATCCCTTAACCTAAAAATGTTGCAAGACTGAAGGCGACCGAGGTCAGAGGCCCTATCCCCGGTGAAAAAATCCACCACAAAAAACGTAGCGTCCCGAACGAGTATGTATTTACCTGAGCGCGAAAGAGGCGCGTGACTTAAAAGCAAACCTCGTAAGAAAGCTATGAGTCTACGAAATTTATCGAAAAACAAAGGTACTGCTTGAACAGGTGTTATAGCCAAACCCGCCTGCTCCTGCCTGACAAATTTTAAGTAGTCCTTAACTAAGGGGTGGGCAACCGGGTTAGAATTATTAAGACGTCCTAGATTATTAAACACGGCCCTCAAACGACCTATAAGGGAATCTACCGACCCGGCTGCCAAGCGCTTAGGACAGGTGCAGGAAGCCCTTGAACATAAAGACGAATGTACTACAGTTCGCCCTGACTTATCCTTAAAAATTAGAAAGTTGACAATGTCACTAGCAGTACAAGAAGTCACTGTCCTAGGGGGAGTCAATGCACCCAAAAACTGGGAGAGCTGTTGCTCCAAAGCGGATTTCTGCCTTTGGTAAGGGTTAGAGCGCATAACAGATTGAAATTCTTTAAACCGTTCCTTGATCGCCGTTTCATCCACGCGAACAGTTGACGTAACAGCAAGGTGAAGTCCGGTCGATGCCCCGCACGCCTGACAATAATTCGCATCGGAATCGTTAGGGTAAAGGCAGGCTGAACAGCGTCGGGCTGACTTCCATGGACGCATAACCTAAAAGAAGAGATCAGGCTGGCTTAGCAAACACAACGGAAGGCCCACAGATCCCACTGAAGCTCTTTTGAGTACCAGCGACGGCTGTTTTGAGAGGGAAACAACAAAATGCCATCTTCGCCTTTCTTCCCCAAAAGGAGTCGATCAACAGTAAGCGACTGCAACAACGCCCACCAGAAACGTCGAGGCTTTAAATCCGGGACGATGATCGTAAAGGCACCATGAAAATCTTGCTCGAACATGCACTTTAGAAGGGGCGCAATTAGCACAAACGGTGGAAACACATACAAGTTGTGGTCCAAAGGCAGAGACTGTGCGAAAACGTTAATTCCGCAAGAGCTTGGAGTCGCACAAGGTGTAAAATGGGGCAAACACCGGCCTTCCCCATCACGTTGACAATTGCTATCCAAAGACATAAGGTCGAAGGCGTGAGGCCCAAAAAGGCGCTCGACGGGCTCCCAAGCCCTTTCTGACAACATGCAATCGATATCTGAAACCCTCCTGGAAGGGATGTCAGCCGGGTTCTCACTTGAAGGAACATAATGCACATCAAGGCTGAAATTGAATTCTCTGCAGCAATCAAAAATGTCTTTAAGGACATTGTTAATGTCTTGGTTTTTACAACCGTCATTTGCCAGAGCAGACTTCAAAACGAGGCTATCAGTGTGAACGTCCACCCTACGCGAGCTGAGATGATGCCTGAACGAAAGGAGCGAATGCAGCAAAGCCCGAGTCTCTAAAACATTGATATCTTGCGAGCTGTCTATCCAGTAATCTCTCGACGCCAGACTGCGACCGTCCTGTAGCAGAGTACCACCCCAGGCCCTCTTGGAGGCATCACAATAAAGCGTAACCACTGCGTGGCGTTCAGTTCTCCATGGAAGGCAGTCCTTCCAATTATCAAGAAAACGCCAAAACTCTATCTCGGTGCGAAGAGTCGCCTCTACCTTGAGGGAAGGGCAAGTAGATCCTGAAAGGCGGGAGATCGCCCTCAAGACGTCGCGCACGTACAACTTACATCCAGGAATGGCAAGGCTAAAAGAAATGACCTTCCCCGAAAATCGTTGAAGTGTTTTCAATCCCACGTATGGAGACGAAAGAATGTCTTCCCTCAACGCCGCGAACTTGACTTTCTTGTCCTCAGGGACGAGGAAGGCCTGACGTACAGAATCGCAACCAAAACCCAGAAAACGAACCCATGTCGAAGGAACCAGCTGCGATTTGTCAAGACCAATGAAATATCCAGCTTCAATGAGCAGATAACACATAATATAAACTGCCGCCTTAGCTCGCTCGAGAGATGGCTCGCGACTAACCCGCAATGGAGAAGTAAAAAGTTGTCCAACGTGCCGATCATCAATGTACTGCGAAACTGGGACTCCGTGAGACCGTGCGGAGGCCGAAACTGCAAGTCCAAGCTTATGGTAAATAAACGCGCTGGCCTTCCATCCAAACGGCAGTGTACGAAACACAAAATAGAAACCATGCCACTGGAAGCCGAAATAAGTTTGAGACGAGGGATGAAGCAAGACATGTTGATAACCACTCTTATCATCACAGGAACTCTGGAAGTGACCTTGGAGAACATACCGCGGCAAATCGCAAAGGTGGTCAAGCTTGAATGGGAGGTCACGAATCGATAAATTGAGATATCGCTCATCATGACACAACCGCGGCTTTGAAGGCTCGACAGTTAATGGTAAAACCAAACGTGGGGGCGCCACACTATCCACTGGGCCCCAAACTGCTAAAACCCCCGCGGTGACCCATTGTATTATGGAATCGGAGACAAACTGGGAAAACTTGGCTGTGGTAGGCGAGTTCTTTAGGATTACTGGAGGAGGATGTTCGGAGTCGTACGCCTGTCCCTTGATATTCCCCCTAAAAGGCCTGAAAAATCGGTCGACGCGAACTCCATCTTTGATAACCTCCAAAAGGTCAACTTCAGAACAGGGCGATTTATCAAGAAGGCCCTGCCAAATGGACGGCTTGTTATGAATATTGCCAGCCCTGAAGTGGGCAGGGTCGAAGAAGCGCAAATGAGCTAGATTACCCAAACCCGGACGCGACGCCACCAGCTCCAGAGGAGGCAAGGGGCCAACAAAGGGAGGGCTCCCTGTGTTATGCAGCGAAGAGGCACATCTCCCGCAGAGACGTGTAGCTGAGCCATACTGAGTCTTGAAATAAACGAAGAATGATTTGCCTAAAACGTAACGAAAGGGAAACGAAAATGAGCCGAAACAAACACCCGAAAAAGCTTAAAGGGAACCCAACCCTTTGTTGACCCCAGGCTCCGAACTAGGTCCGAAATTGAGACACTGAGAAGGTCCCCCCGAGGTCAACTGGGCAAGGGCAAATACCCACCCCAAGGCAAAGAAGACAAGTTTGAACAAACAAAGAAAAATATTTAATACAAAACATACAAAATCCTTGAATTATAGAATTGTAGACACAATCATTGGCGTCCACGCCCACGTCCAGGACCGCCTCCACGTCTGGATTTGCAGTTGCGCGCAATGTGTCCCCATCCTGCACAAGCGTGACACTGGACCGAATACGGGGCAGACTGGCGCAAGGGACGTCTTGCCTGGAAACTTGGAGAGGGCGCCTTGGACATCCCCTTCAGAATCGACGCAGCCTCCTTGGCCATTTTAGCTCTTAGGGGATCCCCAACAAGACCAAGCATCAAACGCTGAAGATGGTCGGCGCCGAGGGACGGCTGCCTAGCCTTTACTTCCTCAAGCGCCGCGGCGTATTCGTCCGCCTTCTTGTGCGCCTGCGTCCTTGCCAGGCGTACGAGGGTCTCCAAAAGCTCGATAGCTTCAAAGCGGTCAAAGAGGGACGACGGCCTATTCAGATGCCTTCTAAGGGCTAGCAGCGCATTAGTGCAACTTTCGGCAGACCTCTCCTGCTCGAGAAGTTTAATTTTGTCTTCCAACATCCTGATACGGTCAACTGGCTGTTAAAGAAAAACGTAAGGGGAGAATAAAGGATGTCACCATGACATAAACACTACGGCACAAGTAACCACAAATTGTACGGTTTACCACGCAAAAGCTGCGGGAAGCAATCAAAATTATCGACCAAACCAGCACAACAGATAATGAAATCATGCTGCAGTTCTTAGGTCCACTGCCTTAACGCACTTATACTTTAAAACTCCGCCACTAGCTATACAGCTGACAAAAGCGAAATGAGCGCACCAAAAACGTGCCACACCCTCAGACTGCGGAAAGCTCTACAAGCAGAAGAGACTATGAACTAAATAAACAAACTAAATAAATAACAAGAGAGAAAAAAAAAAAAAAAACGCATCTACAACCCGAGGGAGTCTGAAAGCTTAACAATAATTAAGTAATTTACCTAATCAACTGAAGACCCGGACTAAACAATCCACAGCCCTCCAGGCGGCCGGCCCTAGGCCAAACTCGAAAAATTATGTCAAAGCTCTACAGACTTTTGGCTCTCCAGGCCGCAGTCAAAGAACAATTTACAGCTCTAGGCTGTTGGCTCTCCAGGCCGCACTTAAATAACAATTCACAGCCCTCCAGGCTGTTGGCTCTCCAGGCCGCTCTTAAATAACAACTTACAGCTCTCCAGGCTGTTGGCTCTCCAGGCCGCACTTAAATAATAATTCACAGCTCTACAGACTTTTGGCTCTCCGGGCCGCACTTAAATAATAATTTGCAGCTCTACAGACTTTTGGCACTCCAGGCCGCACTTAAATAATAATTTACAGCTCTCCAGGCTGTTGGCTGTCCAGGCCACACTTAAATAATAATTTACAGCTCTCCAGGCTGTTGGCTCTCCAGGCCACACTTAAATAATAATTTACAGCTCTCCAGGCTGTTGGCTCTCCAGGCCACACTTAAATAATAATTTACAGCTCTCCAGGCTGTTGGCTCTCCAGGCCACACCTAAATAATAATTTACAGCTCTCCAGGCTGTTGGCTCTCCAGGCCACACTTAAATAATAATTTACAGCTCTCCAGGCTGTTGGCTCTCCAGGCCATACTTCAAAAATTGTGTCACCGCTACAGGTTTCTGGCTCTCCGGGCCACACTCAAAAAACAACATACAACCCTAGAGGTTGCCGGCCCAACGGGCCATATAAACATCAAAAACTTGAACGTATAAAGCAGTAAGCGCCGACCTTAAGATAGTTCGAGGCACGCAAAAGGTGGCGGCATAGACTACATGAACGCGAAAGAGCAACGAAACAACAGGAATAACGCAGAAAACCGCAATGAAAAGCGCGAAACAAACTACGAAACAAACAATCTAAAATAAGAGAATGAAAAAGGACAAATATGCAAAAAACTGACCCCAAAAGAAATAAACACCCCAAGAGGGCAAAAAACTTGTAAAACAGCGAACCAAAAACACAACAAGACTAACGAGGTTGAAAATAAAACAAAAGGGAATCGCACCTTGTGCCAAAAAGCCGTAAAACAGTGTTAAAGATAGAAAACCGAACAAGGACACTAAGCTAGCGAAAAAACTACCAAAACCCGCATGCAATAACGGCCAAAAACGATGATAGGCAAACAACACGAAGAAAAAGCCAGACAAGAAAACGCGAGGAGGCGAACAAGCAGGCCAGCGTAACGACTAAAGCGCGAAACCTAACCCGCGCCGCGAAAATCCAAAACGTAACATAAGACTAAACACAGAAATGAAAATCTACCTCTTGAACAACCACAGGAGCCGGTGCAACAGGTGCCGGTTCAACAGCCGGTATAACAACGGGTAATGGATCAGGAACTGGCGCCGCCGGAGCTGGCGGCAAAGGCAAAACAGGATCGGCGTCGGCTTCGGCCATGAGTGCTGGTGGCGGTCAAAAAACTAGAAGAAACCTTTATGGTGACTCAACCGAACTCCGTTAAACTGACCACGAGGTGACTGAAACTTCGATATTTAAAGCAGAAGACCGCAAAGCATCACGCCAACAGTGCGCAATAACAGAATGCTGGAATTTGAAAATCTTAAGCCTTCCCGCGTGACGGGCTAATTATGTATGCAGTGAGAATAGTAACAAGCAGTGAACTCTCTATCCGCTATTATGGTACAACGCCTAATTTTGACGTGTTCCCATTGGTCGAAATCGGTCACGTGACGCGATAGTGTTTCTTCTCAGCGGGCGCCTATCAGCGCATAGTGCCCGTTGTTTGGCAATTTTCGCTCAAAATTTAGCGTTGTACAATAAAAACAATAGAGTTCTTCTGTCTCAGGCCCTTTGTGTGGTAGCTGGTTCCCTCCGAAATTTGATGTTCAAACTTCATATAAGCCCTCGAACTACGTTCTCGGACCTATTATTTGTTGTGAACATCAAATTTCCTCGGGCAACCTATCACACAACAGTGCCTTCGATAGAAGAACTCTATTGTTTAAATAGTGCGTAATTATGTTTGTTTATTGATCTTATGCTGTGCACTTTTACTGTTTTAAGGATACATGTTGTCGCGAGCTCACAGTGAAAGTTCTATCAGCCCCGCTCCCTGATAAGCCCCTCCAGCTGGACAACAGGTTTTATATTAAGCTTTCCTCCCATCCCCGTCTCTCATAAGGCCCCACTTTTTGAGAAATGAAATGAAATAAGCCCAGATGGGTCTTAGAAATAGCGCTTTTACAGGAGTTGCTTTTTTGTTACTCTCTAGATATTTTGTGCTACTGATGCTAACGGATGGTATCATTTCTGATATGGACCAAACGAAAGAAGCTATCGTTACAGTAAGTTGCTTTCATTGCCTCTTTCAATATCTTGGTAAAACGTTTTAAATGTTAAATCGGTGGAGTATTGTTCTGAGTTTATGAAATGTCTTGATGTTTGTGCAAATTCTCTTAACTAGTACCATAAGAAATATATGGAGAACACTAAGGAGAATATTGGCGCTTAAAGGGTTAAATACTATTGGTTTTTGACTGCTTTTTGTTGGCTTCCGTTTTCAACTGACCAATCAAATCTAAGAACTACAAGTTTAGGAGTCACGTGCGTAAATTTGAAACTTGACAACTCCGCCCCTCACATGTCCATCATTTGATTGGCCAGTCGACACGGAAACCATCAAGAGGTTGTCAAAAAGATGTGAAAAAGTTGTCAACAACTTAACAAAAAGTTTGGGCAATTGAAAACAGTAGATTTTCCTGTGTGTTGTCATACATAGCTTTAGACAAAGAATTTTTTCAACCTTGTCAAGGGTCTATTGTGGTCAGTGTTCGAATTAGAAAAAAAAAATAAACGAATTTGCGCGGAAGTACATTTGTGGTACATTACACAAACTTCCATAACAGTGAAAGACTCTCTTAACAATGGAAAAGGGCAGCAGTCTGCAACACCGCTATTTTAGTATTTAAATTTGGGTATCGAGGCTTGAAGTTGAGATTAGTTTTCTTTTCCTTTAAAGGCAGCTTCTCTACCTATCTCTATCATTATTGTTGGTGTTGGACCAGCGGAATTTGACGGTGAGTACATTTTGTAAGACACACTGAGCTGTACCTAGAACGCGTCCCACTGCACTACTCGCCCCTTCTATGTTTTTATACATAATAAGTGGGATACAGCTGAGCTGATGGGTCCAGTGAAATCTTGAAATTATCGTAAAATAACGGCGTTTTGCATATTATTATACTTTACGTCCCAGTTATTGAATTTCTAGCTTTCTCATTGGTTGACCACACACAGGGTATTAGCCAATAACTCTGCTGTTTGCCTTATAAGTGCATTGGATACCTTGTAAACCTAAAGTGCTGCGGCGCTCAAAAGTTTTCGCTGGGAAGCAAACGTTTTGTTCAAACATATGGTTAAAAAATTCAACCGCTATTGCAGAAGCCGGTTGCAGAAGAGCTTGTTTCACGGCGTCTGACAAACGTGAATTAGGGCCGATTTAGAGGGGACGAGTTTTGTTCACGACTGTCGTATGCGACTTTTGTAGCGCGCTGATTGCGTCGAGCAAGGATCGTTCAGATTGTGGCTACGGCTACGACTGTCGAAGGGTTTAAAACGTGTTTCAAAATCCTATGAAATTTTTTCGTGTTGTGTGCAACTGTTCGTGGACACCATTCGTGTTGCAGACATGACGTAAGCAAGTCCCATGCCAAAGTTGTAAGCAAACATCGCACGGTCTAAATCGGCCCTGTGTGAACAGCAGGAAACTAAAACCCTAATTCACCTATTCCTGACCTGCCCTATAACTGGACGTTTTTACGAAGACCTTAAAAATGTCAAAATATGGAAACGTTTCACCGTAGAATCCTTTCTCTCACACCTCGCCCTGATGGAGCTCACGTCTTGCAACGCAACCAACCACTTCTACTGGAACTGGTAAAAAAAAAAGCAAAAGGAACACAATTTTCCGTTCGGAACTTCGGTTGGGAATTTGGAAAGCTTCCCATGGAAGACGTTCCGGTTAGGCAAACCAAAATAGGCTTCTCATTTACTTTTTAACGGGAATGCCCGGATATTTTCTGTAATAGTTGAACACACTATGTTAACTTATTCCCTCAAACTATATCCAATATAATTTATGTTGGCATTTTTCCTTCTCGTATGTAATCACAGCCATGGTGGAGCTTGATGGAGACACAGTCCGTCTCTCGTCACGTGGAAGAACCGCAGAGAGGGATATTGTACAGGTGAAGTAGTTTGGTGGTAAAGTTTTTTACATTCTGTGTAATCTCTTCCGGTTACGAGAGAGCATGTTTTATCAGAATTTTCGATACTTGAAGTAAGTTCAGTGAAAAAGTGATACATAGCGGATTTTTTTCGGACGAAATTTTAGGTTTAGAACCTGATATAAGACCTCGGTCAAACGAATGCGACATCATCCAACATTGTTGTGAGGGTGCGGTGGTGTAGTGGTTAGCGTATTGAACTTCAGATCTGAAGGTCGGTGGTTCAAGGCCCAGTTCCTGCCATCGTGTTTTTTCCTTAGACAAGAAACTTGACCCCACATTGTCTCTCTCCATTCAGCTGTATAAATGGGTACCGGCGACATATCTCTGGGGTAACCTTGCAATGGACTAGCATCCCATCCAGGGGAGAGTAGGAATACTATCAGTTGCTTCATGCTTCAGAAACTGGGTTAAGCTCCGGCTCATGTGGGCCACCTTGGCTCGTGTGCAGCTTTACCTTTTACTAACATTGTTTAATACAATTTTGTTGTACGAATGGTCGCTAGCAATCGAACTTTCAGCATCGCTCAACGTCCTTCAGAATCATTTAACATTGTTCAACAGGCTTTCCAAACACGTTTAACCGGCCAAATTCATGAATGAAGATGTTAAATGTGGTTACCAGTGCCTGATAAGTCAGGGGCGTAGCCGGGGGAGTGTTCCAGGGGATCTAGGACACCCCTCCCCCTTCTTTTGGATCAACGATCTTTGCTTTGTGTTACTAAAAAACGGAACTCCCCCTCCCCCCCCCCCCCCCCCTTGATCAATTCGACCTACGTATTTTTTTTTTAAAGAAACGAACATAATAAGTTAAATAAGACATTACATTTTACATGTATAATGTCGGTTTAATAATAAGGAGATCTGTATTGTCACCGAGCTCCCTTAGGAACGTCTTCACCCAAAGAAGAGTCCACCCCTTTTTAAATTAAATTGTACGCTGAAAAGCTTAATTTGTGCTTTCCAATCTTAAAGTCACTCCATATCAAGCTGCAAGCGCGTGATATAGATGCCTACAAGGCTTATTTTTCACTTACGATGTGAAAAGGGCGCTAGGGCATGTCAGAAGAGCTTCTGACACAGATTGGACGGATTAGTACAAAATAGTTATCGGCACTACAGCAAGAAAACGAGACATCGAGCTATCAACGCCACGAATTGTTAGTCTCCAACAGGACCAAAGCACTGTTGAAGCGAACACTTCGAGATACTACTACAAAAGACCGCAAACAATTTCTTTGTTAGACCATCCTATTTCTCATAAGGTACTTACTGATACTGTCATGTGTTCATTCTTGTACGTTCTATTAAAGTTGGGGATAGTGTCTCTCGAGGGAACCCTTCTAAAAGGACCACTTCTGTAGTATGCGTAGGATCTTTACTTTCGTCTGCTTGCTGATGTGTAGAGCTGGTCTGTTAGTGGCGCAAATGACTGAACAGGGATATAGAACCCTACCCAACGGTGCAGTTCAAGTCCTGAGTGTGATCGCTACTTCTGCGCATTTCATGCATGTTGCCGATTACATCGGCGGAATGCAAACGCTCCTTTAGCTCGGTGTGCCGACTGAAGACCACTTGAGGGCAAGCATGACCCGCGAGAGGGAGAGTCTGACCCGCGAGAGAGAATCTGACCCGCGAGTGAGAATCTGACTTGCTCTAATGAACATACGTCATAAGAGGGACGTAAAATGACGTCAGAACGGAAGCATCCACGGCACCTTCATCTTACTGATACGATAGCATAGTGAACAGTCAAATCGGAGGATGATACATTGATGATTCATTCCATTTTAATTAGCGGTTTAATCAGCATTTAACTAATCAATCGTCAATTACCATCTTCTTAGAATGTAAAGAATGGATCCTCCTTAAAGAAATGGTGGCTCGCCCCTGTGAGGCCTCTCAAACAAGTCACTAGTTAAAAAGAAAGCTATCACACAAAATCTTTGGTATTTAGACCCGTTTCCAAACATCGGCCACGCTTATAGACTGCAATAAATTCGTTTTGTTCACTTAAGACTCTCGAGAGAAGGGCGCGAGAGAAAACTGAAACCGCAGTCTTACTTGTCTGTTTCATACCCGCTTTAGACCTTTCCCTTGAAGCCCGCTCGTTTCCACGCGGGACCAACGCAAAAAGCACAACTGTTTTGAAGGTGTTTGATTTTCAGTTCACTTGTCTTTTTCCTTGCTTTTTGCCGGTTACAGTTCTGAACAACTATTGTATTCTTTGGACCCTGTCTATCTCTCCTCATTGGACAATAATCCATTTAACAGTTGTGGATTAAGTGACCTGGCCTTTGTATGCAAGCGAGGTTAGAGTTGACTTGGTTATGTTTCACACCTCGGTGCTTTTCAGATGTAAATTAAACTAGTTAGCTGGAACAACATTATTTACGTGCGTTTGCATCAAAACAATTCAACCCTAGCGTATCTTCCACTCAAAGGTCAGGTTACCAAGCACAGAATTGTAAATGGTTATTAGGCTTCTAATGGTTGTAATACGCCCTTTTACTAGGGACTTACTAGTAGGTCTACCTTTCGTAAGTTTATACTTTGTCCTTGTGAATCGTAGTTTGTTCCTTTCCATGACTACATTGGACAAGCTGGCAATGTTATCAGTGGCTCACGATTGGCGAAGGATGTCCTGGAAGAGCTTCCAGACCAGTTTCTTGATTTTATGAAAAAACGGAACATCAAACCGAAGCCTGCACAACACAACTTTCCAGCCATGGCCGAATCAACTATGACAAAGTTATAACTAAATAGCAAGCAATATGTCATGACGTGAGAAGTATAGAGTCTTACATAAATAACCTGACGTGTTAATTTATGCCAGGTATTCTTTCATTATTTAGTTAGAACGTTGTCATTAGCAAATCTAATTAATAACAGGTTTTAAAACAGTTACTTTACATCCAACTTTGAACTGCCAGCAGTATTCTGACTGTCGAAACATGTCACAATTAAAGGTTTTTTTTTTCAAACTCGCAACTTGCTTACTGCTTTCAAGACCTGAGTTTGCACCTTGAGAGATGGAAACTCTTTGTAGATGTGGTAGCCTAAAGCTTGTCGATTAATTTTGTAATCGTATTGTTTTACCTCTTCTGTTCTTTTTTCTTTTCCCTATCATTTGTACTTTTTTTGTTTTGTTTTTCTCTTTATATCATGGCGTATCATTGTAAAAGCGTTTGTTGAAATTACCTCAATAAAACTTTAAATTATATTAAAAAAAGACCTGTTGACAGTTAGCCCGAGAAGTCCATAGAGAGAAATGAGTTGCAGTCCGAATGCAATCGAAAGAAAAGCAGTAATGGTATTAATGCAATGTCGTTATAGTGGTTTTAATGCATTGTAGTAATAGTATTAATGACAATAACGCGTTTATCTTACCATTCCCACAGACAAGTCTGTAAATAAAATAGTGTGGTTTACAATTTTTGCTTGTAACATTTATGGCTCAGTCAATTCCAAGCGTGACCATTCAAGTGGCATCTTTTACTTTGTCGGTCTCCACGGAGGGGCATTTGTCATTAGAGCTCCGGCCCGAAGGCGGGCATTTGTCAATTTTTTTTTTAACGACGGGCAAGTTCACATTTTTACTATTAAAGCAAAATTCCTGCCTATTTCATTTGATTTCAGTTCAAAGTCGTTTGTTGTTGTTGTTGTTATTATTATTATTAATAATTTTTTTTACTAAACTAGCCCCCTCCCCTCCATCATCATTATCATCATCATCATCATCATCATCATCATCATCATCATCATCATCATCATCATTATCATCTTCATCATTATCATCATCATCATCATTATCATATCCTTTATTTAAATACTATAAAATTTTTAAAGTAAAATCCTTTTGGGTCGTCATATTGTTTGCGTGTTCTTCGCTTTCCCTCTGTCGTCGCACATTCACACGTGGTGACCATGACAGGCGTAATGATGACTAGTTTAGAGGACTTTTATGGAAAAATACTGCTTTCGTGAGCGACTGGCTAAGACAGAGAGGTCTGGAGAAGCTGTTTGGAGAGTTTGAAGGTATATTTGAAATGCTTATATTTAAATGCTTGCGGCATTTTTGTCTCGTTGCAGTCTTAGGGAGAATCGCGGCTGTTAAAGTGCAACAACTACACCGAACTACACTAACTACATCAAACTACACCAACTACACCAAACTACACCAGCTACACCAAACTACACCAACTTCACCAAACTACAGCAAACTACACCAAGCTACACCAACTACAGAAACTACACCAAACCGGTTCACCATGCCAACTACACTAAGCTACACCAACTATGCTAAACTACACCAACTGCAACAACTTCTTAGCATTTTTTAATTGCATAAGATAGAGATAATGATTAGATTTTCTATATTCGTGACAGTTATCATGAACATAATACCTATTAAATTGCATCATGATAAGTACCACTGTTTTCTAGTCACAGGACTTTTTTAAAAAGCGATATTCTATGTTAAAGTAAACTAATATTAGAAGTATTGTTGTTAATAATGTTGTTAAATTTTATACAGCTTCAGTTATTTGCCTAACTGGAACGGAGGTTTTTAGCTTGTTTGTGAGAAAATGCAAATTTGTGTTGTCCCATAGGTGGGGCATTTGCACACTCTTCTAAGCCCCACCGTGGGGCCTTTGCAATTGCCCGAAGAGACAAACTGAGATATTACTATTTGCGCTACAGTGGATACTACAGTTATTGTAAAAAGAGGTCTCTCTTTCTTTTGATTTTGAATTCAGCAATGAAGCTCTGCTAACATCCATCAGTCAGAAAGAATTTTAAGTCCTCAAAATATCCCTCACTTTAGAAATTTTTTTACGAGTTTTTCTACGATTAATGGTTTAAATTGGCCGTTTTGCGGTCAACCCCATAACGACCTTGGTATACCAGCTGGCCATTTGACGTCATCACTGGTCTGCCTCGTTCCCAGGCGTCCCTCCTTATTATATGTTGGTGCGTGTGGTGTAGTGGGATAGGTGAACTGCAGCCGCGTTTTGCATCCTTCCCATTACGCTCCCGCGCTCCCTGCTTGACCGCGCTATTGACGCTGGCGCCTGGGGACAAGGTAGATCACTGGTCGTAAAGAGGCTAAAACCTGCGGCGACGCCAGTGCGTAGTGCAGCCGTTTCAGGGAACCTTCCTATGGGCTAAGTCCTGGAATAAATTAGCCAATTACCATGAAACGATATTCGGAGAGAGTTTTATGAATCCCTTTTCGGAATATAACAGCAGCGTGTTTTAGGCTTTCAGATAATTCAGAAAGAAACAGTAAAATGAAAACTGGCGGAGCCGGAGACTGGTCCCCACACATGTGCATGTGCGCTAACGTGTCTTGTTCTCCTATCACCCTTCCCGCCCCCCCCCCCCCCCCAAGCACTTTCCAGGCTCTCAGATAGTAGGGACGGCAAACATCAGAAAGGAGACCGCGAAAAAAAAGAGAGAGAGAGACGCGTTGGTTCTGGAGAATAAAGGCAGTGTTGGGAAAGGATTGAGTCTGTGAGCTTTTATTTAACAACCCTCCTGCGCCACTCTTTGCTTGTTATGTGTGACTGGATTTTTATGACAAAATTTTCATGCGTGCGAGTAGATCGCCAGATTGATTACCTACTGAAAAATTAGTCTCGAATCTAAGTCTTCCATGGAATCTGTAGTCAAATTGTTGGACTTTTTGCTAAAGGTATGTTTCACGTACAGGAACAAAGAGCGAGAACACGCGTTTTTTCGTTGACGATGTATTGTCGAAAGTAAGGAACTTTTGGTGTCTGAAGTCGCTTTTTGGTCAAGTTTGCCGTTTTGCTTGGCGGAGCAATCAGCCCTAACCCACGAGAAACTGGAACACGTGTCGTTTGACGGTATGGCTATTCAGAGGTTAGGAAACTTTTACAAGGTTTGCTGTTTTGTTTAAAAGTAACTGCACTGTGACAGGAACGCAAAGCCTAAGCTTATTAAACCCGTGCGTTTATCGCGCTCGTTTTCTTATTCGCTTTTCTTTTTTCTTGGAGTCTGAAACAGGTTACCTCCTCCCGTATTCCAAGTTACCCGTATTCTGGTCGAGGGGGGCTGGGTTGTGGGGATGAAGGTCACAATTGTAGGTCACACCTACAACTGCCCCTCCCCCTTGTTTCGCTGGCCAAACATGGCATCGTGTAGCCTGCGTGGCAGCCGTTTCCGTTTCCTTTTAGCCAAGCGGGTGAACCTTTTAGCCAAGCGGAAGAAGCGTGAGCCAAGCGGAGACGCGCCAGGGCATGGGGCGAAAAGCCTCCCTTCCCCTCCCCCTCCTTTTCGCCCATGCCCTGGCGCGTCTCCGCTTGGCTCACGCTTCTCCTGCTTGGCTAAAAGGAAACGGAAACGACCGCTACGCAGGCTAGGCATCGTGGTACACAATTGTTTTGCTGTTGTTGTTGTTGTTGTTGTTGTTGTTGTTGTTCAACAGACAAATAAAAGAACACTATTTGTGAACGAATGTGCACAAGTTGGAGGAAGTTGGAGGTCAGATGCGCCGTATCGAAAGTTATTGAAAAACCGAGCGCAAGTATCGATTCGCAGGGTGCATTCTTTTGGGACTATTCTGGTTATTCTTATTCCGGTTTAGGAATAACAGAATACACGAGATTTCAATTTCGAAAAGAACGCCAATTCTGGAAACGGAATACCCGTGGTGGAGGTGACCTGAGAACCACTATGTCTGCACACGCGCGGGCGGCCGCGTCGGATTTCACGCCAAAAATTTCCCAAAAGAACGCGTATTCTGTCTATTCCGAGTAAACCGTATTCCTTTCATTCTGTTTATTCTGCTATCGGGAGCAGAATGAACGGAATGATATTCCGTTCATTCCGAAAACGGAATAGCTCCCAAAAGAACACAAATACCGTCTATTCCGAGTATTCCTATTCCGGAATAGTCCCAAAAGAACGCACCCGCAGTATCGCGGTATCGGCCACGGCCGCAAAGTGCACAGTGGTCGATGGGATTGAACCTTCGGCGACTGTTTCTCCCTTTTTAGACGTTAAGAACATTGAACATTGTTCTTAATCTGGATATCACACTCCCAGTTTAGAGGATATTTCTTTGTAATTTTCATCTGAACTGTCACTTTTGAAAATGTATGCTGCGTAGCATACGAAACGTAAGTCATTTTTACAACATGCGTTGTTTTGTCATGTTTATCACTGCTGTATGTATTTTATTTTTGACGATAGATTGGCTCAACGAGACTGTACCAGGACAATTTTTCACATTTTTGAGAGAAAATCTGCTGACGCCAAATCCTTTTCTCGTACACAAAATGCGCCATTTTATTCCATTCTTTCTCATCCTTTAATTTCCTATCCACCCTTTCTCTTGTCCTATCCTATTACCTTCTGCTATTCTATTCTATTCTCCCGCTACTCTATTCTATTCTATTCTATTCTATTCTATTCTATTCTATTCTATTCTATTCTATTCTATTCTATTCTATTCTACATAGCTAATGCGCATCACACAGAGACGATTCAAATCCCCATCCTCAGCCCCTTCTCCTCCCTCTCCTCCCCTCCACTACCCTCTTCTTGTCGACCTCATTCGAGACCGAATGGAATCTGGAGAAGAAGCCACGATCGCGGGAAGTTTGCTTTTCAAAGTCCTAATATTTTCCAAGCTACAGCGACAGAATTGCTCTACAGTAACTCGGCTTTGACGCACAACACTCCTCTGGGAGATTTTGGACGTTCAATTGGTTTATTCGGATGAAAGGGGTGGGCTTTGCTTTGTTTCGGGCCGCTCTATCGCTGTATGGCGATTTCTGCAACTTAATTGAGCTTGAAAGATTGGACGATGAGTTGAAGGTAAGAGTTTACTTTTTAGTTTCTCAAAGCATCAGTTTCACTTCAGTGACATGTTGTGTGGAAAAGTAACTTAGCAGTAGCGCCAAAATTTAAGCAAAGTAACAGAATCCAGAGTCATATCCAGCCTTTTAGAATATTCTTGGTTGTCATCATCATGATAAAACGAGTTTGCTTGTATGAGCAACATTCAGAAACAAAAGAGTTAAACGGTAGGTAAAAACAAACAAACCACAGCAACTTCTAGGTCTAGAGTACTTTTAAGAACAAAGTAACAAAGACACAATATGCATCCGCCATGTTTGTTTCCCACCAATATGGCGGCCAACAAAGTCAGTACAAGAAACCCGAGGGGCACTCTCTTATTTGGCCTAAATGGGTATGTGCCACCCAGCAGGGTATGGTTTTCAAGGTTTTGTGTCTTTAACAGGGTATACAATTTCACTATTTAGCATCTTAAACAAGGTGTCTTTCTGGACCGGAAGCCTTGAACAGGGTGTGAATGTCAGGTGTGTGGGGTCTACATGTGTGGTACCAATATATTTTTTAAAATCTTATTCTATGGTGTCATTTAGTAAAAAAAATACTTTCCAAAATAAATGCTTTCTGGTCATGGATAAAGGTCTCTTGTCTTAAATAGGGTAGCGAAATGAACAAAGGGTTTGAAGTGCCCCCCCCCCCCCAGGGACAAGAAATGAGGCAGCCCTTAAAATCAGCATTCCTAGTTTCTCTTCACTCTTAATGCCACTTCTGGAGGAGACATTTTTACACTATTACGATACTTGAAAATGGAAAAGTAACACAAAGATATCGGTTTTATTACATTTTGAGAATTCCTGTGTTTCAAGCTGCCACAGATTTAATCTCTTTTCAAACTGTTTTATTTGTAAAACAATGCAATGTATGAAGATGAAACTTTCCTTGAAGATTCATTTCACCTGTGTGTTGAACATATTACAGTTGAGCCAGGTCAAGGGTACCCCCATAGAATACAAATTTGAAGTTTATTATTGCAATAATGATTTAATGATTTGATTCAATAATCAACTTTTCAAACTAAGAATGAAATGTTCAAAATGAAATTCAATCCATTAGCTGAACACTGACTTGATGAATGCATGACACCGTGTCTCTTGACCGGTTTCCTCGAACTGTGTTCCAATGGTCATCTGATTTTTAAATGTAATTTCTCTTCTTTCCTCTCCACTACCAGCTTTTTGAAACAAATCAGAACATGGAATAAACTTTGAGCATTTTGATGGACTGAAAGGAGGTTATTGTGTTAGGAAGCAGAAGTAAAAATTAAACAATGCAAGTCAGGAAGCCAGTCAAATTCCAACGTGCCTGTCACATGAATTAATCAAATCAAAAATCAAGTATGGGATCGAGTTTCAGTTTGAATATTTCATTCTTCATTTGAAAAGTGGATTATTGAAACAAATAATGAAATCAATGTTGCAATAATTAACTTTAAATTTTTATTTGATGGGGGTATGCTTGACCTGGCTCAACTGAAAAAAAGCAGCTCTAAGGTGGCCTAAGTTTGTATTTTAGAATTTTGATGACATCACACAAACCAGGAATAAGCTTAAAGGATGGTAAATTCGAGGTTTTGGAAGACAGCGAGGTGATTGTTTTCTTTTGCAAGCCCAAGATGTTTTCAATAATTTTTAGATTGTGAGACTGAGCTTTTAAAGTTTATTTAATTCAAGCCCGAGACGTTTTAGGATAAACTTATTTTTCAAAAATTACAAATTGAGTTATTGACATTCATAATTTATTTAAACTCATTGCTAATAGATCAGCTTGGGAACTGGTGCTTGGTAGAATGGTAGGAAAACCTGTGCCAGACCCTGTGCCATACAAGCTAAACAGGGGGTAACCATGGCAACCTGCAAGTGGGAACCTCCCCGCAAGCAGCCCCACCAAAGCACCATCACACTGAAATATCAGGGGTTTAATCTGTACAGACTATGCAATATTAAATTCAAAGCTGTTTTCTCTCTGCTGTTAGTTTTTTGAAACCTTGCTTCTTCAAATGAATTGATTGGGCAGAGTATTTATCCTACAGATGTGAAAATTGGCACCCTGATTCTCTAATAGTTTTTCTTGAAAACAGTGTCAGGCATTTGGGAATTTCACTTTCATTTAAAAATTATACTGAAGACTGTAGGATCCAATGCCAAAAGAATGAAACAGAAATTGATTACTAAAGTTTATTTTGATTAAATTATTTCTTTTTGAAAACTGATCTAAAGAATCACCAACACAGTTTTTGATATTACAGCATATATTAATGAGTGCTCAATGTCTTGAACTACCGGATATTCTATAGAGTTCAACAATAGCATGGGTAATTCACATTTTTATAATAATAAAATATTTTATTGGTACAACACTTACTGTAAATACTACATTGTAGTTTCATGCACTACATAAAAATGGACAGATTTGACAGCTTTTGATTGACTATGAAAACAAATCCCTGGGGTTTTCCCAGAGGCTATTGAATGGCAGTTCCATGTGGTACTGTGCTGTACAAGGTGGTTCTAAATTTGACCTAAGGGCTTAATTGT
Organism: Siderastrea siderea; assembly: GCA_964030785.1. NCBI lineage: Eukaryota > Metazoa > Cnidaria > Anthozoa > Scleractinia > Rhizangiidae > Siderastrea > Siderastrea siderea. The sequence goes on along the minus strand of OZ034977.1, from coordinate 41,494,426 downwards.
AGATGAAATCCTTAAGTGTGACCATTTAAATTAATATGTTATTGTGGAGCACTTTCTTGTACTTTTATATAGAGCTCTGTAAAAAGTGGTTCAATGTTCTGAGTTTGAAAAGTTGCATGTATGTATGAAATGCAAAGCACTTTTTGCTGTGCCCATTTTTGTGTGTTAAAAAAAAATGTCATGTTTGCAACGTTTGTTTCCAGTTGCAGTCTTGATTTTGGGTGTTAAGGCGGAACCCTGATTTTATGATATGGCAAGGGGACAGCAAAATCATATCGTTAAATCAGATGTCGTTGTAAATGAACTCCCGATTTAACGATCTGGCGGCAAAGCAACTAATAATACATGTATCATTATATTGGGATATGGTTAATTATTAATAATTCCAAGTGCAATCAATAAAATCAATAAGTCTCCACAACATGATACCTGTACTGTACGTAACATAATGTCCTTCCACAGCAGTGGAACAAGCTAAGAGAACTATTAAAAGACAAGGAGGACAAGGATGATCAAGCTGCTTAGATACAGTATAAATAACCTTTAGTATGACTTGAGCTGTTGACAGAAATCCTAGTCTTATGCCCTACAGGACAAATAAAACTTTAATTAATTATATCATTGTAACGGGAAAAACTTTACATTTGGGTTGCTAGATTCCCATCGTTATACCAGGAATATCGTTAAACCGAATATTGTTAAATCAGGATTCTGCTCCACACAATCTACTGTAACTTTTGCCGGGACACAGAATGTTGATCGTTAAATCGGGAATTTCATTAAATCGACGATCGTAAAATCGGAGTTCCACTGTATTGGAAATAAAGAAGCTGTTCTTCACTCTGGATTTTTCTGCACCTGTGTTTATTTCTTAGCCAATCCCCATGCTTTATTTACCCAGTGATGTTTTTTTTTCAGGCTTGTTGCTGGATAAACTATCAGTTCTTCAATGCTGCAACATTAACGGTGCTCATATCATGATTGCAAGTTACAAAGGATGACAACACGGTGATATGCTTGTACACATGAATTAGTATTCAAGGTAATTTCTGTAAACTGTAAACTGTTGTTTTAGTTTTAATTTTTAAATTTGTTATGTTGTTAGGTGCAATGTGTTGTTCAAGAAAATTTCCATACCCACCCTGTGGATGGCCACTGAAAATTCTGAGGGGGTGGGAGGTCTCAATGCCAAAATTCTTAAATGAAGGTATGAAGCTAAACTAGGATTCCCAGAGGGGAGACCACCTGTTGGGGAGGTATGGATATTTTATTTGACATTCACAGTGGAGAGTCCCGCAACACTCAGGATAATTGGAAAAAATATATAATAACATTATTATTTTTAACCAGTGACATCAAGTCAGTGATGTCAGCAGTTTATGTTAGAGCCTAAATTTCAATGTAGGAGTGAGGGGCACTTAACTTTTTGGTTCTGATCCAAAACTTGAGAGATTTGTTGACAGCAAAGTCTTTCGGCTTCACTATTATTTTTTTTCCAAACACGCAATCCTATTTCTAAAAATTAAGATAGCCATGGGAACCAATTACCACCTGTGACATGAGAAATGTAAACAATTAATATTTTGTTCGCTGCTTCACTTGAAGTCTCGTCATAGCTGACTGGGCTCAAAGTCACGCAGAAATTAATTTTCTTAAACGATTCATACTTCTGAAATGAAAATTATTAAAGTGCCCCTAATCCCAACATATTTTTCTGCTAAAATAAATCTTTGCACCTGTTCGAAACACATTGCACCTTTTTTACCAATCTTGACTTTTTTATGGGCTATAAAACTTATGAAATCTAGCCATCATCTATCACACGACCAAGCTAGTGAGAGGCGTGGGTCTATTCCTGATGTGATGTAACAAACTGATTCGCATTGTGGTAAGCCTTTGTAAACGTGCATTCAAATCAGTTTGTGATGTCGCATCCATTCAGGAAAATACCTGTGCACCTCACTAGCTCAGTCGTGTGACAGTTAATGGCTGAGGGTTCAAAATAAAATCAGAGCTTTCAGCCTGAATTTGACGGCTTTTTTTTCTCAAGGCTGATTTTTAGCCGGCTGTCAACAAGAAAGAACAAGCACCTATCCCAAGTACGGAATAAAATGTTGACAGGCCCAACGCGGCTCATATGCTCGTGCTTATGTGTTTGTGTATTTCTCTTAGCAATGGTTGATTTTTAATTAAGTGCCATTTGCTCATGAGGATGTTCTTAAAATTAGGCAGAGCTGGGTGGTACGTTGCTACGAAAGGCAGAATTTTTTCCGCATTGTCTCTCTTTGTTGAAGTGCCTTTCTTTCATTTGGCTTCGGACGTTATTCTTTATTCTTTCTACTAGGTTGGGGTAGTCTCTCGCACGGAGGCGTGTTTTGAATTGGGTGGTATTCTCAACGAAAGATTTCGCTGAAGAGTATGTTCCAAGAAGACGTAGGGCTTCACCCTTGATAAACCCTTTTCTAACCCCTGGTGGGTGGCAGGAAGAGAAGTGAGTGTATTGGAAAGTTTCTGTGGGCTTAAAATGTGTGCGGATATCAAGGATTGCTTGCATGTTAAATCTTTCACCTTTGAAAAGAGTGGTATCCAGGAAGTTTATTTATTTCTTTTAATTGGGTCGGGTGGTGACTGTTTGCTAGGACAATAAACTCTTCTATCTCCGTTTTGTCAACATTCCACAGCGAGAATAAGTCATCGATGTATCTTTTCCACTCAAGTGGTAGAAGAGTGCAGAACATATGTACCAATATTTGACTGAGCATGTGGCGTTATGCTAAGCCCGATCAGTGTCTCTTTGACCTACATTTATCAGATTTCGCTCTTCGCAACTTATCATTGTTGGGTTCAACGCGGCGATAATGAAACTTGGGCAGTGCGCCTATGAATTTTCGCTCGGCCTCTCTCGTTATGGAGGGTATTTCTGTCTTAAACTCCTCGTCAGGAGTGATGTTTGCTTTTGCAACATAGCGCAAGTCTCTTGGGTATGTGAATTTTTCTGTGTGGGCCTGAAGTTTAACTATCGACGTTTCTGACTGCTCGATTTTTCTCTTGAGCATGGAAATCTCGTCGACGGCGGACTGGCAGGGTTGCTTGCTGGCGTTTAAAAAATTAGATCAGGCCTTTGAAAATGATAAATGCCGCAACAATGACACTGATTTTCAGCGCGACGGTATTTCCTTTGGTATCCAGCAAATTTAATTGGACGAGAACTCAAGGCGAAAGCACACAAAAAAAGCGATAAGGTGCAAAGTGGAACAGGATCGAAGACGCATTGGTAACAAGAGAACTGAATTGCTGCTACCCCTCAAAAGTCGCGTTGTTGATCATGTATGAAACCACGCCGGAAAAAAAAAGAGTGCCGGAAAATAGAGATAGTCGGTAGAACGAAGACTTGATTTTCAAGAATCGAGACAATAATTGTCAACGTTCTGTAATTTGTTGTTGTTTTTTTATTTAGAAAGCTTTTAAAACGTCATCCAATTCACTTTTGGTATGTGTGTAAGTGTTTCACGGCTGCATTGCTTTCTGATATGAAACGTTTACTGTGACGTTCTAGGGACGTTGATTTTGCCGATCAAGGGATGGGATGTCATTTTTTTTTCTATTTCTTGGGTGAAAAATCGCTGGCAAGGGTGGCCAAAGTGCCGGCTGCTATTTTGAACCCTGTGGCTAGATTGAGTAACTTTTACAGCCTATTAAAAAGTCAATATTTGGTTTAAAAAAAGCTGTAATATGTTTCAAACAGCAAAGATTTATTTTAGCGAAAAAATTATTTTGGGGTTTAAGGGGCACTTTAAGCCCAAGTTCAGCCCATACGCGGATAAGTTACATTGTATGGAACTTTTTGGTGGGACTTACAACGACGCAGCCACAGAATATTTAATTTTTGTTCAGAAGGAATACATCTGGTTCCGAGAACACTGATATTGAGTTCATATGATCCCTGGAGGACAGAGAAACCTTCCAGTTGTCATTTTGAATGGCCCAAGGCCTAGTGCTGTGCATTAGATTTGAGCCCAACACAATGGATACTTGTGCACATACAACAGTTAAGTGTATACATGCAGGCACAATAGTACAGGGACCCACAGTCCAAGCTGATGGACTTATTAACAGCTGTGGCATCTCAGGCACGTTGTTTATCACTAGGACTAATATGCCCAGTCAAATTACATGCAACATTAGTTCACCTGAGTGGTTTAGGTAGTGCCTTGGGGGGTCTGGGCACCGGCTTAAGTAATGCAAACGTTTTTTTATATGCCACAGGGGAGGGGACGGAAAAGGCCTTAACATTTTGACCTTGGATTTCTTGCTGATTAGAGTTAAGTTTTTAATTGAGATTAGACAGCTTTGAGTGGGCTTAAAATGTAAGTGTGGTGGACGGACTGAGAAAGGCAGCAAGCTTCAACACAGCCTTGAGTTCACTGTTTACAGCAGACCTAAATATTTTTTACTTTTGTCCCTGGCAGGTTAGACGTTGAAGAACAAGTTTACACCATTTTTGGAAATAGCACAAGAAGTCAGTTGAAGTGACAGTGGAGTCGATAATGTCCAGATTTTTAAGGTAAGTGTTATTATCATTTTACATGTACACTGTACCATAGTTATTAATGATTAAACTTCAGGGGGTGGGGATGGAGGCAGACATGGGGTAATTCATCTATTGTATTTTTATGTCACCACTCTGGATGGCTATGTAAAACACATTAAAGTGGCTGAATTTGACCCGATTTGACTCATTTTTTGGAATCCAGGGATGGGACTTTGATACAAACCTTCACAAAAGCAAATTCCCCCACATCTGCCTGACCTCTTCTTCAATCAACCACTATTCCAGGATTTCAGTGGAGATCAAGTATGGACTGCAGGACAATAAGGACAAGGTGAGGGATGACATGTTACAAGCGCCTGGATTGGTTTGTGTGTTATGTAGATGATAATTCCTATTTCCTAGACGAAATTTATTATGGGGGAGGGGGGGGGGGGGAGGTGGATAAGATGTATATTAGCAGTGACCCTGAATTTAAATTTTTTCTGTTACACCTGACAATGTTATTATGTCCTTATTCTCAGCTTCCAGTTATTCATAGTCCGTGATGAAATTTGCAGGCTTTGTAAAATTTGCAAATTTGAAGACCAAAGCTGGAAGCAGTAAAGACAACTGAACACGCGCACATTCCTTGTTCAAAAAAGTTAAGAATCACGTTGTTTATTTGGAGTTCCTTTTCTTTCCTTGAAGGTGCAATCGTTTTTCCAGTGTGGAACTTCTTACTTTCTATCGTTTGTTAAACGAAGTTTGGATCGTTCCATGTGGACAATGAACAACCTAGATAGAAAGTTTGTGCTTTTCGTAATTCGATGATCATCTTAACTACATGTATTTTTCTGTGCTTCGTACTATAAAATGGATTGAACTTGTAAGCAAACTTTTTTTTAAACCGTCGCGTTTCAATTAAAATGCTTCTCCAAGAATATTATACCAAAATTAGAAAGAAATAAGGGAAATAAAAAGAAATTGTTACGCTTCCAAAAAATTATCTACAAACAAAAAAAGGGAAAGAAAGAAAAAAAAAAGAGAAAATGAAGGTTAAAAAATAGAAATAAAAAAAAAAGACAAAAGAAGCAAAATGACCTGCTGTGGCCGGGAAGCGAACCCTGGTCACAGTTGCGGAAACTTAAATTAAACGACGGCAAATAAGACCGTCGTTTAATTTAAGTCGTGCGCCTTAGACCGCTCGACCACACAGGTTCGCGGGAAAAAGAGGGTCAAAAATTCACTAGAAGTTGGTTTGTGGACTCTGTTGTTCTATTTGTCTATTGTTCGGAGTGAATTGATTACCACTATAAGTACTCATATTTTATTCATAGTCCGTGCTGAAGTTTGCACGCTTTTTAAGACTAAAGCTGGAAGCAATGAAAACAACTGAACTCTAGCATATTCGTACTACATAAAAAAAGTTTTGAATCACGTTGTATATTTCGCGTTCTTTTTCTTTTAGTTGCATGTTCTCGACTCTCAAGTTCTGTGGATTAGCAAACTTGAATCACGAAAGACAAAGTACGAAGGTACTTAAAACAGCGAAGATAAGAAAAGACGTACATTACGTAAATATACACGTTTAATTTTAAATGAGATCGCGTATGTAAGAAGTCCGAAGATAAATGCTAACAAGTACTTCAGATTTTTTTTTATGGGTTTTCATTTTGGGCAAAATGATTTAAAGTGCAATCGTTTTTTCATTGTGGAACGTCTTGTTAAAACAATGAGATTTTACCAATTTGCAGTAAGTTGAACGTAAAATTTAGTCAACCAGTTGATTCTGTATCAAAATGCGCGCATCAATGTCCATCCTACAGTAGTTTTCACTTTAGTAAAGTTCGAGACAGCATACTAAACAGCACCACAGGAAAGCACTGCTCAGTAACTCTCATGTGAGTTGAGTGGTTGCAATTCAGGATTTCATCTGCACCCCCATAACCTGGAACCACAGTCAGCTTGTAAAAGTATGCGAATCACTTTAAAAGGGTTTCACTTTTAATCACTTTTAAAAGGGTGCTTTCAGGGTTCTATCTAGGTTATTTGAGGGGTAGAAGCCTCCCCTCCAAAATGCCCAACTTCTCCCCCAAAAATATTGTTGTCATTACAGTATATAAGTAACTATCTTGGAAAAATCATCCAGATGCGACGAGGTCAGTGCACATGAAGTAAGTATTCGCTGTCTAAGGACACTATATGACACTATTTGACAAGAAACATGAAGTATTACAATACCAAAGCTAACAACAACTGAACTCTCGCGAATTCGTGCTACATAAACAAACTTTTGAATCACGTTGTTTATTTCGTGTTCCTTTTCCTCAGTTGTCCGCCACTCTCAAGTCAAGTCAGCAAACTTGAATCACGAAAGACAAAGTACGAGGGTAGTTAAATCAACGAGGATAAGAAAGGACGTACATTACGGTAAATATACACGTTTTATTTTAATTGAGAACGCGTTAGTAAGAATTCCGAAGATAAAAACTCAGAAATTTTACGAGTTAGACCATTCTCAGCACTCTTTCGAAGCAGGTGCACTTTGGACATTTAAAATTCAGTACAGCGCGCGTCGAGGTGGAACTTCTTGTTTTCTATCTTTTGTAAGCAGAACAGGGACGAATTTTGGATCGTTTTACACGTACGCGATGGAAATATCGCATTTTAAAGGCGACTTTTGATGTGATGTTAGGAAGAATTAGGAAGTGCGATCTTAGGTACTGCTGGTTCGCCGGTTTAGTTGCAATTCGTAAATTGCAACTTAACCGCTGGGAGATTGCGCTTGAGCTTTTGTTAAGGGCCTGGCCGCTAAACTAGGAAACATTGTTGCAGAAACATTGTTTCTTCCTTGGTTGGCTAAACTGGGAAACAGGTACGTTTCGGAAGCAAAATTTGCGTCTGTGAAGCAAAAATATTTTTTTGACTTGATTTCGAAACATTTCCTTGCTTCCAAGACGCAAAATTTGCTTCCGCAACGTATGGAGTCTGCAGCAATGTTTCCTAGTTTGGCGAGGCCCTAAGATTGCATAAAAAATCGCCTGTGTAATGGTTCTTAAGATGTGATTTTACCAGTTGACAGTAAGTTGAATGGAAAAGATAATGTCCAGATATTCAAGGTAAATATTATTATCAACCATCGCTATCTAACATCAGTGGCTGAATTTGACCTGATTTGACTCATATTTTGGGTTCAGAAAAGTAAAATTCCCCACATCTGCCTTAGCTCTTCTCCAATCATTAGACTTTCTTGTGTCTGAGGAATAAAAAATTGGTAAAGAAACTGAAAATTCTACACTGGCAAGGGTTTGCCTGACAAGAATCTAGGAACCCCACAGGGGATACTCAGAGAGGGCAGGAAAAACCCAGGTCCGATTGCCCGGGGAAAGTAAATTTTGCTTTTGGGTAAGTGAAAATAGAAGTTTGGTGGCCCAGTGGGAAAGTAAAATTAGCCTCAGTACTCTTGTGAGTGTGTTTGAAAGTGTCAGCATGATAAATGATAATTCCAGTCAGAAACTATTTCAAAACGTAAGGCAGCGAAACAATGAGTTTTGCAATTACTCTACAAATAATTCAGTAAGAAATCTTACAAGAATATTCTTTAGTCAATTCAAGCCATAAACAAGTAAAAACTAACCAGATTAAGTTCCAGCGTTTCGGCCATTGGTTAGTTTTTACTTGTTTATGTATATCCAAATCATTATCAATTTCAATTCAAGCCATTCTCTTTTTCCTCAGGCATGGTTTGTCAGTTGACCACGATTCCAGGACTTCAATGGACAGTGGAGATCACGTATGGACTACAGGACAATAAGGACAAGGTGAGGGATGACATGTGACAAGCACCTGGCTTGGTTTGTGTGTTATGGAGATGATAATTCCTATTTGCTACTTATGGGGGGAGGGGGGGGGGGTAGAAAAGATGTATATTAGCTATGACTCTGAATTTAATTTTTTCCTGTTACACCTGACAACATTATTTATGTCTATATTTCCAGCTTTCAGTTAGAGAGAGATGCATAAAATGAAGACAACAGCTTGAGCAATTGAAATAAGAGAACTTTTTATAAAAGGCATTAATGAAATGTTTTGCTAGTCAGTGGTAGTTGAAGGCTAGAAAGAAAATGAATGCTGCATTGGGTCGTTTAAAACAATTTCATGTTGCCTGTTAAGTTCATTACGAATGACGGTACAAGTTTACAGTGGGTTTAGTAATTTTCTTCTAACAGTGAAGCTTAGGAACTAGTGTGTTCTTTAGTATTTTGAATTGAATATCTGTGTGTTTGTTCTTTTTCAGACTTTAATTTGTTCAGCATAGTCACTGGTAATTATTTGGCCATACAAGTAAACTAGTTCTGTGGTTCCTGATACTTTGGTAAAAAATTGGCTCAACCCTAATTTTTCTGTTGATACGTTTTAAACAATGTGGAAATTACAAACACTTCGCGCTCGCTGACTTGTTTGTAGTATTGCAAGACCATTATTTGTTTGAGAGTTGAGAACTGCATACTCTAAAAAGGGGTTTGTTGGGTTATCGGGCACTACAGTGCTTCTTTGTGTGTTGTGTCGGAGGATCGCTAATGCAGGTTATCGACACACGCCAGTTCAAATTTTAGTTAAAAGGTTTTTACACAGCATCAACTTCAAACGGAGCCACATGACGTTCGTGGTTTCAGGTTTTGGGGGTGCGGATGAAATCCTCAATTGTAACCGTTGAAATAAAAGCTACTGATCGCTACTTACTGGTGGAATGATTGAGAGGGTCGGCAAGCTTCAACACAGCCTTGAGTTCACTGTTCACAGCGGACGTAAATGTTTTTTACTTTTGTCCCTGGCAGGTTAGACGTTGAAAAACAAGTTTACACCCTTGTTTGAAATGGCACATGAAGTAAGTTCAAGTGACAGTCAAGTCCATAATGTCCAGATGTTCAAGGCAAATATTATCTACCATCGTTATGCACATATCGGGATTAAACTTCAGGGAGTGGGAATGGAGGCAGACATGGGGCATTTCATCTATTGTATTTTGTGTTTCCAAATTTAAAAAAAAAATAAGAGTAAGAGAGAAATTGTTACGCTTCAAAAAATTATTTACGAAGAAAACAAAGAAAATTTAGCTTCAAAAAAGAGTACCAGAAAGAAAAAAAAAGAAAAAAAAGCAAAATGGCCTGCTGTGGCCGGGAAGCGAACCCCGGTCACAGGCGCAGAAACTTAAATTAAACGACGGCAAATAAGGCCGTCGTTTAATTTAAGTCAAGCGCCTTAGACCGCTCGACTACACAGGTTCGCGGGAAAAAGAGGGGCAAAAATTAGCTAGAAGTAGGTTGTGGGATTTATTGTTTTATTTGTCTATTATTCACAGAGAATTGATTAGTACCGTAATAACTCATATTTTATTCATAGTCCGTGCTGAAGTTTGCACGCTTAGTAAAATGTGCAAATTTGAAGACAAGGCTGGAAGCAATAAAAACAACTGAACATTCGCTTATTCGTACTACATAAAGAAATCTGAATCACGCTGTTTATTTCGATTCTCTTTTCTTTTAGTTGTCCTCGACTTTCAAGTTCGGTGGATCAGCAAACTTGAATCACGAAACACAAAGTACGAAGGTACTTAAAGTGTGGATAGGAAAGGATGTACACTACGGTAAATATACACGTTTAATTTTAATTGAGATCGCGTAAGCAGGACGTCTGAAGATAAAAGCTCAGAAATTTCACCGAGTTAATCTGTTCTTAGCACACCTTCGAAGCCGGCGTACTTTGGACATTTAAGATATTTTTTAAACTTTGTTGAACTTCTTGTTAAAGCAAAGGAATGTTACCAATTTACAGTAAGTTGAACGTAAAATTTAGTCAACCAGTTGATTCTGTATCCGAATGTGCGTCTTTCATCGTACAGTAGTTTTCACTTTAGGTTTTAATCCATAATATATAAAGTTTGAGACACCTTGTAATGCATAATAAACAACACCACAGGAAAGTACTGGTCGCAGTAACTCTCATGTGAGTGGTTGCAATGCAGGGTTTCATCCGCATCCCCAAATGCTGGAACCAAAGTCACCTTGTAAAAGTATGCGCATCACTTTATAAAAAGATCAGCTGCTTCCGGGTTTTGGGGGTGCGAGGAAATCCCCAATTGTATCCATTGAAATGGAAGGTACTGAACGTTTCTGTGGTGTTAACTGGTAGTTTGAGATCATTCAGTTTAAAACTGATGGCCAAACTGATTGAATTGGTAAGCTGAATATTTTTAGTTGGAAGTTTTAGATTCAAAAATAGAGAGCCAACAAAACAAAAGAAAAAGTGCCAAAGCTGGACGCATAGCCATGTTTAAACATAGAGTTAAGTGGTCTACTCACGCTACATTAAAACTGTGGTATCTCAGGCACGTTGTTTGTCATCCGGACTAACATACCCAGTCACACTATATTTAACATTATAGTACAACGTTAAATTTTTGCGTGCTCCTATTGGTCAAAATCGATCACGTAACGCGATTGTGTCCTCGGCGGGCGCCAATCAGCGCATAGTGCCCGTTTTTGGCAATTTTCGAAATGGAAAATTAGCCTTCTGAGTAGTCTTGTGAGTTTGTTTGATAGTGTCAGATTGATAAATGATAATTTTTAGTTATAAACTATTTCGAAACTGATGGTGAACTGCAAGATGAGCGAAACAATGAATTTTGCAATTGCTACTATGCCAATCTTGTTTAAAATAATTCAGTAAGAAATCGTGCAAGAATTTCTTCAGTGAAATCAAGCCATTCTCTTTTCTCCTCAGGCATGGGTTGTCAGTTGACTAGGATTCCAGGATTTCAGTGGACAGTGGAGATCAAGTATGGACTGCAGGACAATAAGGACAAGGTGAGGGATGACATGTTACAAGCACCTGGTTTGGTTTGTGTGTTATGTCAGTTGACCAGGATTCCAGGATTTCAGTGGACAGTGGAGATCAAGTGTGGACTGCAGGACAATAAGGACAAGGTGAGGGATGACATGTTACAAGCACCTGGTTTGGTTTGTGTGTTATATCAGTTGACCAGGATTCCAGGATTTCAGTGGGCAGTAGAGATCAAGTATGGATTGCAGGAGAATAAGGACAAGGTGAGGGATGACATGTTACAAGCACCTGGTTTGGTTTGTTTGTTATGGAGATAATAATTTCTTTTTGCGACGTATATTAGCTATGCCTCTAAACTTTAATTTTTTTTCTGTTACACCTGACAAAATTATTATGTCCACATTTCCAACTTTCAGCTAGAGAGAGATGCATAAAATCGAGACAAAAGCTTGAGCGATTGAAATAAGAGAACTTGTAGAAAAGGCATTAATGAATTGTTTTGCTAGTCAGTGGTAGTTGAAGGCTAGAAAGGAAATGAATGCTGCATTGGGTCGTTTAAAACAATGTCATGTTGCCTGCACAGTTCATAACGCGAGACACTCCAAGTTTGCAATGGGTTTAGTAATTTTTTTCTAAAAGTGGAGCTTATGAACTAGGGTGTTCTTTAGAATTTTGAATTGAATATTTGTGTTTTTTTTTCTTCAGACTTAGTTTGTAATTCGGTTATTGGAAGTGAGAGCAGAAGAAAGGACGAGACAGATGGACAAGAAGAATTGGAATAAAACATTTAAAGGTCAGGCTTTTGACATTATTGATTAGTTGAGCATAATCACTGATTATTGTTTTGGCCAAACAAATAAACTAGTTCTGTGGTTCCTGATGCTTTGGTAAAAAGATTGGCTCAACCGTAATTTTTCTGTCGATACACTATGAACATTGTGTTCCCGATACAATGTATTGGGGTGGAAATTGCAAACGCTTCGCTTACGCTGACTTGTTTGTAGTATTGCAAGACCATATTTGTTTGAGGTTGGAGAACTGCAAAGCCAAAAAAGGGGTTTGTCGGGTTATCGGGCACTAAGTTGCTTCTTGAGCGATCGCTAATGCAGCTTATCGACACACAGTCGTTTAAATTTTGCTTAAAAGGTTTTTGCATAGGAAAAACTTCAAACGGAGCCACACGACGTTCATGGTTTTAGGTTTTGGGGGTGCGGATGAAATCCTAAATTTTTACCGTTGAAATGAAAGCTACTGATCAGTAGTTTCTGTTGGATGGATTGAGAGGGTCGGCAAGCTTCAACACAGCCTTTAGTTCACTGTTCACAGCGGACGTAAATGTGTTTTACTTTTGTCCCTGGCAGGTTAGACGTTGAAAAACAAGTTTACACCCTTGTTCGAAATGGCACATGAAATCAGTTCAAGTGACAGTCAAGTCGATAATGTCCAGATGGTAAATCAAGGTAAATATTATCAAGGTAAATATTATCTACCATCGTTATGCACATATCAGGATTAAACTTCAGGGAGTGGGAATGGAGGCAGACATGGGGCATTTCATCTATTGTATTTTGTGTTTCCACAGTAGAGGGGTATGAAAATCACATAAAGTGGCTAAATTTGACTTATATTTTGGGCTCCAGTGATGGGATTTTGATAACGAACGTAAATTCTCCTACATGTGCCCGATCTCTCCTTTAATCATTAGAGTTTCTTGTGCCTGAGGAATCAAGATGAAAATAATAAAGAAACTGAAAATTCTACACTGGCTTCTTAACTACACGTATTTTTCCGTGCTTCGTACCATAGATTGATAGAACTTGTAAGCCAATTTTTTTTAACCCGTTGCGTTTCAATTAAAATGCTTCTGTGGTTCCTGATGCTTTGGTAAAAAATTGGCTCAACCCTAATTTTTGTGTCGATACGTTTTAAACAATGTGTTCCCGATAAAATGTATTGGGAGTGGAAATCACAAACGTCTTCGCTCACGCTGTCTTGTTTGTAGTATCGCAAGACCATATTTGTTTAAGCGTTGAGAACTGCCTAGTCTAAAAAGGGGTTTGTTGGGTTATCGGGCACTACAGTGCTTCTTTGTGTGTTGTGTCTGAGGATCGCTGATGCAGCTTATCGACACACGCCAGTTCAAATTTTAGTTAAAAGGTTTTTACACAGCAACAACTTCAAAGGGAGCCACACGGCGTTCATGGTTCCAGGTTTTGGGGGTGCAGATGAAATCCTAAATTGTAACCGTTGAAATGAAAGCTACTGATCAGTACTTTCTGGTGGATGGATTGAAAGGGTCGGCAAGCTTCAACACAGCCTTGAGTTCACTGTTCACAGCGGACGTAAATGTGTTTTACTTTTGTCCCTGGCAGGTTAGACGTTGAAGAAGTTTACACCCTTGTTCGAAATGGCACCTGAAATCAGTTCAAGTGACAGTCAAGTAAATAATGTCCAGATGTTCAAGTTAAATATTATCTACCATCGTTACAGGGCCGTAGCCAGAAAAAAATTATGACTGAGCAGGGCTCGACAAAAACTTGAATTCCAGCTTGCCTTTCGGGCAAGCAAGTCACAGAATTTGCTTTCCCGAGCCAATTTCCCACTTGCCCGTGTTTAAAAAAAATTTTCATGCTCATTAATAGTTCATGAGGCACGGACAACGATCTCACAAGGTGTTGAATGAGTGATCGCTCTCCTTCTGTTGAACGTTTTGCGAGATCGTTCAGATTTACTATCCTCCTGTTGATTTCACGATACTGTTCTAGTACATAACATATATGTTTACTGACTGAATGCACTAAGTAAGCGTGGATCAGAGTTTAAAGAGTTTTATTTTTAACGCACGTATAATACGTACGTATTAATTTAGGATTAAGTGAATTAGAAAAACCCTCGAGGAAATTTGGAAGACGTTGGCGGTTAAATAAAACATTGTTCTAAATTTGTAACAGACCACGTTCAAAACGCACATTCACAGACTAGTAGAAATTCCGTTTTGGCTAGTAAGTTTTGCGCTTTTCAAAGCACTAAGGCACCGGATGGAAACCATACTAAATATTGCTTCTGATGATGGGATCCCAAAAGCAAATTGAGTGAGCAGAAAGTAGTAAAAAGTTATTCCGTAGAAGGATATCATAATGTTTGTATGATACTTGTTTTGTCCTCTCAACGTTTTTCCTAACTAATTCGTGTCTCAGATGGCAGCGTGTTCTCCGCCATTTCTACGTTCGAACGAAATTAGCGGTCCTCAGGACCTTTCACCATACGTTTCCTTGAAAGGTCTATCAGTGCGTTCATATGATATTTGTCTTCGCGTTAGTAGGTTCACACAATTCTTTAGTCTTCTGTTATCGACTTTTTTTAATTGCTACGCTCGCACAGTAGTTTCTCTTCCCAGCGTTTCTCTCTACGTAACGTCTTCACAACGTTTCTCCGTACGTAAGTAGGTTGGTCGATTTAGTAGTGTAGCCTTCTCAACGTTTCTTTGTACGTTAGCACGTTTGGACGACATTGTTCTGCTCTTTCCAAGGTTTTCAGTCTGTTAGTACATTCGTACGATAAGTCGACACTGCTTAGCGTTTCTCTGTAGGTTAGTATGTTCATACGGTACTAGTCTTGTCTTCTCAACGTTTATCCGTACGTTAGTGCGATTTCAGTTGTCTCATTTACGTTTCTCCTTAATTGATTGTCCCACTGTAATAGTTCAGTTTTGTCCGTTCGGCGTTCTTCCGTACTTCACACACGTTCGTACGCAATTAGTTTTGTCTAATAAGGTTTCTCCGTAAGTTAGTAGTTACGTGTTTTTTAGCCTCTGTATCTTGGTACGTTGGCAGCGTTTCTCCCTACTGTAGTGCATTTGCAACCAACGTGTTTGATATGACTTCTCAACGCTTCTCCGTACCTTAGTAAGTTCGAACCTTATTAGTTTTTTCTGCTCAATGTTTCTCTGCACTTAAATACGCTTATTAATATTAATACTAGTCTTCTCTTGTAGACGTTTTTCCGTACTTGAATTTGATTGCTGTATCAGTTCTGTCCTATTGACGTTTCTCCGTACCTTACAACGTTCGTACAATGTTAGTCTTGTCTTCCCAACGTTTCTCAGTACGATGACATGCTCATATTAAGGTTAACTGTTCGAGTTATTCGTTATGATCTGACATAAACGGAAAAGAGGCGTGAACTATATCGCGCTGGGGAATTTGCCCTGAAGACACACAGTGCTTTGTATTCTGCGTGTGAGGATCTTTAACTGTTGGAAAGAATAGACAACATTCAAGTTCTTCACTCTTGAGATTACATAGAGGCATGTTTACAGTACTTAACTAGGCTAAAAATTAGACATACTGAACACAGTATGAGATTATGCAAAAAGTCTGGCTAGTGAATATTCATTTTGGCTAGTAAAATCAAATCTCTTACTAGCCACTTGGCTACTAATAAGCTGAAAAGTTAGTCTCGAGCCCTGACATTTGTTGTGAAAAGAAATTTGATCCAGGCAGATTTTGATCGCGTGCTAACCAACCAGTGTAGTTCTCAGGTCGTCATCTTTCCAGACCTCAGAGCATGAAAAGCCTGAAAATATACTTGCGTTTTTAACCCTGAATTGGCCTTCGATTGTTTGATATATACTTACAGTTTCCACAGATTGAGAAGCAATTTACCACACATTCAAAATTTCATATAAAACGCAAGCTGAAGCTTATATCTTTACTCCACTTTCTCGCTTCAATTCTGTCTGCCTATGGTGCATGGTATGCAGCGCAAACAAATATACTGGTAATATGAGGAAAAGAAACCTTTATAAGACTGATGCATAAAGGATCTGCTAACAGCTAGTAGATTTTTGCCTAAAAATTGAAAAAGGCTTCCCAGTTTAAGCCCAAAACTAAGGCCGTTTTAGCCACAGCAGCGTTTTCATCGCATGCTCTCTGAACTTTGTTTACCTATTCACAGGTCAGGGACGGATTTCAACAATTGATTGATTACTGTTACCAAACCCGATTAAAGTTTAAGTGCCTCAGTGCACTTTAAAACTAAACATCTTACAAAATGTTTTAGAAAAAGTTATTTTAAGCGATTGCGTGGCTGACAAATCAACTGATAAAAACGTCAGACCAGATTGATATTTAACTTAACAATTTTCGCAGCTTTGCTCAACGGTTGTATCTGCTGTTAGTCCTAAATTATTTGTCACTTATTTGACAGACTTAAAATGTAATTTGATGGAGGGTTTGCCCAAGCGATTGCCCGTCGGGCAAGTGACCCTCAAAAGTTACTTGCCCGACCTCAAAATCTACTTGTCCCGGACGACCGGACGGGACTTTTGTCGAGCCCTTACTGAGGCAATGTCGATGGTTAAATTCTCTTCCTAGGTATTTAGGATGTTAAACGAAAAAAATAACTGAGGCAAGTGCCTCGGTTTCCCTCACACTGGCTACGGCCCTGCGTTATGCACATATCAGGATTAAACTTCAGGGAGTGGGCATGGAGGCAGACATGGGGCATTTCATCTATTGTATTTTGTGTTTCCACAGTAGAGGGGTATGTAAATCGCATAAAGTGACTGAATTTGACCAGGTTTGACTTATAGATCGTTTTCACTCACGTGGTCAGTAGCTATGCAAATTTCTTGGAACAAAGGAAGGTTTTTACATGAAAAACGTTTTCAATCCCCACAGGATTTTCTTGGTACACCAACATGGCCGCCGTGACGTCATGTGAAAACGATCTATATTTCAGGCTCCAGTAATGGGACTTTGATAACAAATCTTGACAAACGTGAATTCTCCCACATCTGCTCGAACTCTCCTTCATCATCAGAGTTTCTTGTGCCTGAGGAATCAGGATGAAAATTAGCAAAGAAACTGCTGATTCTACACTGGCGTCTTAACTACATGTATTTTTCTGTGCTTCATACTATAGATAGATAGAACTTGTGAGCCAATTTTTTTTAATCCGTTGCGTTGCAATTAAAATGCTTCTGAAAAATATTATGCCAAAATTAAAAAAAAATAAGGGAAGTAGAGAGAAACTGTTACGCTTCAAAAAATTATTTACGAAGAAAAAAAATTAGCTACAAAAAAGAGTGCAAAATGGCCTGCTGTGACCGGGAAGCGAACCCCGGTCACAGGCGCAGAAACTTAAATTAAACGACGGCAAATAAGGCCGTCGTTTAATTTAATTTTTTTTTTTTAATACTTAATACTTTATTTAGCAAACAATACACCTTACATTACAGTTGATAACAGAAAAAAAAAAGGAAAAGAAAGACAAATTACAATTAAGGCAGGATCTTATACATTTGTTGGGATTACAAATTACAAAAACACGGAATACGCTTTACATTATTGTACTTACAGATATAAGACTCGAGGTAAAGAGAAGTTCAGAGACGATGACCATATAATACAATTTTCGCTTGTGAGAGAACGGACCAATAATTAACGAACAGTACACTTTTCAAGATGCCACTGTAATACAATTTTTTTCCAGAATTCAAAAAGATCGGGTTTCTTTTCAAAACTTTTGCAGGTGTAAATGTAACGCTTCAAATATAAAACGAATAAATGTAAACTGCATTTTATGGGATCTGACAATCGCGTTACGGGGGTTATGTCGTCGAGGGTAATTTGTTTATTTGAGAGGTAAATGTTAGTATCATAAGTTTGATTAAACCAGGAGAATGCTTCGGAATAAAAGGATGTTACAACATTGCAGTCTAAAAAGGTGTGTTCAATCGAGTCGGGGTTTGAACAAAAAGTGCATGCTGCGTCATTAACTAAACGAAATTTGTTGAGTTCTTTTTTTGTTACGATTGTTCGATGAAGTAATTTGAAAGAAAATTGTCTCAATTTATTATCTTTTGATGATCGATAGATGTGTAAGAATTTATTGCTCCAATCTACGAAATCATTAGGAAACTTATCTTTCCACTTCTTAACACCCGTTGGTTCAATGACACAACTTTCGTTAAAAAGTTTGTAGTAATCTTTGCAGCCCATGACGGATAGATCTAAATTAGTTTTTCCTGGAAAGGTGGATATCGAAGTTGTCTCCAGTAAATCACGCGTAGGAGCTGCATGAGACTTGGCTTTCTTTTTTAAATCCGAGGGTATAGCTGCTATCAATTGAAAGTATTGTAAAAAGTTTGTTTTAATCTGGAACTTGGTTTGAAATTCATCGAGCGTCAAGAAGTTTCCACTGGAGTTTAGAATATCTTGAATAAAGTAAATTCCACGCTCAACCCAGGATTTCCAATACAACGAATGATTTTCAATGGTTATTGCTTCATTATTCCAAAATATAAATTCACCACAAGGAAAGGTCTGGGTCACGCTTTTCAGTTCCTTAAAGTATTGCAGTAACTCTCGATAAAAAATAGGCAGGCTATTGTTTATGGAAGCAAGGTTGTAGTTACAACGGAGAAGGAAAGATAGTCCTCCGTATTCTGAAAGAAAGTAATTTGGGATCGCTTTCCACAAATCGTCGGTGTCACTCAATATTCTGCTAATCCAGGCTAGGCGTAGAGACTTAACCATAGTTGCAAAATTTATAAAATTAATTCCTCCATTCGCGAGTGGTTGGTACATGACTAGCCTCTTGATTTTATCTTTTTTATTATTCCACAGAAAGGAGAATAACTGTGTTTGAACGCTTTTAATGAGCGTCTCAGGAACAGAAAGCATAGACGCAATATAAATTAACTGGGATACTCCTAGAGCTTTAGCTAATAAAGATTTTCCATAAAGTGTAAGATCTCTTGACAGCCACAAGTTTAATTTAAGTCGAGCGCCTTAGACCGCTCGACTACACAGGTTCGCGGGAAAAAGAGGGCCAAAAATTAGCTAGAAGTAGGTTGTGGGATTTATTGTTCTGTTTGTCTATTGTTCACAGAGAATTGATTACTACCGTAATAACTCATATTTTATTCATAGTCCGTGCTGAAGTTTGCTCGCTTTGTAAAATTTGCAAATTTGAAGAGAAAGCTGGAAGCAATAAAAACAATGAACATTTGCTTATTCGTAGTACATAAAGAAATCTGAATCACGTTGTTTATTTCGATTTTCTTTTCTTTTGTTTTAGTTGTCCTCGACTGTCAAGTTCGGTGGATCAGCAAACTTGAATCACGAAAGACAAAGTACGAAGGTACTTAAACAGCGAGGATAAGAAAGGACGTACATTACGGTAAATATACACGTTTAATTTTAATTGAGATCGCGTAAGCAGGACGTCTGAAGATCAAAAGCTCAGAAATTTCACCGAGTTAATCTGTTCTTAGCACACTTTCGAAGCCGGCGTACTTTGGACAAAGGAATGTTACCAGTTTACAGTAAGTTGAACGTAAAATGTAGTCAATCAGTTGATTCTGTATCAAAATGCGCGTCTTCCATCGTACAGTAGTTTTCACTTTAGGTTTTAATCCATAATATATAAAGTTTGAGACACCTTGTAATGCATAATAAACAACACCACAGGAAAGTACTGGTCGCAGCAACTCTTATGTGAGTGGTTGCAGTGCAGGATTTCATCCGCACCCCCAAATGCTGGAACCAAAGTCACCTTGTAAAAGTATGCGCGTCACTTTATAAAAAGATCAGCTGCTTCCGGGTTTTCGGGTGCGAGGAAATCTTAAATTGTATCCATTGAAATGGAAGGTACTGAGCAGTACTTTTCTGTGGTGTTAATTGGTAGTTTGAGATCATTCAGTTTAAAACTGATGACCAAACTGATTGAATTGGTAAGCTGAATATTTTTAGCGGAGCCTGCCCGCCAGCGGAGCTCCATTGCTAAGGAAATTTGGTAATGTATCAATGCGAAAAATTTTGGTTGTGACGTGAGCGTACGTCCGTCCGTACAGACTCTGGGGGAGGGGGAGGGAAGTCCCAAGGCAACCCGACCGGGAGTGGGGAATGCCATCTTTTCTTGGCGGGAAATCGCGCAGTGCTTTTGGGCAACCGGCGTGAAATCGCATGACCATCGTCGCTTTTGAAAAAGAGGTTTCTTTAAAAAGCTTAACTTTATTTAGCAAAACGATTGTTCGACGGTACTGTAGTTTTAAACTTGAGAGAAAAACATTTAATACCTATAAATGGAAAGAAAAAGTCCAAAAGAATACTGGTAGTAGGCGAAAACTTCAAGTTACGAAAGCTGCCTTCAAAGGACCTCATCGCTTTGGTTTCTTCACGGCGGAGAGCTTGCCTTGTTCTGAAACACAACCCAGTAAGTGAAGTTTTTAAAGGGTTTAAGGTGCATGATTTTGAGTATTTCTTACGGTCAAAGAAATTACATTTTGAAATTGAATTTATGTCATTAGAAATGTGTCATTTACTTTTGACTTCAAAAAATTATTAGAAAACGAGCTCAGATTTGTGACAGTGTAATGCGAATTGCATTTAAGTATAAACTTACGGGTTTTCGAATAAACTTTTTCAAAAATGATTTCTCTGTTTATTATTTTGTGTTTGTTTATTCATAACAGTAGGTCAAAGCACAGTCGCAAGGCAACTGCACAAGCATCACTTACGGCGAATAATTGCTTTCAATTTTAACTGTCGGATCGGTTTGTGCAATTGTCGATTTTCTTGTCCTAGAACTTTTCAATAGTAAGCGAAGCAGTTGTCGGTTTAAGACTATTTTATCCGAAAAGCTTCCGAAAAACATGTTTTTTTTGCGTTCCTCAAAGCGCCTAACTTTAAATGGGCTTACTTCGCATCCGCAAAACGTATGCCATAATTTAAAGCGTGTTTGGTGTTTGCTCGTTTTCAATCTTGATGGTATAAATTTTGACCAGACTAATAGGGCCAGTTCATGTTATTTGTTAACTGAACATCCGAACGCGATGAAGATAACCCATTTACTTCAGAATAAGTTTTATTTTGTTGTTGTACATGAGCGCCGTTTCAAGTTCATTCAAGCCAACAGCCAATAATCCAAGGAGATTTGACAAGCCTTGACAGTTATTGACAGGATATGGAAACATTTAAAAAACCAAGCAAGACTGCTCCTGAGTAAAATATGTGTTCAGTTTGATGCCCGAAAAAAAAATTAAGCTGTGCTCAGCCTCTAGAATGACCTTTCGAGCTTGGTTTTACAGAACAGATCCTCAAAATCTTGGAGGACAATTCGGAACACTTTCGGGCTTTTTGAGAAACACTTTTCGAAAGGGAACGAGCCAAAGAAAGCCCCGAAATATATTTCAGAGCGAAAAGTTTCAGGACTATTTTTGAGAAACGAGCACCAGTTTATTCCTTGGAGGCTCCGCTTTTAGGCATGGCTAAATCTATATATTAGTTAGAGGTTTTAGATTTAAAAAAGAGAGCCAACAAAACAGAAGAAAAAGTGCCAAAGCCGGTCGGTCGCATAGCCATGTTTAAACATAGACATAAGTGGGCCAACTCACGCTACATTAAAACTGTGGCATCTCAGGCACGTTGTTTGTCATCCGGACTAATATGTCCAGTCACACTATATTTATCATTATAGTACAACACTAAATTTTGGCGTGCTCCCATTGGTCGAAATCGATCACGTAACGTGATTGTGTCCTCGGGGGCGCCTATTAGCGCACAGTGCCGACACCGCGGCAAATTGCACTGCGCACGCGCTGTATTTTTTCTTCTTGTCAATGCTCCCCTATTGAAAACTATTGGCAAGAATAACAAACTCGGGTTCCGGCCGCGAATTTTGAAAAACTTAAGCTCCAGACATCAAACTTAAGGTTAAAAAATCCAGAGCAGCTTTAATATAGTTTTATCTGTTTCTACACCTTTGCACCTCGTAGTTTCGGGCTTGCACTCACAGCAAAAAACATCATGAAAGTCGATAGTTTACGTTCGCATGTCGCCATTGTAGTGACATTAGGAAGTTTGAGCAACCACCACGGCGACGGCAACGAGAACGTCGAAAAACAATACGCTTTAATGAGCAAAACAATGACTCTGCACGTGCGTTACACATTCTGGTGCATTTCTTTTCCGTCCTCTGCAAAACAACAACGTGAAATGACCAGTTTTAAGTTTTTTTTGGAGAACGGGAACACACGAGGGTGAATTTTTCTTCTCTTACTGGACTTGAGCGCCATCCCACACCGAATGAAAATTAGCAACAAAAGTTCGAAACCGGAAATGGCCGAACTGAGCGCATGCGCAGACGTTTTGCCGCGGTGTCCATAGTGCCCCTTTTTGGCAATTTTCGAAATTGAAAATTAGCCTCAGTAGTCTTGTGAGTTTGTTTGATAGTTTCAGATTGATAGATGATAATTTTTAGTTATAAACTATTTCGAAACTGATGGCGAACTGGAAGATGAGCGAAACAATGAGTTTTGCAATTGCTATGCTAATCTTGCTTAAAATAATTCAGTAAGAAATCTTGCAAGAATTTTATTTAGTGAAATCAACCCATTCTCTTTTCTCCTCAGGCATGGGTTGTCAGTTGACCAGGATTTCAGGATTTCAGTGGACAGTAGAGATCAAGTATGGACTGCAGGACAATAAGGACAAGGTGAGGGATGACATGTCACAAGCACCTGGTTTGGTTTGTGTGTTATGGAGATGATAATTCCTATTTGCGACGTATATTAGCTATGCCTATAAACTTTAATTTTTTTCTGTTACACCTGACAAAATTATTATGTCCACATTTCCAACTTTCAGTTAGAGAGAGATGCATAAAATCGAGACAAAAGCTTGAGCGATTGAAATAAGAGAACTTATATAAAGGTATTAATGAATTGTTTTGGTAGTGAGTGTTAGTTGAAGGCTAGAAGGAAAACGAATGCTGCATTGGGCCGTTTAAAACAATGTCATGTTGCCTGTCAAGTTTACAACGCATGACGCTACAAGTTTGCAATGGGTTTAGTAACTTTCTTCGAACAGTGAAGCTTCTGAACTAGGGTGTTCTTTAGCATTTTGAATTGAATATTTGTGTGTTTGTTTTTCGTCAGGCTTATTTTGTAATTCGGTGAATTAGAAGTGAAAGCAGATGAAAGGACGAGACAAGAAGGTCAAGAAGAACCAGAATAAAACATGTAAAGGTCAGGCCTCTGAAATTATCAATTAGTTCAGCCTCGTCACTGGTAATTTTTTTGGCCATACAAATAAACTAGTTCTGTGGTTCCTGATACTTTGGTAAAAAATTGGTTCAAACCTAATTTTTCTGTCGATACGTTGTAAACAATGTGTTCCCGATAAAATGTATTGGGGTGGAAATCACAAACGCTTCGCTCACGCTGACTTATTTGTAGTATCGCAAGACCATATTTGTGTGAGCGTTGAGAACTGCAAAGTCTAAAAAGGGGTTGTTGGGTTATCGGGCACTACAGTGCTTCTTCGTTTGTTGAGTCTGAGGATCGCTAATGCTGCTTATCGACACACGACAGTTTAAATTTTAGTTAAAAGGTTTTTACACAGCAGCAACTTCAAACGGAGCCACACGGCGTTCATGGTTCCAGGGTTTAGGGGTGCGGATTAAATTCTAAATTGTAACCTTTGAAATGACAGCTACTGATCAGTACTTTCTAGTGGATGGATTGAGAGGGTCAACACAGCCTTGAGTTCACTGTTCACAGCGGACGTAATTGTTTTTTGGTTTTGTCTCTGGCAGGTTAGACGTTGAAGAACAAGTTTACACCCTTGTTCGAAATGGCACCTGAAAGCAGTTCAAGTGACAGTCAAGTCGATAATGTCCAGGTGTTCAAGGTAAATATTATCTACCATAGTTACAGAGCCGTAGCCAGAAATAAATTATGACTGAAGCAATGTCCATGGTTAAATTCTCTTCCTAGGTATTTAGGATGTTAAACGAAAAAAAATGACTGAGGCAAGTGCCTCGGTTTCCCTCATACTGGCTACGGCCCTGCGTTATGCACATATCAGGATTAAACTTAAGGGAGTGGGCATGGAGGCAGACATGGGGCATTTCATCTATTGTATTTTGTGTTTCCACAGTAGAGTGGTATGTAAATCGCATAAAGTGGCTGAATTTGACCGGATTTGACTTATATTTTAGGCTCCAGTGATGGGACTTTGATAACAAATCTTCACAAACGTAAATTCTCCCACATCTGCCCGATCTTTCCTTCAATCATTAGAGTTTCTTGTGCCTGAGGAATCAGTATGAAAATTAGTAAAGAAACTGAAAATTCTGCACTGGCGTCATAACTACATGTATTTTTCTTTGCTTCGTATTATAGATAGAATTTCTAAGGCAATTTTTTTTATCCGTTGCGTTTAAATTAAAGTGCTTCTCAAAAATATTATGCCAAAATGAAATAAAATAATAAATACAGGAAAAAGGGAAAAATATTGCGCTTCAAAAACGTATTTACGAAGAAAAAAAAAGAAAATTTAGCTTCAAAAAAGAGTGCCAGAAGAAGAAGAAGAAATAAAAGCAAAATCGCCTGCTGTGGCCGGGAAGCGAACCCCGGTTTCAGGCGCAGAAACTTAAATTAAACGACGGCAAATAAGGCCATCGTTTAATTTAAATCGAGCGCCTTAGACCGCTCGACTACACAGGTTCGTGGGAAAAAGAGGGGCAAAAATTAGCTAGAAGTAGGTTGTGGGCTCTATTGTTCTGTTTGTCTATTGTTCACAGAGAATTGATTAGTACCGTAATAACTCATATTTTATTCATAGTCCGTGCTGAAGTTTGCACGCTTTGTAAAATTTGAAAATTTGAAGACAAAGCTGGAAGCAATGAAAACAACTGAACATTCGTTTATTCGTACTACATAAAGAAATCTGAATCACGTTGTTTATTTCGATTTTCTTTTCTTTTAGTTGTCCTTGACTCTCAAGTTCGGTGGATTAGCAAACTTGAATCACGAAAGACAAAGTACGAAGGTACTTAAACAATAAACAGCGAGGATAAGAAACGATGTACGTTACGGTAAATATACACGTTAAATTTGAATTGAGATTGCGTAAGCAGGAAGTCTGAAGATAAAAGCTCAGAAATTTCACCGAGTTAATCTGTTCTTAGCACACTTTTGAAGCAGGCGCACTTTGGACATTTAAGATTTTTTTTAAACTTTTGTTGAACTTCTTGTTAAAACAAAAGAATTTAACCAATTTACAGTAAGTTCAACGTAAAATTTATTCAACCAGTTGATTCTGTATCAAAATGCGCGTCATCCATCGTACAGTATTTTTCACTCCAGGTTTTAATCCACAATATATGAAGTTCGAGACACCTTGTACAGCATAATAAACAACACCACAGGAAAGTACTGCTCGGTAACTCCCGTTTGAGTGGTTGTAATTCCGGATTTCATCCGCACCCCCAAATGTTGAAACCACAGCCACCTCGTAAAAGTATGCGCATCACTTTATAAAAAGATGAGCTGCCTCCAGGTTTTGGGGTGCGATAAAATCCTAAATTGTATCTATTGAAATGAAAGGTACTGAGCAGTACTTGTACTTGATGTTTATTGGCTATGAGTCTGAATTTAATTTTTTTTGTTACACCTGACAGTATTATTATGTCCACATTTCCAGCATTCAGTTGACAGAGATGCATAAAATCGAGAGAAAAGCTTGAGCGATTGAAATAAGATAACTTGTATAAAGGCATTAATGAATTGTTTTGCTAGTCAGTGGTAGTTCAAGGCTAGAAAGAAAAATGAATGCTGCAGCAGTCCATAACGCAAGACGCTACAAGTTTGCAATGGGTTTAGTAGTTTTCTTCTAAAAGTGGAGCTTATGAACTAGGGTGTTCCTTAGAATTTTGAATTAAAAAATTGTTTGTTGTTTTTCAGACTTGGTTTGTAATTCGGTGAAATGGAAGTGAAAGCAGAAGAAAGTACGAGACAATAAGGTCAAGAAGAATTGGAATAAAAGATTTAAAAGGTCAGGCTTTTGAAATTATTGATTAGTTGAGCATAGTCACTGGTAATTTTTTGGCCATACAAATAAACTAGTTCTGTGGTTTTTGATGCTTTGGTAAAAAATTGGCTTCACCCTAATTTTTCTGTCGATACGTTTTGAACAATGTGTTCCCGATAAAAGGTATTGGGGGTGGGAATTACAAACGCTGCGCTCGCGCTGACTTGTTTGTAGTATTGCAAGACCATATTTATTTGAGCGTTGAGAACTGCATAGTCTAAAATGGGGTTTGATGGGTTATCGGGCACTACAGTGCTTGTTTGTGTGTTGTGTCTGAGGATCGCTAATGCAGCTTATCGACACACGCTAGTTCAAATTTTAGTTGAAAGGTTTTTACACAGCAACAACTTCAAACGGAACCACACGGCGTTCATGGTTCTAGGTTTTGGGGTGCGGATGAAATCCTAAATTGTAACCTTTGAAATGAAAGCTACTGATCAGTAGTTTCTGTTGGATGGATTGAGAGGGTCGGCAAGCTTCAACACAGCCTTTAGTTCACTGTTCACAGCGGACGTAAATGTTTTTTTTTACTTTTGTCCCTGGCAGGTTAGACGATGAAAAACAAGTTTACACCCTTGTTCCAAATGGCACATGAAATCAGTTCAAGTGACAGTCAAGTCGATAATGTCCAGATGTTCAAGGTAAATATTATCTACCATCGTTATGCACATATCGGGATTAAACTTCAGGGAGTGGGAATGGAGGCAGACATGAAAATCGCATAAAGTGGCTGAATTTGACTTATATTTTGGGCTCAAGGGATGGGATTTTGATAACGAACGTAAATTCTCTTACATCTGCCCGATCTCTCCTTTAATCATTAGAGTTTCTTGTGCCTGAGGAATCAGGATGAAAATTAATAAAGAAACTGAAAATTCTACACTGGCTTCTTAACTGTACGTATTTTTCGTGCTTCGTACCATAGGTTGATAGAAATTTCTTTTTAATCCGTTGCGTTTCAATTAAAATGCTTCTCAAAACTTGCCAAAATTAAACAAAAATAAGGGAAATAGAGAGAAATTGTTACGCTTCAAAAAATTATTTACGAAGAAAACAAAGAAAATTTAGCTTCAAAAGAGTACCAGAAAGAAAAAAAAAAAAGAAAAGCAAAGCAAAATGACCTGCTGTGGCCGGGAAGCGAACCCCGGTCACAGGCGCAGAAACTTAAATTAAACGACGGCAAATAAGGCCGTCGTTTAATTTAAGTCGAGCGCCTTAGACCGCTCGACTACACAGGTTCGCGGGCAAAAGAGGGGCAAAAATTAGCTAGAAGTAGGTTGTGGGATTTATTGTTTTATTTGTCTATTATTCACAGAGAATTGATTAGTACCGTAATTACTCATATTTTATTCATAGTCCGTGCTGAAGTTTGCACGCTTTGTAAAATGTGCAAATTTGAAGACAAGGCTGGAAGCAATAAAAACAACTGAACATTCGCTTATTCGTACTACATAAAGAAATCTGAATTACGTTGTGTATTTCGATTCTCTTTTCTTTTAGTTGTCCTCGACTTTCAAGTTCGGTGGATCAGCAAACTTGAATCACGAAAGACAAAGTACGAAGTTACTTAAAGTGTGGATAGGAAAGGATGTACATTACGGTAATTATACACGTTTAATTTTAATTGAGATCGCGTAAGCAGGACGTCTGAAGATAAAAGCTCAGAAATTTCACCGAGTTAATCTGTTCTTAGCACACATTCGAAGCCGGCGTACTTTGGACATTTAAGAAATTTTGAAACTTTGTTGAACTTCTTGTTAAAGCAAAGGAATGTTACCAATTTACAGTGAGTTGAACGTAAAATTTAGTCAACCAGTTGATTCTGTATCCGAATGTTCGTCTTTCATCGTACAGTAGTTTTCACTTTAGGTTTTAATCCATAATATATAAAGTTTGAGACACCTTGTGATGCATAATAAACAACACCACAGGAAAGTACTGGTCGCAGTAGCTCTCATGTGAGTGGTTGCAATGCAGGATTTCATCCGCATCCCCAAATGCTGGAACCAAAGTCACCTTGTAAAAGTATGCGCATCACTTTATAAAAAGATCAGCTGCTTCCGGGTTTTGGGGGTGCGAGGAAATCGTCAATTGTATCCATTGAAATAGAAGGTACTGAGCAGTACTTTTCTGTGGTGTTAACTGGTAGTTTGAGATCATTCAGTTTAAAACTGATGACCAAACTGATTGAATTGGTAAGCTGAATATTTTTAGTTAGAAGTTTTAGATTAAAAAAAGAGAGCGAGCAAAACAGAAGAAAAAGTGCCAAAGCTGGACGCATAGTCATGTTGAAACATAGACATAAGTGGGCCAACTCACGCTACATTAAAACTGTAGCATCTCAGGCACGTTGTTTGTCACCCGGACTAACATACCCAGTCACACTATATTTAACATTATAGTACAACGCTAAATTTGGCGTGCTCCCATTGGTCAAAATCGATCACGTAACGCGATTGTGTCCTCGGCAGGCGCCAATCAGCGCATAGTGCCCGTTTTTGGCAATTTTCGAAATTGAAAATTAGCCTCAGTAGTCTTGCGAGTTTGTTTGATAGTGTCAGATTGATAAATGATAATTTTTAGTTATAAACTATTTCGAAACTGATGGTGAACTGCAAGATGAGCGAAACAATAAATTTTGCAATTGCTATGCCAATCTTGCTTAAAATAATTCAGTAAGAAATCGTGCAAGAATTTCTTCAGTGAAATCAAGCCATTCTCTTTTCTCCTCAGGCATGGGTTGTCAGTTGACCAGGATTCCAGGATTTCAGTGGACAGTGGAGATCAAGTATGGACTGCAGGACAATAAGGACAAGGTGAGGGATGACATTTTACAAGCACCTGGTTTGGTTTGTGTGTTATGGAGATAATAATTTCTTTTTGCGACGTATATTAGCTATGCCTTTTCTGTTACACCTGACAAAATTATTATGTCCACATTTCCAACTTTCAGTTAGAGAGAGAGGCATAAAATCGAGACAAAAGCTTGAGCGATTGAAATAACAGAACTTGTATAAAAGGCATTAATGAATTGTTTTGCTAGTCAGTGGTAGTTGAAGGCTAGAAAGGAAATGACATAACGCATGACGCTACAAGTTTGCAATGGGTTTAGTACTTTTCTTCGAACAGTGAAGCTTATGAACTAGGGTGTTTTTTAGCATTTTGAATTGAATATTTGTGTTTGTTTTTCTTCAGACTTAGTTTGTAATTCGGTTATTGGAAGTGAAAGCAGAAGAAAGGACGAGACAGATGGACAAGAAGAATTGGAATAAAACATTTAAAGGTCAGGCTTTTGAAATTATGGATTAGTTGAGCATAGTCACTGGTAATTTTTTTGGCCAAACAAATAAACTAGTTCTATGGTTCCTGATGCTTTGGCAAAAAATTGGCTCAACCCTAATTTTTCTGTCGATACGTTTTCAACAATGTGTTCCCGATAAAAGGTATTTGGGGTGGAAATTACAAACTGCCTCCAGTTTCTGGGTGCGATAAAATCCTAAATTGTATCCATTGAAATAAAAGCTTCTGAGCAGTACTTGTACTTGATGTTTATTAGCTTTGAGTCTGAATTTAATTTTTTTCTGTTACACATGACAATATTATGTCCACATTTCCAGCTTTCAGGTGACAGAGATGCATAAAATCGAGACCAATTGAAGAATTGGAATAAAACATTTAAAGGTCAGGCTTTTGACATTACTGATTAGTTGAGCATAATCACTGATTATTGTTTTGGCCAAACAAATAAACTAGTTCTGTGGTTCCTTGGGTAAAAAATTGGCTCAACCGTAATTTTTCTGTCGATACACTGTAAACATTGTGTTACCGATAAAATGTAAGGGGGTGGAATTTACAAACGCTTCACTCAAGCTGACTTGTTTGTAGTATCGCAAGACCATATTTGTTTGAGCGTTGAGAACTGCATATCCTAAAAAGGGGTTTGTTGGGTTATCGGGCACTACAGTGCTTTTTGACCGATCGCTAATGCAGCTTATCGACACACAGTCGTTTAAATTTTGCTTAGAAGGTTTTTACATAGGAACAACTTCAAACGGAGCCACACTACGTTCATGGTTTTAGGTTTTGGGGGTGCGGATGAAATCCTAAATTTTTACCGTTCAAATGAAAGCTACTGATCAGTACTTTCTGATGGATGGATTGAGAGGGTCGGCAAGCTTCAACACAGCCTTTGGTTCACTGTTCACAGCGGACGTAAATGTTTTTTACTTTTGTCCCTGGCAGGTTAGACGTTGAAAAACAAGTTTACACCCTTGTTCGAAATGGCACATGAAATCAGTTCAAGTGACAGTCAAGTCGATAATGTCCAGATGTTCAAGGTAAATATTATCTACCATCGTTATGCACATATCAGGATTAAACTTCAGGGTGTGGGGATGGAGGCAGACATGGGGCATTTCATCTATTGTATTTTGTGTTTCCACAGTAGAGGGGTATGTAAATCACATAAAGTGGCTGAATTTGACTTATATTTTGGGCTCCAGTGATGGGATTTTGATAACGAACGTAAATTCTCCTACATCTGCCCTATCTCTCCTTCAATCATTAGAGTTTCTTGTGCCTGAGGAATAAGGATGAAAATTAGTAAAGAAACTGAAAATTATACACTGGCGTCATTACTACATGTATTTTTCTGTGCTTCGTACTATAGATAGATAGAACTTGTAAGCGAATTTTTTTTTAATCCGTTGCGTTTCAATCAAAATGCTTCTACATAGGTTCGCGGGAAAAAGAGCGGCGAAATTTAGCTAGAAGTAGGTTGTGGGCTCTATTGTTCCCAATGAATCGATTATCACTGTAATTACTCATATTTTATTCATAGCCTGTGTTGAAGTTTGCACGCTTTGTAAAATTTGCAAATTTGAAGACAAAGAATGTGGATACAGCTGCTGAAAACGGAAGGTGTAAATGAATACACTTGTTTAAAAACTTAGAGAAAAACTCTATGTATCTCCTCATCACTTTTAGATGCAACTTATCTTTCCACGGGGAGCTCCATTTTCATTTTTTTTCGCGGAAAGTTTTGTTTTGGGCAGACTATAACCCATTTGTAAGCAGTGAATTGATTACTACTGTAATGACTCATATGCTTAAATTTGAAGCCAAAACTGGAAGCAATGATTTAACAATTGAACACTGGCATATTCGTACTACAAAAAAGTTCTTAATCAAGTTGTTTAATTTGAGTTCGTTTTCTTTCAGTTGGCATGCCCTCTCAAGTTCATGAAAGACAAAGAACGAAGCTACTTAAAACAACGAGGACAAGAAAGGACGTACAGTACAAGAAATATACACGTTAAATTTTAATTTAGATCGCGTAAGCAAGAAGTTCCAAGATGAAAGCTCAGAGATTTCACCAAGGTAGGCTGTTGAATATTTGAAACTTTCTCAACGTCAATACAGTTTGGAATACTTTGGACACTTATATTACAGCGCGCATCGACTCAAACTGAAGTTTGTGCAAAATGACTGGAAGTGCAATCGTTTTTTTTTTCCATTTTTGAACTTCTTGTTTTCTATCGTTTGTTAGAAGAACACGGAAGAATTTCGGATCGTTTACATGTGCACGATGGAAATGTTGAGTTTCACCTAGTTCATTTTTTTCCAAGAGCCCTATTCACAGGTGATCTTAGACAATTGCCGGCTTAGTTGCAATTCAAGATGTTGAAAGTGCAATCGTTATTCCACTGTGGAACTTCTTGTTTTCTATGGTTTGGTACAACACCGACCAATTTCGGGTCGTTTAGATGTGCACCATAGAGATCTCGAATTTCAGCAACCAGTAAGTTTACATGGAACTTAACCGCTGGGCTAGCAATGTTCGTATCAAAATGCACGCCTTCCATCGTGCACTTACCTTTCTAGCCCCGGTTGTTCAAAGAGCGGATAACTTTATCCAATGGATAGTGTACTCTGTTTTTTTTATGATTCATCCACCCTTTGAACAACTGGGCCCTGCTCAGTAACTTTCATTTGAATGGTTGTAATTTAGGATTTCATCCACAGACCCAAAACCTGGAACCATACAGTAAAAGAAGTCTTTTGAACAATAGTTTTATTTTTCGTCTGCATTATTTAGTACACTAGTTTGAAACTGTACTAGTTTCTAGTTGAACGCTATTTTGAACAAGTTGAAAACAGTACTAGTTTGTGGTTGAACACTATTTTGAACAGGTTGAAAACAGTAGTAGTTTGTGGTTGAACACTATTTTGAACAAGTTAAAAACAGTACTAGTTTGTAGTTGAACGCTATTTTGAACAAGTTGAAACCAGTACTAGTTTGTAGTTGAACACTATTTTGAACAGGTTGAAACCGTACTAGTTTGTGGTAGAACACTATTTTGAATAGTTTGAAAACAGTACTAGTTTGTGATTGAACACTATTTGGAACAGTTTGGAACTGTACTAGTTTGTAGTAAAACACTATTTTGAACACGAAATTTGGATTTATCAACTGATTTGGTAAGGTAGATTGGCCACCGTAAAGAGATTGAAAGCTGACGTTTCGAGCGTTAGCCCTTCGTCAGAGTGAATCAAGGAATTGTGGGTTGCACTTCGTTTATATGGGGGTGGTGGAGCTACGCTATTGGTGGGAGCATGGCAACGTGAAAAGCAAGAATAAATTAGTTGAGACCGTGGGGATTAAGTGTGCCGATTTGAAAAATGAATTTTTGTTCTACATTTTTACGGCTTTCCGTGTTACCCTGGTGTAGGGAAAGGCCGCAGATCGTCATGTGTTGGCTAGAATGATTAGGGGGATTAAAATGTCGGCTGACTGGTTTGGATGCGTCCTTGTCATTTCTTTTAACATTTCGTAAGTGTTCGCGGAAACGGTCGCCTAGTCTCCTCCTTGTTTCGCCGTTGTAAATCGTTTCGTATAAAGTGCATGTTATGCAATAGATAACATTTGCGGAGGTGCATGAAAAGCGATTGGTGATTTTAATCGATCGCTTGGGTCCTGTTATTTTGTCCGCATTGTGAATGACAGGACAAGTGTTGCGTCGTTTTCGCGCGCATTTAAAAGTACCCAGTTGACCATCAGATTTAAGTACACTTCTCACTAGAACGTTCTTTATGTTTTTGTCACGTTTGAATGAAATCAATGAAGGCTGTTAAAAGATTCTTCCTGTTTCACTGTCATTTTGGAGTAACTTAAAGTTCTTTAAAACACGCACTTTATGCAAAAAGATGTACATTGGCGAAACAAGGAGGAGACTAGGCGACCGTTTCCGCGAACACTTACGAGATGTTGAAAGAAATGACAAGGACGCATCCAAACCAGTCGGCCGGCATTTCAATCTTCCTAATCATTCTCGCCAACACATGACGATCTGCGGCCTTTCCCTACACCAGGGTAACACGGAAAGCCCTAAAAATCTAGAACAAAGACTCATTTTTCAAATCGGCACACTTAATCCCCACGGTATCAACAGACGCTTTTCATTCAACTAATTTATTCTTGTTTTTCACGTTGCCATGTTCCCACCAATAGCGTAACTCCACCACTCCCCATATAAAGGAAGTGCAACCCACAATTCCTTGATTCGCTCTGACGAAGGGCTAACGCTCGAAACGTCAGCTTTCAATCTCTTTACGGTGGCCAATCTACCTTATCAACTCAGTTGATAAATCCAAATTTTGCGTTTCACGTCCCCATCGACGCAGCGCCACACTATATTGAACAGTTTGAAACTGTACTAGTTTGATCCGTGGATCTGTAAAAGTCTCTGCAACTTTGAAAGTTTCAAGTATTAAACAGTTTAAATCAATAAAGTTTCTGCGTGCTTATCTTGGACCTTGTTGCTCACATTATCTAAATTGAAATTAAACGTGTATATTTACTGTAATGTAGCTTCTCCCTTCTTCCTTTCTTGGTCCTTGCTTTTTAAGGAACTTTGTATTTTGTGTTCCGTGATTCAAGTTTGCTGATCCATTGAACTTGATAGTGAACTGAAAGAAAAGGAACTCAAAATAAACAACGTGATTCATCAATATGCCAGTGTTCAGTTGTTTCATTGCTTTTGTTCCAATTTTTACAAAGGGTGCAAATTTCTGCACGGGTAAATTACATGAGTAATTACAGTACAGTGCTAATACATTCACTAATAAATTCACTGCAAACAATAAAGCCCACAACTTACTTCTGCTAACTTTTGCCTCTCTTATTGTCGCAAACCTTTTTAAGCGCATTTTTGTGCAAAAGCTCTTTTCAAAATCGCCATTTATTACAAATCAGTGTTCTGAGGGGGTGGGGGTACTCTGGTATATCACGTGTGGTGAAGTGTTAACGGTCTTAATAAATTATTGTTGCACCCAAAGAATTCCAATCAGGCTGTCACTGAACCCCCCCCCCCCCCCCCCCCCACGCCAAAATAAATTAATATTGTTTTAGTTTGCCGGTAAATGGAGCTTGTGGAACTGAGAACCCAGATCAGGTTAGCTTGTCCTTTTTATCAACCCTAAATAATACCCCAAATAGGTTAAACAGAAATTTCTTCGCCAAAAAGTCCCATATTGCCAATTTCTCATCTCCCCGCCACTAACAAACCTGAGTACTCCTCTCGGTTAATATCAACAGGTGATGTCAACAAGATGTTCGCACTGTGGTTCCCGATAACCAACAAACCCCATTTTAGAACATGCAGTTCTCCTCAACTCTCAAACAAATATAGTTTTGCGATACTACAAACAAGTCAGCGCGAGCGGAGGGTTTGTAATTTACACCCCATTTTTATCAGGGACATATTGTTTTACACGTATTAACAGAAAAATTTGGGACTAATTCAGTTTTTACCAGAGCACCAGGAACCACCACAGAACTAGATTATTTGTTTGGCCAAATAATTGCCAGTGACCATACTGACCTAATTAAAAATTATTTCAAAGGCCTCACCTTTAAATGTTTTGTTCTGATTCTTTTCTTCCTTTTTGTCTCATCCTTTCTTCTGCTTTCACTTCCAATTCACTGAATTGCGCTGTGTATACCATGTCAGGAAAAAGAATAAACAAACAAAATTATAAAGTCAATTCAAAATGCTAAAGAACACCCTAGATCATAAGCTTGATTTTAGAAGAAAATTAACTAAACCCAATGCAAACTTGTATCATTATGCTGCTGAAGTTTCGCAGATGAAGTTTTCATTTCACAAGATTTTCAAGTGGTGTGCAGTACTTCCTCCATACCAATACCACTTCCTTTTTTCTATGGCCACTTTTCTTGTGCCCCAAACAAAAGCTTCATATTTTTTAATCCACAGAAGCCATTAATCAAACCAACCAACAAAAACCCTTTCAGTCCTCAATTACACAATTTAAAAAAGTTTTATTAGAGCCTTGTCTACCTCACACCCAGAGCCTGCAGACTTCTTGGTCAGCAGATGGTTGTGAGGTGAGATTCTGAGATATAAATCATCAAACATGTCTTGTTCAGGAGTGGCTGCTTGCAAATTAAAAGAAACAATACAAACAGCTAACAAAAAACAAATTTTTATAATTATATTTTTTCGATTATTCCAAGGCATGGGAACTATCTGCTGACTTAGGATCCTGTGGATCGACTCTATGTACGAGACTGTGCTCATCATTTTTTACACAACAATTATATCACCGTAGATCTTCGATATATGGTCGTGGCATGGTTAGCAAGCCGTTATTAAAAAACCCATATTACCTTGCGGTCTTGGCTTAAAGACTTTTTGTTTTTCTTCCGACAACGTTAATTGAAAAGACACAACATCCAGGATAAATAAAGTTGCAGTGCTAAAGACATGGTACAGAATGCCATGATTACCTTTCATTTTTGTGAATTTGAGTTTTATTATTCCAATATTTTCACGCATAGGAATTATGTCTTGATTAAAATGCATGTTTAGGACAATTTTGCTCTTTTTCGTATTATATCGTCCTGATCTTAGGTAAACGCCGAACGCAAAACCTTCAAAATCGCCAATATTCGCCATTTACAACTGTAAGGACGACAAACTAGAACGGAGTTAAGTTTATGTTTACTTTGAAGAAAAATATCAACATTATTCCCGATATCTTGCTTTAAACATGAACCTCGCAATATTCCCATACAAATCCCTCAAATTTCGAACAGATTGTCTGCCCCCCCCCCCTGTGATGAAAGTTTAATTTAAACGACACGAAAACACCACACCATTCTGCGTAGTAAAGGCACTGAAGCAAGATGCTACCTGACACTTTCACTGTCACTCAACGAACCTAATTTTAATACCTCAGAGAAGTGCTGTATTTTTTCAAGTCATTTATTGTACATAAAGCAAGTGAGTGTTCTTAGACGTGTGTGTATGAAATGTTGTATTAAAAAGTGCAAGGAACGGCGGAAATTGGAATGACTGTTAAAATAAAACACTAGCTGTGGTGCAAAACCAATTAATATACAATTTCTAAATTTTTTTAAATAATATTATCTTATTTGTTTTAATAATTTTTTTCGTCGAGTGAATTTTACTTTCGGAAAACTAAAATCTGAATGTTACTTGTCCAATGGGCAAAAGGAATAAAAAGTTTTTTGCTCTGAATACAAGTGTTTTTACTGTACACAGTACCGCTCACAAGTAAGTTACCAGTTTCGTCTCGTTTCTCTCGAGACGAGAGTCTCGTCTCCAGAGATTCACTAAAGCGGCAATTTTGGAATAAATCACAAGCAGATTGTCTCGCGAGAAGCCGACTACAGTACTGTGCAAAAGTAATGAGAACGAATTTTGACGAATTTCGCGCTTTGTTCTCTTCAAGAGATAATCTGCCTCAAGTAATCACATTTTTAACAAATATTGTTAGTTAAAATGAAAACTGCCTTTCATTCGAACCACTTATTAGGCTAATTGTACCTTCAACACATATTACGCCAACTTGTTGCTTGTGTACTCCCTCTGGTCTCAACAGGCGCTTGTGTATTCCATCTTCTGTTTTGATGGCATCTGCAGCATTGCACAACCTGAAATAAACAGTCTGTTAGGCTTTAGCGAGTACATGTAACACAGTAATGAACACTCATCATGTTGTGAACAGACAAAATAATTAGCAACTAATATGGAAAAGTTAGCCCATTCAATTCCATAAACACTCAAAGAAACCAAGGGAAGCAAGAATATTTTCTTGTTTTAAATGACCTGCTTTGAAGAGTTTCCTGTTATTTGTTTGCTGAACTGTCTCAGCTCCAGTATCAACAGGCATGTTCTCTTCACTGTTCCCCATACATTTCCTACTTGTAGGAGAATTTACATAAACATCAAGACACTTTTATCTTTGGTGATCACCTTCTTTATTCTCATTTCCTGTATGTTTGATCAAGTAGTGATATTGTAAAGAAAATTACTAGATGCTTGGCAGTACTGTATTTGGAGTACCCCCCTCCGCCCACCACCCCACGGGATTTGAGGGTGATGAGTTTATAAGCATATTAGTCCATGGGCCAGGACCCAAAATTTTGACTTTCTTACCACTCTTAGGGACAAAGGCGATCATAGCTTTTTAGAAACCTTGTTCCCTCTACTTTAATTTAATGTAAGATTAAGCCACGCTAACGATATAGCTTTCTTGTGTAAATCACGTGATCAAATGACGTCACCAATATCATAAAATATTACTTTTCTTGACTGACTATTGCAATATGGAATGTTTTACTTTGAACATTGTCAACAGGCTCTGGTTTAAATACGATAAATAAACGCCACAGGTTGTTTCCAGTTCGAGATATCTTTACAAAGACGTTTCTGTTTGGTTGCTATGGCAACAAAGCCTCATATCTTCATATCTCATTTCTCCATATTCTTTTTTTTGAGTTTTGATTACTTTTTTAATTCCCTCTCTACATTTACTCTCTATGGCCTTTTGGCAAGAATTGTTCACAGTTCTAGTCGTATTCTAGCCTGTAACTAACTAAACTTCAGCTTCTTTAGCATTTGAAAGTTAGAATGAAATGATGTCATCGTATTCCTTTTCAAAACAAAGGAAAAAACACTGAGAGAGTTTGGTTTAGACCAAAGAAAAGTATTTCTGAGTGGCTTGACATAAACTTCGTAGATTAATTATGTATTAACCTTTTATTTTACACCTTTGTAGTGAGCTCACAAAAAGTTTGAATTTGATACAGCAAAGAACGATAACGAGAAAGTTATTTAGTCTGCTCAGAAGGTCTGTTCGGGCCTGTGTTCCACACTTCATATACACTGTCGAGGAAATGAGACTCTTGAATGCAAGGTAGAGCACAAACACATCAGTGTCGACTGTAGTGCAGCCATTTCTTCCTGCATGATATGTGTAGCAGCAGCCTTGTGTCTACCTCCTGTTATGTAGGCCTTAGCTCTTCACACAGTACTGAACCATCTGACGAGATTTCATAGCATTCTTCCGCTGTTGTGGCGTACAGCTTCTTCCCTGCAAACTTGACACTGCAAAGTTCCTTCCGCCAATCGTTCACGATGAAGTGTATCAGTTGCTGCTCATTCTCTGGGTTCGATAGAAACCTTTTCCACTGCTGTACTTGATGATCAGCCTGAGTGCTTCTGTATTCATTGCCCATCTCAGCTCCTCTCTTCCTTCTTTCTGCATTCTTTATTGATATCTTTCGGTAGTCATCAAACGCAGAATTGATCTTGGCGCTGCTAGCACCTTCACGTGGGACCATGGCCAACAGCATATCTGCAACTTCTCTAAACGTTTTCTGATCACCTTTTAAGGATGGCGCCTCCTTTCGTTACTGCGCATACGTTCTGCGCATCTCGGGATATTTGGGTTTCTTAGAATTCGCCCACTAATACAACATTTTTGTGCAGTTTGCGAATACGTGCGAAAAGCAGATCTTAGCAAGAGCTATTAGAATCCAAAAACAAAATTGGGTGTAACCACGCATTTTCAGAGATAATTAAAGTTAAATTTGGAAAGAAATTGCCATTATATTTTAACGCCTCATAACCTTTGGAAAGGAATTGCCATTGTATTTTAACGCCTCTTAAGAATTATGGTTGCTTAATTATCTCTGAAAAATGCGTGGTTACCCACATTTTTCTTTTTAGATTCCACTAATCCTTGCTAAGACCTGCCTTTTCCCCATAGTCAACCTTTGAGAAAATACCTCTGTATTAGGAGGCACCGTCCTTCAGCCTTTGGACCATTGCTGTACCATCGATAATGATAACTCTTTTTCCAATGAAGATTTCGCTGTTTTCCTCAGGGAGCCATCAGGCTGCATTTTCATATGAAAGTCTTTGAACTAATTTACAGAAAAAAATATTTTCAAAATAGTACTTTAGGTTTTAGAGGACCAAATAATCCATCTTTTTAGTTGCAAAGGATAGCGGCAAACCATATGGGCCTAGGTCAATCTCTGCTAACAAAATCCCTTCAAAATGTTCTTAGAATTATTGTATGTAAAGATTGTTTATCGAGGCCTTTTGCTAACAAGAAAAGCAAGAAAATAGCAGGAGAATCAGGCGAAAAAACAAGAGAATTACATTACCTGACATGTATTGGTTACCCATAATGCATAACAAATCAGGCAGATCATTTTATTTTTTTAATAATGTGCTAAAAAGCACGTTTTCAATATAAACACTGCAAAAATATTTATAACCACATCTTCTGTCTGTTTTTTTTTTTGTTTGCTATCGAAGACCTCGAAATTAATCTGTATTTGGGATGTAATTTTTTTGAGCCTCGTTTTCATGTCAGAGGGTAATTTTTGAGATTTTTAGTTTTAAATTAAAACAGACCCT
The DNA here is from genome assembly GCA_964030785.1 of Siderastrea siderea. NCBI lineage: Eukaryota > Metazoa > Cnidaria > Anthozoa > Scleractinia > Rhizangiidae > Siderastrea > Siderastrea siderea. The sequence continues at coordinate 41,454,413 of OZ034977.1, read as the reverse complement.
AAAATTACCCAGTGGGGATGGCTATCACAATTTTTTCCCAATAATTCCGTACATTCTTCAAAATGACACTACTCATAATTTGTCCCTAAAACTGGGAAGAAAATTTGGTCTGGCCCATGGACTATATACCTTACTTCCCAAAGTTTCGGCATACACTGTATTATGCATTGCTACAGAATGCCATTGTCACTTTACATTTTTGTTCACTGGGGTTTTAATTAAACTATTTTTATGCATTAAAATGTATTTTTCAGCACAATTTTGCACTCAGAATTCATGGTTTCTTGGTCAACAAAAGATCACCAGGCAAGACTCTGGGATAACATTAAAATATTTTTTTGCTTAGGAGTGGATGTATTAACAAAGCAACAGATGAAAATTCTCTTATTTTATCATCCTGGGTCTCATCTGTCAACTATCCACTGTCCAAGGACCCAATGGACTCTTGGTACCAGACCGTGTGGAGCAACATTGCCAAATTCAAACACAGCTGTAAATACCTTCAAAACTAAAATGTGCACATGCTGTTGTGGCTTCTTGCTGTAACGTGGAGTCATTGAATGCAGTCACAATGAAGAACAGAAACAAACCTGGAAAAAAAAAGAGATAAATCAGTGGATGAATAAAGTTGCAGTGCTACAATCATGTGTATTGCTACAGAATACCACTGACACTACAAGCCGGTCGAGGCTTGATTTTAGTGTATGCATTAACAGTCCCCATTTACCCGGGAAAACTACACAAGTTTGATTTAAAACATTTTTTAAAGCCCAATTTTTGTAATCAGTTTTCACATGTTCCTTATTGTACCTCAATTGTGAAAAAATCTGTCAAATAAAGTTGTTGTTTTTAGTGCAGAATCAAAAACAGACTTCATGCTTTTAATATCTAATAAGAGTTACTTGTAGCCGTTTGGGGAAAGAAATACCGGTAACTTGATCGCCTGTGGCAGATACAGTCGAAGCTCTCGTAAGCGACCACCTAATGAGTTCAGAAAAGTGGTCATATTTACTAGAGCTGTCCGCTTACGAGGATGGGCTCTTGTAAGCGACCATGTTATAAAAAATAGAGGGTGGTCGCTCATAAGCACTTTAAGCAGCAAGTTTGGAACAAGTTATTGGTTTAACCAATAGTATTGCAGCAATAATATTTTAAAATAGTTTATTATTGCCTATCACAAAAGAGGTTTGCATATGTATAAGTCAACAAACCATTAGTGCTTAGCCATGTACTACTCTAAATTTGATTAAGAAAGGAATGTTTTTACAAATGGTGGTTGTAACTAGAGCTGGTCGCTTACAAGAGTGGTCGCAAGGAGAGCTTCGCCTGTACCTGGGATTGTTGATTTTGCTGGCCATCTTAATTGCACGAGATGTTTTTAAAATTGTTTGTATCTTAACATATTTTTTACATACTATTTACATAATTACACTTCATCTTTTATTGGCAACCAACGGTGGTGAAAACTCATTTGTTTCGATTTGCTCTTGGTGGTATTCAATGGCTATGTGAAGTAAAGAAGTAAAAACAATACTAACAGCCAATGAAAAAATTTATATTTTTTTCAATTATCCATAGACGTAGTTATCCGCTGACTTAGGATTCTGTGGACTCTAGATATGAGACTGTGCCAACAATTTTGTACACAGCCATCACTACCTTGAATACTTGCATATGTATACAGTTATGTATTACATGTACTATGATGGCCTCTGCCTGAAGCTTGGAGTCGTTTTCAGCACTGCCAATGTTACCACAGTGACTGTTTATTCAGCAACAAGCCTGAAAAATTAAAGATACCTCATCCGGGATAAAGTTGCAGTGCTGAAGATATACAGTCAACTCCCGCTATTACGGACACTATCGGGTTCAACATTTAATGTCTGTAATAGAGAGAGTCCGTAACAGTGGGAGTTGTTTCCAGCAATTCTTATCCTTCAGGACTTCAGCTCTTATCTGTAATAACGGGGTGTCCGTAATAGCGACCTGTCCGCAAGGCGGGAGTTGACTGCGTTATGCATTGCTAAAGAATGCCATGGTTACCTTTCATTTTTGTTTTGGTTTTAATTCCACTATTTTCATGCATAAGAATTATCTGTCCAGGCTAAAATGAATGATTAGCACAAATTCGCATCCAGAATCCATGGTTCCTTGGTCAACAAAAGGTCACCAAGCAAGACTATTCGATAATTTAAAAATATGTTTTTTTTTTCTCAAGAGTGGCTGTTTGCATTAACAAACTACAAAGAATCCGATAAAAATTGTCTTTTTAATTATCATCCTGGGCCTAATGCCTGGCAACTATCCTGCTTACCAAGGACCCGGTAAACTCACAGTACAAGATTGTGTCTAGCAACAATACTAATTTAAACAAAGCTGTAAATACCTTGAGTACTACTGTGCATGTATGAGCACATGTTACTTCTTGTCATAGAGCCACCATAAGTAGTGATAATGAAGAACAGAAACAAATCTGAAAAAGAAGAATAAAATCAACAGTATACGTCAACAATAAAGTCAATAAACAACTTTTACAACAACACTGTGTCTATGTCTACAAGTTCGTGTCTACGTGGCCTTATAACTGGAGCTATTCTTTTACATGACATCTTTCCCCAGCAGGCAGGCAAAATGTCCCAAACATATTTGACTCCAATGCCTTCTAAAGACTGTGTCACACTTGGTAATATGACATGCAATTTGTCTAGCAGTGGCTAAAACCTGTGCTGCAAAGCTGCATGACAATTTGCAGGAACAATTGCAACATGCAACACTTGAAAACTTGTTGCAACATTGCTGCAATCACTGTAAAAAGTGAAATAGATACTTAGCTTTTCACGACAACTCCAGCAACAGTGCTGCAAGTGCTGCACAGAGTAACATGTATCCTGAAACCTCTCTTAAAACACAACGTTTTCAGTCACTGCCAGACAAATTGCACTAAACATTACCAAGTGTAACACTGTCTTTAAAAACAATGGTTACAAGTGGTTTGATTTGTTCAAGTCGTGATATGGTATTTTTCAGTGAAATAAAATGAAGTGTTACTAGCTTGTTGTTGCATCTCATTAAGGCAGGGACCCACTCAGCTCGTACGAGTTGTACGACTCGTTTAAGTGGTGAAACTGCATCTCATGAAGAAAGGCAGGGGCCCAGTCAACTCGTACGAGTCGTTCAACTCGTTCAAGTGGTGAAACTGCATCTCATTAAGAAAGGCAGGGGCCCAGTCAACTCGTACGAGTCGTGCAACTCGTTCAAGTGGTGAAACTGCATCTCATTAAGAAAGGCAGGGGCCCAGTCAACTCGTACGAGTCGATAATGGGTTTGAAACGAGATAGAAGGTGGTAACGTGTCTATTACTCGTTCTATAAGCATTGCGCAAACTGATAATAGATTTCCAAAAGCGAACTGTTATGTCAATTACTGCTTCTATTGAAGCATTGTGAAACTGGGGCCTCATTATTTAAGTGTATGTATGAAGCGAGCAAGATACACGAAAGACATACATCGAAGCGAGATAGAAGGCGGTAATATGTAATATGTCTATTACTCGTTCTATAAGCATTGTGCAAACTGATTACAGAGTTTTAAAAGCGAACTGTTATGTTAATTACTGCTTCTATTGAAGCATTGTGAAACTGGCCAAGGGAAGACAACTATGATTTTGCTTCGTTATTTAGGCGTACATAAGAGGCGAGCGAGATACATGAAAGAATTATGTTCGAAGTGAGGTAGAAGGCGGTAATATATCTGTTACTCATTCTATAAGGGTCGCGCAAACCGATAATAGCTTTCTAAAAGGGGACTGTTATATCGATCACTCCCTCCAATGCCCGGGGGGGAGGGGGGCACTCAACAAAGTTTTATACGGGGAGGCTCCGCCCCGAGGTCCAACCCCTTATCCTTTTATATACCATTTTTGACAGAAAAGGTACCCCTTTCGTATACCTTCCATTGAAAAATGGTACCCCTTTCACATACCTACTTAAGAACACTGCATCCCCTTTCTAAACCCTTGGAAGGAAGTCTTCTTGTCGTTTTCATGTAGCGTTAAAATGATACAGTCATAAGGTGCGTCTACTTGAAATATTTCAATTAAAGGCCCTTTTAAATACCTAAATGACAGATTTCCCTACCCTTTCATACACTTCAGCTCGTGAAATCCCTACCCTTGAAGGTTGAAAAAGGTACCCCTTTCGGGCAGAGCCTCCCCGTATAGGCCATTATAGGGAGTACCTCCCCGGGCTCCAATGAAGCATTGTGAAACTGGCCAAGGGAAGGTAACTATGATTTTGCCTCGTTATTTAAGCGTCGAAACGAAGCGAGCAAGATACACGAAAGACATATTCACGAAGCAAGCCAGGTACATGAAATAAAAGACGAAAATGAATTCCCAATATTACTTTATGTTTGAAATAAAATCTAACACCTTTCTCAAATATTCAAACAGAGCGACTTTACTCTTTTTACAAACATCGCTCTATAATTACAGCTCCAACAACATGGCTGATAACTTTCCTTCCGGTCCTAATCGATTCTTCGGATCAACAATATTATGTATATTAAAGTCATTTTACTTCACCTCTGAAATAGCCAATAAACTACAGTTTTACATACTATGAACACTAATTCCAGTGTTTTCTTTGGTTCAACTTCGACTATGAAACACCGTTACGACAAGTCAGTCTAAACGCATTTTAAAGTCCACTTCACAATCATACATAAAGGGTGGAATCATTTGGAGCATACGCATATAGGTGTCGCTTTAGCACATGGGAATTTTCTTTAGTTTTTTAGCCAAAAAACAACAGAAAATTCACACGTGCCAAAGCGACAGCTACATGTGTATGCTGCAAATGATTCCACCCAAAACTTACGACGAAACCCTTGGGTAACGAGTGTAATAGTACCGCGCGACTACGTAAACACCATTCCGATGCCTCCACTACGACCAAACTGAATAGCACGCCACCCGCATCACACCACTAAATAAAACATGACAGTGCATGTTTTAAAACCTGATACCAAAGTTTCCCTGACATTTCAGAATCATACACAACACAATGAACACTCTACTGACACATTTATTTCATAATGCTTCTTCCCATTTCCGTTCGATATACCATAAAATTATTCTAATCAGATCAAACTGTAATTTCTGCTATTAGACTGCAGAGTAGACTTTTATTTCTGTTACACACTCATGGAAAAGATACTAAATGCTAAAGCCTGAATTCCCACACGCCCGACAAACTACCGCGAACTGTTTTCATCCTATAAATAAGTAACAAACCGTACGTATGCAAATTTTAAAGACCGACTTTCACTATTTAATTCCATTCAAAACTGCAAAACTTAACTAAACTGGCTCACGTAACGCATGTAACCAACTGTATGGTGATCGTCGAGTTGACTTCGACCCTTTCACAATGTGATGCGGTTTTACCAGTTCTAAAAGAAGTTAAAGTCTTACAAGTTGTTTTAACTCTCTTCAAATTCAAAGTGTCGATAATGAGATACAGTTTCACCAGTTGCACCACTTGAATGGGTCGAACCAGTTGAAAGGACCCCCTTCCTCACAGCCCTACCGTACTGTAAGTATGGGTAATGATATGCAATTTCACCACTTGAATGACTTGAACGAGTCGTACCAGTTGAAAGGACCCCCTTCCTCACAGCTCTACGGGACTGTAAGTAAGAGTAACGATATGCAATTTCACCACTTGAACGAGTCGTACCACTTGAAAGGACCCCCTTCCTCACAGCTCTACCGAACTGTAAGAGTAATGATATGCAATTTCACCAGTTGAATGACTTGAACGAGTCGTACCAGTTGAAAGGACCCCCTTCCTCACAGCTCTACCGAACTGTAAGAGTAATGATATGCAATTTCACCAGTTGAATGACTTGAACGAGTCGTACCACTTGAAAGGACCCCCTTCCTCACAGCTCTACCGAACTGTAAGAGTAATGATATGCAATTTCACCAGTTGAATGACTTGAACGAGTCGTACCAGTTGAAAGGACCCCCTTCCTCACAGCTCTACAGGACTGTAAGTAAGAGTAACGATATGCAATTTCACCACTTGAACGAGTCGTACCACTTGAAAGGACCCCCTTCCTCACAGCTCTACCGAACTGTAAGTAAGAGTAATGATATGCAATTTCACCAGTTGAATGACTTGAACGAGTCGTACCAGTTGAAAGGACCCCCTTCCTCACAGCTCTACAGGACTGTAAGTAAGAGTAACGATATGCAATTTCACCACTTGAACGAGTCGTACCACTTGAAAGGACCCCCTTCCTCACAGCTCTACCGAACTGTAAGTAAGAGTAATGATATGCAATTTCACCAGTTGAATGACTTGAACGAGTCGTACCACTTGAAAGGACCCCCTTCCTCACAGTTCTACCGAACTGTAAGTAAGGGTAATGATATGCAATTTCACCACTTGAATGACTTGAACGAGTCGTACCAGTTGAAAGGACCCCCTTCCTCACAGCTCTACGGGACTGTAAGTAAGAGTAACGATATGCAATTTCACCACTTGAACGAGTCACTACCAGGAGCAAACATGTGAAAAACCATGTGAAATAGTGTGTGAAAAAGTGGTAATTTTCACATGGTATTCACATGTTTTTCACACTTATTTCACATGAAATTCCACATGCATGTGAAATTTTGCCACGTGAAAGGCATGTGAAAACAATGTGAAAAAGGGTGTGAAAAATGTTATCCCTTTCACACAGTGTTTCACATGCTCTATCAGACAAGTTCACACACCAAACATGTGAAATACCGTGTGAAATGATGGTTGTTTTCACACAGTTTTCATACGTTTTTCACCTGATAATTTCATATGCACATGTGAAATTTTACCATGTGAAAGGCATGTGAAAAGAATGTGAAAGACGTGAAAAAAATTACCTTTTCACACAGTGTTTCACATGCTCTGTCAGAGAAGAAAGATAGGAAAACTTTCATTATCCTAGTATGGAATTTTCTGGGATACTACCAATGCGACACAAGATCTTGGCATCCTACCTAGCTATAGATTTCATATGTACAATAACAGCAAAATATAACAGGATACAAGAAAATACTGAACATGAAATTAATTTCACAGTGCATTTTTATTTATTGTAAATTCTTTTTTTGTTACACGTAGCAGCTGCTATATAATAGAAACTTGCATGGATCAATTCCCAAAAACTGTAGTGACCATTTGTCAGTCAAAAAGAAAACATAAGTTTCTACTTGTGTTGTCAGAATTGCAACTGTAATTTCCAACATTATTTTGTATCTTAAATTGTTTGTTCTACACTTAGCTGAGATGAACTGGACAGGGGTTTGATGTCTGTTCATGCTGTTGGAAAGCTTTTGTAATCATTCAGCTGGTGTGCAAAACTGCAGTAGCTGCAACAGAACAAAACATAAATACTTAAATATCTGTTCTTGTTATATAATCTTAAATCCATGCCAGCATTTAAAGTAATCTAGCTCACTAACCGCTTTTAAATCAAGATTGATTAGTTTTAATAACAACAGACAATCCCAATTCTCTACGAGTGCTAAAAGTTCAGTAAGCTTGACTATGTAGTTTTGTGGCATGTAGTTTTTCTAGTTCACTGTGAAACTGTTTGTTCAAAATTTAAAATTTGGAAGGACTCTAATTGGCAAAAATGTTCTCAGTTGTTCTCACAAGAGTGTCTGAGAGTGAAGCTTAAAACTGCATTTCTACCTAAGAGAGAGCAAGCTACAACTAGCTGTGCATAAGCCAACTGTGTTTCCGTTTGAAGCATTAAAACTTTGAGCAAAGATCTGATACATTTACTCTTTTACCTACCTAGTTTTCTTCGGATTGTCCACGATGCATTTTGTTTATTCTTCATGTTCTCTGATCGATCCAAGCATCTATTTCCTTCCAACATTCGATGAATTTGCGCCAAAGAAACGAACTTTTGAGTAGAACAGAGCCTGCTCTGTAGGCCAAAACTGCTGACCGATGGCTCACTCTCCCCAGGTTTACTCGTTCAAGTGATAGTGGCTGTTGATGTCTTTTAGAAAGCAGCAAGGAATCGCTTAACTTGAAGAAGTCCAAGGGAAGTTTGGGGAAATTTTCTTTCTCTAAAGGTTTGAATTAAATGGATTTCTTTTTGAAAAGTGGAACTTAAGGCTAGGATCAGAACAATATTTATTACTCATTTGCACAAGAGCCTGTAATCTTCCCTCCGTAAACTTCAAATCAAAAATAGAAAGTTTTGGCAAAGAAACTTTGATTATAACAAAAAAACTCAATAAATGGAGCATTAAGTTAAACTTTAATGGACTAACTGTTTGTGAAAAACTTGTCTTATGTGAATTGAGGCATTTTTAATGGGTATATTTCACACTTATTTTCACATGGTTTAAAGACGAAAAAATTCACACGTATTTCACACTTATTTTCACATGACTTACAACATAAAAAATTCACACCCCATTTTTCACATGCATTTTTCACATGGCTTACACCATAAAAATTTCACACCCCACTTTTCACATGGATTTTTCACACGATAGAACAACACTGTTTTTTTCACACTATTTTTTCACGTGTTAATTTGAAAGTGTTCTTATTTCACACACTAAGAAAGAAGTTCACATGCATGTGAAACTTCAATTCTGTGTGTGAAACTTATTTCACACACAGAATTTCACGTGCTTAATATATTTCACATGCATTTCACATGCATTTCACATATATTTCACACGTTTGCTCCTGGTAGTGAGTCGTACCACTTGAAAGGACCCCCTTCCTCACAACTCTATCGTACTATAAGAGTAATGATATGCAATTTCACCACTTGAACGACTTGAACGAGTCGTACCAGTTGAAAGGACCCCCTTTCTCACAGCTCTACGGGACTGTAAGTAAGAGTAACGATATGCAATTTCACCACTTGAACGAGTCGTACCACTTGAAAGGACCCCCTTCCTCACAACTCTATCGTACTATAAGAGTAATGATATGCAATTTCACCACTTGAACGAGTCGTACCAGTTGAAAGGACCCCCTTTCTCACAGCTCTACGGGACTGTAAGTAAGAGTAACGATATGCAATTTCACCACTTGAACGAGTCGTACCACTTGAAAGGACCCCCTTCCTCACAGCTCTACCGAACTGTAAGAGTAATGATATGCAATTTCACCAGTTGAATGACTTGAACGAGTCGTACCAGTTGAAAGGACCCCCTTCCTCACAGCTCTACCGAACTGTAAGAGTAATGATATGCAATTTCACCAGTTGAATGACTTGAACGAGTCGTACCACTTGAAAGGACCCCCTTCCTCACAGCTCTACCGAACTGTAAGAGTAATGATATGCAATTTCACCAGTTGAATGACTTGAACGAGTCGTACCAGTTGAAAGGACCCCCTTCCTCACAGCTCTACCGAACTGTAAGAGTAATGATATGCAATTTCACCACTTGAACGAGTCGTACCACTTGAAAGGACCCCCTTCCTCACAACTCTATCGTACTATAAGAGTAATGATATGCAATTTCACCACTTGAACGACTTGAACGAGTCGTACCAGTTGAAAGGACCCCCTTTCTCACAGCTCTACGGGACTGTAAGTAAGAGTAACGATATGCAATTTCACCACTTGAACGAGTCGTACCACTTGAAAGGACCCCCTTCCTCACAGCTCTACCGAACTGTAAGAGTAATGATATGCAATTTCACCAGTTGAATGACTTGAACGAGTCGTACCAGTTGAAAGGACCCCCTTCCTCACAGCTCTACCGAACTGTAAGAGTAATGATATGCAATTTCACCAGTTGAATGACTTGAACGAGTCGTACCAGTTGAAAGGACCCCCTTCCTCACAGCTCTACCGAACTGTAAGAGTAATGATATGCAATTTCACCAGTTGAATGACTTGAACGAGTCGTACCACTTGAAAGGACCCCCTTCCTCACAGCTCTACCGAACTGTAAGAGTAATGATATGCAATTTCACCAGTTGAATGACTTGAACGAGTCGTACCAGTTGAAAGGACCCCCTTCCTCACAGCTCTACAGGACTGTAAGTAAGAGTAACGATATGCAATTTCACCACTTGAACGAGTCGTACCACTTGAAAGGACCCCCTTCCTCACAGCTCTACCGAACTGTAAGTAAGAGTAATGATATGCAATTTCACCAGTTGAATGACTTGAACGAGTCGTACCAGTTGAAAGGACCCCCTTCCTCACAGCTCTACAGGACTGTAAGTAAGAGTAACGATATGCAATTTCACCACTTGAACGAGTCGTACCACTTGAAAGGACCCCCTTCCTCACAGCTCTACCGAACTGTAAGTAAGAGTAATGATATGCAATTTCACCAGTTGAATGACTTGAACGAGTCGTACCACTTGAAAGGACCCCCTTCCTCACAGTTCTACCGAACTGTAAGTAAGGGTAATGATATGCAATTTCACCACTTGAATGACTTGAACGAGTCGTACCAGTTGAAAGGACCCCCTTCCTCACAGCTCTACGGGACTGTAAGTAAGAGTAACGATATGCAATTTCACCACTTGAACGAGTCGTACCACTTGAAAGGACCCCCTTCCTCACAACTCTATCGTACTATAAGAGTAATGATATGCAATTTCACCACTTGAACGACTTGAACGAGTCGTACCAGTTGAAAGGACCCCCTTTCTCACAGCTCTACGGGACTGTAAGTAAGAGTAACGATATGCAATTTCACCACTTGAACGAGTCGTACCACTTGAAAGGACCCCCTTCCTCACAACTCTATCGTACTATAAGAGTAATGATATGCAATTTCACCACTTGAACGACTTGAACGAGTCGTACCAGTTGAAAGGACCCCCTTTCTCACAGCTCTACGGGACTGTAAGTAAGAGTAACGATATGCAATTTCACCACTTGAACGAGTCGTACCACTTGAAAGGACCCCCTTCCTCACAACTCTATCGTACTATAAGAGTAATGATATGCAATTTCACCACTTGAACGACTTGAACGAGTCGTACCAGTTGAAAGGACCCCCTTTCTCACAGCTCTACGGGACTGTAAGTAAGAGTAACGATATGCAATTTCACCACTTGAACGAGTCGTACCACTTGAAAGGACCCCCTTCCTCACAACTCTATCGTACTATAAGAGTAATGATATGCAATTTCACCACTTGAACGACTTGAACGAGTCGTACCACTTGAAAGGACCCCCTTCCTCACCGCTCTACCGTACTGTAAGTAAGTGTAATGATATGCAATTTCACCATTTGAACGACTTGAACAAGTCGTACCACTCGAAAGGACCCCCTTCCTCACAACTCTACTGTACTATAAGTAAAAGTAATGATATGTAATTTCACCACTTGATTTCACCAGTTGCACCACTCGTACAAATCGTACGAGTTGACTAGAACCCTTCCTTAAAACAACGCTCAAATTCTAAGTGTCTATAATGTATGCCAAGGCACCAATAAATGCTTCATGTTGTTTCACTGAAATGTCTCACATTCACCACTTTACCACTCATACAACTCGTACCAGTTGCACCACTTGAATCACCACTTTCACGACTTGAACAAGTGGTGAGTATTGGACAACCCTCAAGTCACTGAGAGTCTCAGCTGTGGGAAACAGCAAAATATTTCAATATTTTCAAACGTGGCCCTAATTATTTTTATTTTAACCCTCGGACGAACAAGGGGTGGAGGCAACTCCCAAAAGTTTGTCTTGAATTTTTTCAAGATGAGTTTTTATCAACACTTGTTGAAATGTGTGTAAATAATATATTATATTATTTACACACATTTCGACACAAGTTCAGTTATGAGTTCAGTTATCAACACTTGTTGAAATGTGTGTAAATAATATATTATATTATTTACACACATTTCGACACAAGTTCAGTTATGAGATATGACGTCATAAGTAGTAGGTGGTCAAGCCATTTTTGAATAAAATACATGTTTTCTACCTTTTTTCCCATGTAACAATTTCACAAAATTCGACAAAAAGCAGGAAAGTGTTTAATTATGTCATACCATATCTTCTTGATTAAACTCAGCCTCGTAGATGCAGCGTTTATTCTAATCTGAATCCGGTGTTTATCTGTAAAATTTTTTCACAGTTTTTGTCAGCATTTTACTTTTTGTCACCAGCACTGATAGTTCATTGAATTAGTATATGTAATCGCATGAGGCCGAGTAGAATTAAGGATAAATTTTCACGCGTATTTTAAAAGTTTTCACAAAATTGCCCGAGTCGCGTAGCGACGAGGGCAATTTGTGAAAACGAATTGAAAGAATTGAAACGAACAAGGGGTGGAGGCAACTCCCAAAAGTTTGTCTTGAATTTTTTCAAGATGAGTTTTTATCAACACTTGTTGAAATGTGTGTAAATAATATATTATATTATTTACACACATTTCGACACAAGTTCAGTTATGAGTTCAGTTATCAACACTTGTTGAAATGTGTGTAAATAATATATTATATTATTTACACACATTTCGACACAAGTTCAGTTATGAGATATGACGTCATAAGTAGTAGGTGGTCAAGCCATTTTTGAATAAAATACATGTTTTCTACCTTTTTTCCCATGTAACAATTTCACAAAATTCGACAAAAAGCAGGAAAGTGTTTAATTATGTCATACCATATCTTCTTGATTAAACTCAGCCTCGTAGATGCAGCGTTTATTCTAATCCGAATCCGGTGTTTATCTGTAAAATTTTTTCACAGTTTTTGTCAGCATTTTACTTTTTGTCACCAGCACTGATAGTTCATTGAATTAGTATATGTAATCGCATGAGGCCGAGTAGAATTAAGGATAAATTTTCACGCGTATTTTAAAAGTTTTCACAAAATTGCCCGAGTCGCGTAGCGACGAGGGCAATTTGTGAAAACTTTGAAAATACAAGTGAAAATTTATTCTTAATTCTACGAGGGCTCAATGCGATTACTTGTTTATAACACAGAGGGCAAAATTTTCTGAAAACTTTTCATTGCACATCGAAACACAATCCGCCGCCGGCACTCAGAATAAACAATTCTCCACACAAGCAGTTTATTAAACTGCTACTCAGCGTCCAGAACAAAAAAAAAGGGCCTTTTATGCATATGTTCATCTTTTGAGATAATTACAATTCTAGTTCATTGACAAACTCGCACTCAAAACTCAAACTAAGTAAGCTTAAATTTATTTAAGCTTACCTGAGTTCCAAAGCAACCTCTCACTCGCTGAATTAACCAAGGTTTTCGGTAGTTTTAGAACAAATAACCATTTGCTGTTTCCTGTAAAACGTTCAGGTTCACCTTCTGGAATTTCTCTTCGAACTATCACCCGATTTCCATACCATTTTTGCCAACCAACTCGGTTAAATTTAAACTCTGAAACTATGGATGCGTTATTTTGGGACTATTCCGGAATAGGAATACTCGGAATAGACGGTATTTGTGTTCTTTTGGGAGCTATTCCGTTTTCGGAATGAACGGAATATCATTCCGTTCATTCTGCTCCCGATAGCAGAATGAACAGAATGAAAGGAATACGGTTTACTCGGAATAGACAGAATACGCGTTCTTTTGGGAAATTTTTGGCGGGAAATCCGACGCGGCCGCCCGCGCGTGTGCAGACATAGTGGTTCTCAGGTCACCTCCGCCATGGGTATTCCGTTTCCAGAATTGGCGTTCTTTTCGAAATTGAAATTCCGTGTATTCTGTTATTCCTAAACCGGAATAAGAATAACCAGAATAGTCCCAAAAGAATGCACCCTATATTTTTGTGTTGAACAACTCAAAATCCAATTCAAAACCTGCTTTTCGTTTCAAGACGCTTACAAAATGCAAATGGCGCGCTCTCGCGCTTAGCCAATCAAATGCGAGTATTTTTGGCGCTTGGCCAATCAGGAATTAGTAATTTTGCCCTCGTCCGAAAGAAAATTAAGAAAAAATGCCCCCTGTCTCAACCAATTAGCAATCAGTAATTTTGCCCTCTATGTTATAAACAACCAAACTTCAACAGAAACGTTGACAGGAAAAATATGTCACCAATTTTGTCTCAATCTCATTGAATCTGGTAAGTCACTAATAGCAACATTTGACAGGAACAGTGATTGAACTCTCCTCAACTTTATATTTCTTCATGAAACATGGGGGAAGGTATTGAAAACTGTACACAGGAAATGTATCGTTCAAGCAATTTAGAACAAGGTGGTGTCAAGTTTCCTATTGCTGTCCTTTGCTCCACTAGTTTACAAGTACAATTGTAAACGGTAGTTTTTACAACTTTACATCTGATTGTCAGTGGATAAATTCAAACAAATACAATGCTACGATACATAATTCTCAGTGTGACTTTGCCTATACGTCAGGGGGGGTTTAAACACCACCCCTCTACTCCTCGTCAATCAAACCATGCATTGGTGACTCCCACCAAGGTAGTGCTCATATACCCCCCACCAAGTTATAGGAACATCTGCCCACTAGCACCAAAACTATTTTGGAAATAGGGGAGACAGCTGTTTACAAATAGTCTTTTTTTAATTCGAAAAAGTCCTCTTTGTTTGAAAAGCCAATAATTTTTGGTTGGAGTATTAATATCCCAGGGGGTATGTGGGGTACAATATACAGAACTGCTCGAAAGTATTGGTGCATTTTCCGCGACACTGCTGCGGTGGAATCGCAGTTTGTATCTCTGGTTTGACCTCAGCAAAACCTTGTCTGACTTCTTTGAAACAGAGAGACAGAGAGAGAGTTAAGGGTCGTACAAAGTCCAATCAGGCTAACACTGAAACCCAAAAAGTCTAACATCCCAGAACAAAACCTACAAAAGTTCTTTTTTTGCCCAATAAAAGACATTAATTTAGTTTGTAAATGTAACTTATGCAATAATTGTTTGACATAAAATTGAGATCAGGCACGCTAGTCTTTTAGACCTATCAACTCTAGAAAAAGGCTTGCCAAAATCTTTCTACCCAAAAAAAGTTCACCAGAAAATGTCCCAGCCAAAAAAGTCCTATAATGCCAATTTCAAAACCAAAAGAGGCTTCTCACCTCCCTATTACTAAATAATATACCTGAGTTCCACACTGAGTTAATATCAATAGGTCACATCAACGATAACTTCGCTACAAGCCCTCCCATTCCCTCTCGACACAATCAAGCATAAATTTTACATAGAATATACAGGTACATGTAGAAGGGAACTCCTAGTCTCTTTTGAAACTGTGCAAACTGCAGCCCAAAAAAAATCCTGAAGAGACTCACTTTGAATTTGAATCTATAACCAGTACAAAGTCATGGTATTAGCTTTTCCACAAAGTTGTATTTGGAAAAATATCATGGTTTGTTTATAAATTAAAACCACCTTATTTCCGTTTCTTTCATGTGTTTCACTGTTTATCTTCATTCTTGACACAATAATTTTATGCATCTGACAAGAATTACAAACCTGTTTTATGCATCATTAGTGCCCACACTGACAAAATGGACGCACAATTCATCAAATGCATGTGATGCTTCTTTTATATTTAAATGTATCTTGTTAAAGGTGCACACGACTGTGAGACGAATGATACATCTTCCAAGATAAGCAAAGGCATTGCACGAAATATAGCACGCAATATGGTGCACAACATTGCTGGCAACACAGTTACTGTATCCATCTGCAGATACTGATATTGTGTAAAAACCTTTTAACCACAATTTGAACTGCTGTGTGTCCATAAGCTGCATTGATCCTGAGACACAACAAACAAAGAAGCACTGTGGTTCCCCATAACCCAACAAACCCCATTTGAGACCACGCAGTTCTCCATGACTCGCAAACAAAATGTGGTCTTGCGATACTACAAACAAGTCAGTGCAACGAAAGTTTAATTTACACCCCACATACATTTTATTGGGGACATAACTTATTGTTTAAAATGTATCAACAGAAAAATTAGGGACTGAGCCAATTTTTTACCAGAGCAACAGGAACCACAAGTAACTAGTTTATTTGTTTGGCCAAATAATTACCAGTGACAATACTGAACTAGTTAATAATTTCAAAGGCCTCACCTTCAAATGTTTTGTTCCGATTCTTGTTGTCCTTCGACACGTCACGTCCTTTCTTCTGCTTTCACTTCTGATTCACCGAATTATATATACATGTACCATGTCTGAAAAACAACAAACAAAATTTTCAATTCAAGATGTTAAAGAAGACCCCAGAACATAAGCTTGACTTTAAGAACAAAATTAGTTAAAACCTTGTAGCATCGTAGCATTAGGCAAACTTGTAGCATTATGTTGCTGAAGTGTTGGAGATGTAGTTTTTATTTCACAAGATTTTCAAGCAGTGTGCAACACTCCCTCCATGACAATACTACTTTCTTGTTTCTGTGACCACTTTTTCGTGCAACAAACAAACGCTTCATATTTTTAATCCAAAAAGCCACTGATTGAACCAACCAACAAACACGTTTTAAGATCCCCAACTTTTACTTTCTTTATCAATTTACCCCATTAAAACAACCATTCCACATGCCACATGTTCTAAATTACAAAAAAGGAATTTTCCCCGGGGGGGGGGGGTACTTCCTAGTAATAGGCTAATGGGGATGTGCCACTGGATGGGCTCGCATTTTCTCGACTGGATTGACTATAATGGGGTTGCATTTTTAATAGGAGCTAATAGAGTTACTAGAATGGGGTCGCACATTTGCAGGATTTCAGGGGTAAGTAAATTCCGGCAAGTAGGGATTTGGGGTATATTTGCCAAAAGTGATTAACATGGGGTCTATAATTATTTGGCTATAGAATAGACAATAATGGGGTAGGGTTTCGGAGAGGCCAGCGGCACATATCCAGCAAAAATTGACCCAAGTAGCCCCCCCCCCCGGGCAATTATAAGACTCACTGATTATATTTGACAATCAAAAAGTCATAACTATCTTTTCAAACAGTGTTTGGCAAGGTTCAAATTTATTTTGCTGCCTTATTTGTCCTTTTTTCTTCTGTTGATTTACTCTTTGGACCTTCTTCATTCCTGCAGGAGTACCATTTGGCACTCACTCTACCCCATTAATCTAACAGACATCCTGGAAATCCAGACAAATCTTATGGTCTGTCAGAGTTCAAACTATATTATGTCACAAAAGGAGCCACATTATTTTTTGTTTTCATTTGTTTGTATTTGTTGTTTGGCTGTTATAGTTATCTTTACAAATCAAAATGTACACACAAACTATGTCTTTCCATACAAACACTGTATTTCGTGCAATGTTTTCACCCTTGGGTACACCCCTAGGGCGACAAAAGCGCGAAATTCAAACTTCTCGCTGCCAAGTCCCGATTCCGAATTCAGTGATGTATAATTTTGAGAATGTTACAATCCATGAGCTACTTCAGCGGAATAGTTTTGCGATATTTTAAAAATTTTCTATTAAAGAACAATCGAGAGCGAGTTTTGCAATCTACTTGCGAGCGAAAATGCAAATTTTTTATGGCTTGTGCATGCAAGAGAAGTCTAACAGGTGCTCTTTCCCCTACTTTATCATATTTACCTATCAATACTTACTTATAAAATGTGTTTTTTACCTCGAAAATGACTAAAATACTCGCTACTTAATGATTTATGAAGCTCACCTCAAAACCGTTCATCGCCTGTCACGAAGGCTTGTTGATCTAAGCATCATGTTGCGACGATACAAACCAAAAAACCTGCAAAAAGACAACCTTGCCTTTCAGATTTCAAACGCCTCCAACACACGTTTCAGTCAAAAATGTAGGTTAAAAGGGATAATTTTTAAAGGCAAAAATGACCTCAGCAGAGACTTCTGAGTTCAGCGCAGCCATGTTTCTGTTTTGGTCGCATGGGATCTTGGGTACAAGCATGTAACACGCGAGAGCTACACGCGAGATAGAAAAATGTGACCGAGTCGGGAGGGGACCAAGCGGGGAGGGGAGGGGAGGGAGCACTGCATATAGTTCTTCAGAGACAAAGTATACTGGGAAAAAGAAAAAAAAGACTTTAAAATGGACAGAATGAATGCCGAATTAAACGCATAAACTTAAACATACCGCATTTCCTGTATTATTAGTATTATTATTATTATTATTATTATTATTATTATTATTATTATTATTATTATTATTATTATTATTATTATTAAGCTCAGGTTAAGCTTCCCTGTTGCAAAAGTAACTTAGAACTGGACGTTTATAAATTTTACAAGACTCAACCGGACAAAGCAAAGGTGTTGGATTCTGCTAAATCTAGTCAGCAAGGCCTGTAGAACTGGCGATTTTCCAGGCTATGGTTGCATGAAATGCGCATATGAGTATTTTTATAGAATATGCGCACTATAAGTGTTAAATATTATTATTATTATTATTATTATTATTATTATTATTATTATTATTATTATTATTATTATTATTATTATGATTGCGTTTACCTCAGGATTACTACATGTGCAAGGACTGCTAAGGCCTGTTGCATTGCTTACTTAGGCTTCCTGCGGCTTTAAACATCGTGCCATACTTACGCAAATATTTTTGTTTGACAATGGAGACTATGTTATGTGTGGGTTGTAACGGAGATTTTTAGATAAGGCTTGGCATTTTGTACACACGTAAAATCGGTAACGGGCCGAAGTGGAGGTTTATAAAACGGAAACTTATCGCCAGTTTTAATATGTGTGTAGGAGAAAAATATAGATCTCAATATGGTTTAATGGCCTTTCGTCTTCAAATCAACGCTAAAAAGGAAAGGATGCAACGTCTTTTTTTGATCGTTTTTAATTGTTTACGCGTGGACAGTAGAGAACTTGGAGTATAACTGTACCATTCAATCCGGATTTTGAATAGACTGCAAAACATCAGGGGTGGAAGCGGAATAAATTTGCTTTACTTATTCATTATTCCTTTTGCTTTTTTCCTGACTTATTCATCATTCCTTTTGCTAAGGGTATTCCTTATTCATTATTGCGCCCAGCTGCCATTCAGATTTTGTACTGCAACTCGTTCAGTTGCAATGCCTGTGCATGAAATAGGAGATAAATATTGAGACCGTTTACAAAATTTGAAGTGGCTGTAAATTGTTTTGTCCCATATCATATGGGAATAATGAGCATGGATTAACAGAAAAGTGCAATGTTATTAAGAACAAAGAAAAAATGCGTTGAATACACGTTAGCTCTTTTCAAGGTTTTCTTATTCTAAAACATCTCTGAATCAAGGCCCGTTTACGACTGTTTTTTTAACATGGAGCCTGTGAAGAGATAGGACCCACAATCCTGGTGCAGATCTAGGATTTAGTGAAAGGTGGTTCAAACAAACGCCAGGCGAATTAGATGGGAGTATCTAGGGGGCTCCGGGGGCATGCTCCCCTGGGAAATTTTGCCAAAGTTTCTAGTCCTCAGAAATGCGATTTCCACATTCTGAGGATCTTATGAAAGTGTTTTCATTGCTTTAAATTCTACTCACTTTTTGCGCTAGCTATATATATCCTAACTTCTATACCCAAAAAAAAATCTTTCAACAATCTGTAAAAATAACGTTTACCTTGTGTCAGCCATAGGAATGTCTTGAAGCTGGAATTTTTTTTTTCGCCCACTGTATGTGGCAAGAATTTTTTTGTCGACATTAGCTTTGCGCATGAATCTTTTCATTGTAAAAATCTGCTAGCAGGATTTTTTTCTCAATTACTCAACCCTTCTCCCCCGCAGAAGTCAAGGGGTCCGTCCCTTAAAACAATCAAATTCTAATAAGGAATCACCAATCATGAGAAAGTCGCCAGGAAAGACTTCCTACATTGTTTGTTTGTTTGTTGATAACAATTAGCGATAGGAACACGACGTTTCGACGACTAATTTTTATCTTAAAATGTTTTAAAACATCTTGTGTAATCAGATGTTTGTATTTTTGTGTATTTTTTTCGAAGGAGGTAAAATAAACGGTTAAAGAGCATTCTTGGTACGTTCATACATTCATCGTTGAGTGTTTCCCTGGAATTCAGCATAACATGTGCAGCACATACACCTCAAGCTTGAAGGTTGATTTGGTTTCTCTAACTTTTCAATGCTACTTATTGTTACACCTGGGTAGAGAGAAACAAAGTGGAGCAAATTTTCTTGTTTAAGGGCTTCTAAGGACCAAACGGGATGGCAGAGAGAGGGTCGAGCTACCGACCTTCAGATCACAAGACCAACACAATCTTGTTTCATGGAGGGATTGAATATACGTCTATGTGAAAGTTGGCACTAAATCGAGAGCTGAGCTCAAGAATGAAACGAAACAAACTGATCTCCATAATTTAACGAAAAATTCGTGTTGACAATGATGGCAAATCCGGACGCCAACCCTATCCCTCTCTTGGTCTCAACAAAAAAAGAAACAGTTTTCAGATTTTGCATGAAGCATTATTTAATTATCATTTCCTTCCGTCGACTTGTGAAAACGAATTTTTACAATAATCACTTATCCATAAGTGATGAAACGAGGCACACATATTTTGGCACACGTAAATATATAATATCGTTCTCCCTTTAACACATACCAGAAAATATTTGATCCAAAAAGTTAAAGCTTCTGAGAAAGCAAAAGAAATTGAGTTCTGACGTTTTCTATTAACTAGAAAAAAAAATGCAAAGAGATGAAAAACAAGCAGTACCACAGAAAAGACTGCTCAGTAGCTTTCCTTTGAATGGCCACACTTTAGGATTTCATCCAAAGACTCAAAAGTTAGAACCACCTAACAGCATAATAAACAGCACCACAGGAAAGTACTGCTCAGTAGCTTTCATTTGAATCGGTCACACTTAAGGATTTCATCCACAGACTCAAAAGTTAGAACCACCTTGTACAGCATATTAAACAGCACCAGAAGAAAGTGCTGCTCAGTAGCTTTCATTTGAATGGTCGCACTTTAGAATTTCATCCACAGACACAAAAGTTAGAATCACCTTGTACAGCATAATAAACAGCAACACAGGAAAGTACTGCTCAGTAGCTTTCATTTGAATGGTCACACTTTAGAATTTCATCCACAGACACAAAAGTTAGAATCACCTTGTACAGCATAATAAACAGCACCATAGGAAAGTACTGTTCAGTAGCTTTCATTTGAATGGTCACACTTTAGGATTTCATCCACAGACACAAAAGTTAGAACCACCTTGTACAGCATAATAAACAGCACCACAGGAAAGTACTGCTCAGTAGCTTTCATTTGAGTGGTCACACTTTAGAATTTCATCCACAGACTCAAAAGCCGGTTAGACCAGTTTTCATAGGCATAACAAATAGCAACACAGGGTGGTACTGCTCAGTAGCTTTCATTTGAGTGGTCACACTTGATGATTTCCTCCACAGTCTCCGAAAGTTAAACCACAGAAGGAAAAAGGATTAAATTACTACAAAGGTTCGTTTTTTTGCCATGGGACCTACTAAAAGCGAGAACATCATGAATGAAATCTAAGGACTTCTAGCTAGACCGATTTTGTCACGGTGATCGAAATAATTTAACGCTTCCACGCTCCGCGAATATAAATTTAAAATATGGCTATGGTCATCTATCTTGGAATCGTCTAAATGCATTAAATATTAGGTCTCAATTTTGAAAACACTTACATCGTTATCTTTGTCGTGTAGTTAACTGACACCTGGGCCTGGTTTAAGTGCGAATTTTCTGCAACCACTTCTTTTGTTCTGGAGGATTTTCTTGCACGGTATCACGGATATCTCGGCCGAAGACGGATTTTTGAGTATAGGAAACACAAAGAGAGCAGAAGGAAATCCTTCGGAACAAAGGGAACTGTTGCAAAAAAATTCAATTTAATCTTAAATTACTTTATGCAACCGGGCCCTGATGCCTACTCTAAATCACAATTTTTTGTGTCGTCCAGATCTAAAGCATGATTTCGCAACAGTTAAGAGGACACCTTAATATACTACCGTGTGACACTAGAGAAACTCTTGCGGTTCTAAATTTTGCGATTTTTGCGTTTTTTTTTTTCATGATCCGCAGAAAAAAGTTCCCACCAAAAAAAATCCCCCCCCCCCCAAAAAAAATTTTTTTTTCGCCGCACAAATTAACTCCACCTTGGAAATTATGTACAAACATCGCCTTTTACATGTAATGCATGTATTAAAATCATGTTGGTTCACAAACAAAACGAAATTAGAAACAAAACATTCAGAATTAAAACGATGAAATTACGGTCGGTACACTACAAGTATTTAGCTTTCAAAAGCTTGGAGCGATTGCAAGAATACCCCGCATCTCTAACTACACGGCGCAGCCGGCTACACGTCTACACGGATACACCGTCATAATTTATTCATAGCTCTGGAAAGTTGGGCTAGGCGGCTACACTGTCCTAATTTATTCTTTCAAAGTTTTCTGCAAAGTTCGAGAAAATGGGTCCAGTGTAAAAACACTGTCATCAAATAGCCATGTTTCTACTCAGGGGCGCCGTTTTTATTAGAAGAAGTCTGACCGTGACATTATCATCTATTTTATAAAGAGCGAAAAGTTACAGTAGGTAAAACAGCAACGTCATGAAAACGATGTCAATGCAAGAATGAAACTTGCATTTAGAACGAGGCATAGACATACTATATCTCACTCTAGTTTAAAAAGAACGATTTTTTTTCACTGGTCGGCTATTCTCAAGTTAGTGGACATACATTTATTCATATTTCCTACCTAAACACCAACATGCAGTCATGCATAGAAGGAGCATACGTGTGCAAAGTTGAGAGATTCCTCATAAATATTGTCTATTTTAAAAGCTATCAGTCATCGATTAAAATAAAAATTCTGAAAGAATTGCTCGATTTGGCTACACTATAACAAAACCTTGATGAAACCGTTGCTATATTTTTTTATGGGAAAAATACACGAAGCAGCTAGCGAACTCGTAGACGCGTAGCCACCAGAAAATCATTTGTTCCCAGTCCTTTAATTTGTAGCCGATCCTTTCATATCCAGCGCTTGCTCCGACGGTGTAGCCATTTTCGGTGGCTGTGCCGAACAGTTTGAGTTAATTGCGGGGTATTCTGCAATCTAGTCAAAAACTTTAAAGAAAAGGATCGTCTGAAGGTATTCCATTGATTAACTGATTAACGTGTTATACATCTACATGTTGCTCACCTGTATTTGATTGTTCGTTGTACTCAAAAAAAGAGAATGTTATAATTCCAAATACTGTAGAAGCCGGCAACTTCCTGAAAATCGCAAAAACTAATTACCAGCAAGAAAAAACAGTTCAGTTTCCCAATCGCAATAATTAGCTCCTGAAAACACAAAAAATGGCCCATTCGCAAAATTAAACTCCCGCAAAAATTTTATCCTAGACGGTATGTAGACACAGAGACCAGCTTATTCTTTTTTGTCCAACGACTTTCATGCAAGTGAACACAACTGTAAACCTTAAATCCACGGTATTGACCAACATGCAGAAGACCAATGTTTAACTGAAAACTTTCTACCTATTTGTAACAAGTTTGAGTGGGCCAACGATGAAAATGAAAGCCTTGATCAATTCATGAGAAATGTCTTAAAGAAAACCCTATTCTGTGCGGTGTTGAAACGGTGAGGGAAAAATTCTTCTTCTTGGTGGGTCACGATCTGATTAAAGAAAAGGATATTTTGTTTCAAATGTGTTTTTTTTATTAAACCTGATAAGTCAATCAAAATCAGTCTCAAGCGAGCAAGTGAGTAAGATTTGTCATGATAAACGATTTTAGATAGTTTAGTTAAAGGATTGGAGTAACGAAGATGGATCGAAGATTTCTGAAAGTCGACAATTGCTCGTAATTAAAAAGGACAAACAATCATCTCCAAAAGTGACGTGAACAAGCCTCTTAACTGCTATGTACATGTGAAACTTCTGCATCGTCTTGGACGATTGGGAGATGAAATTCGGGGGCTGAAGAAGAATAACGGACTGAAAAGAAGGAAGATGCAGTGATGTAATGGTAAGGCCTCGGGTTTTTTTAAGAATAATGGAATAATCGATTTTTCTTGGAATAATGGAATAATAGATTTCCCTCTCACAGCGTGATTTTGTATTTGTTTAGGGAGTGAAATAAAAGACTTCGCGCGACTCAAAAGAACATATGTGAATATTTACCATCAGGAGTCCATGTTACACTTCATCCCTGGATATCCCGTGTTAATCTTGTGTGCAGGTCACCAAGGAACCAACCAGGTTGAGGTAACGAGGGATTGATGGCCCTACATAACTTGCACAATTATCATAAGTCGGTGAAGTATGATCGTCCGGCTGAGTGAAGTTCTGAGAGGAACTGTTCGTGATGACATTGACTGACGCTGCCGGCGACAACCTCAGCGGAAGTCATCGTCAGAGTCAAGTGAATTGTGAATCGTCAGTAGATGTTACAAGTGTCTAGACGTTGTCCTGATTGGTCGACGAACTCACGATGTTATTGGTCGTCTGTCAGTTAAGCCGTGATGTAAAACGTGATTGGTGCTTTTCGATCCGTCTTTTGTTAGTCAATTGTCCGTTGGTCTAATGTTAGTAAAATTAGCCGCTTTGTCTATTGTTTGTCGGTTTCGTCAATAAGTCGTTTGCAAAGTGTAGGTATAAGAAAAGTTACACCATGTTATCTTTGATACTGGTATAAGTACAGCTGTAGGGATAAATCATACCAGTATGACGTTCTGGGACGAGACTTTTAACCTTGATCAGCATATTTGCTTTGCTCCTGTATAGCTACTTCCTAAGCCTTCACATTTAGTTCATTTAAGTTACATAATTTTATTCAGAACGTTGCTTTTGTGCTTGAACTGGTGTCAGGTGTGGTACAGCGCCGCAAATGATCCCGAGACCGCAAATGATCCCCGACCGCAAATGATCCCCAAATAGGACCGCAAATGATCCCAGAATCGCACGTGATCCCCACTGCGGACCGCAAATGATCCCGCTAAATAATAGGAATAGAGTGGATAAGAGAACGGCGATGACATTGTAAAGGCGTGGACTCTGGAATGGCGTGGACAGAGGCATGGTGATGTCTATGGAATAATGTGGATACTGGAGCTTTTGTCTTTATTATTCCTCAAAGCACGTCTTAGCCCCATAAATCATGACTTAGATATTTTATTTCGAGGCCAAAAAAAATTAAAAAATAAATAAAATATTACTAGGTAATGTAGTCCTACAAATTCGCAATTGTTTTTGTACCTTTGGCTTAGCATGCAGGTTGTAAATATACCTGGTTTAATTTGTGTATTTTCTTTACGATCTGTTAACAGAATAACAGAATGCTTTCTTATACATGTACAAGTAGTACGAGCGCTAGTCACGAGAAAATTTGCAACCGCTCATGTTAACTGATTTTACCAGCCAGCTACAAATATATATATTTCTTTATCTCGAGCGGGTTAACTTTTCCTTTCTAGAGCAATGCTCAGTGAAAAAATCAATGGGTTCACTTCAACACTCAAATTTACAATATAGAATACTTTTCTGATTTCTCAGGTGGGTATAACCAGCTGGATGCAACAAGTTATGCACATTTGACAGGTTGTGCGACAACTCAAATCGTTACCTATAAAAGGCATCGCCAAGGATAACAACGGCGGGATTTGCGCCACACGCACAA
Source organism: Siderastrea siderea (assembly GCA_964030785.1). Classification (NCBI taxonomy): domain Eukaryota; kingdom Metazoa; phylum Cnidaria; class Anthozoa; order Scleractinia; family Rhizangiidae; genus Siderastrea; species Siderastrea siderea. Next base: position 41,428,777 of record OZ034977.1, on the reverse strand, counting down.
AAGACAAGATCCAAACCTAGCTCGGTTTTCTTATCACTTTCATTTTCAGGTCTTTGTCCCCTCCACCAGCATTAACGTCAACAAAAAACGCCAATGAAAGGACGAGAGTATTCAAATTGGAGACCAGTTTAGCAATTTCTACAAGCGCGATCGCAAGCGAACAGGACACTGCCTTAATACATGGTCTAGTGACCTTCTCACACATTGTTTAGTGACCTTTGATTTCAAAGCCAGACGACAATCACCGTGCCCTGGAAACCCGTGGCTTTCTCGACTGTCGCGGTCTCGGTCGACCATCGGTCGGTCATCCATGCGATCTGTGTATACATGTGAATTTAAAATATATTTTTTAAACATAATCATGTTTGCTTTCTATGCCACTGTGGTCTAGAGCCTTTAAAATGTTTTATTTCACTGATCTCGATGAACAACAAATTTTTCTGTTTTTTGATTTATTTTGGTCAGTACTTTCACCTTCCGGTATTTTCACCTTCACTGAAACTCCACGCCATTCCAATTTTTTTCAGCGGGATCATTTGCAGTCCGCTGAGGGGATCATTTGCGGTTCTGGGATCATTTGCGGTCCAATTTGGGGATCATTTGCGGTCGGGGATCATTTGCGGTCTCGGGATCATTTGCGGCGCTGTACAGGTGTAGGCCTACAAAGTAGGTAATAACAATGTCATGTAAACAAACGGAAAGTCACAACAGGGAACCCAGGAATGAACTTCACTCAGTACATTACTGAGTCATACAGGCATCATGTAATCACCCACTTACAAAATCACACTTGTATCCTCTTGATCCTATTCTGACAAGCAAGCTTTTCAGTGCTCATAAGTGAGTGCTGATACGAATTTTTGTTTTGCCAATAATGGCACTTGTTTATTTGACTAGACAGAAACAAATGAACACCACATTACTTTGCAAACAAGTTGGACATTACCACAAGTTCACGTATACTTCTTGTTCTGTTTCCAATACAGTACACAACCTTTGCTTTGTAGTACTCAGGAATCAAAGTTACAAATTACACAAAGCTCTAAGTGTTTGGTTGAAAAATGGCTTAATTGTGTTTCTCATTATAGCAAGCGAGTCGCGTAACGTAATACACGTAGCGAGAGTGACCTAACATTACATTCAACCACTTTTAATCTCACTAGTGTTACTGCATGTAGCGCACAAAAGATAATTATAAAAGGATTTTGGTCCTTAAGAAAACTAATGTATTGAACTCTTGTTATTAACTTCACTATTGTTATTATAGCCCCTACTCTGCTAATAAAGTGTCCAAGGCGTTTCACATGATAAAAAGATAACAAAAGGACTTTCAAGTCCCTATAAAACTATTTTATTTAACTCTTATTATTTTTTGTCACTCTACTCCTACTCTACTAATTATCAAGGCACTTCACAAAGAAAAACATTATCATGAAAGGACCTTGAAGTTTCCAAAAAAATTATCTGATTCAATTGTTATCAATTTTTACTGTTATTATAGCGCCTGCTCTGCTAATTGTCCAAGGCGCTTCACACGATAAAAAGATTATAATAGAAGGACTTTCTTGAAAAACTAAATTTACTTAAATATTGTTATTAATTTTACTGTTATTACAGTACCTACTCTCATTGTCCACGTCTTCACGTGATAAAAAGATTATAATAAAAGGACTTTTTTAAGACCTTGAAAAGCTAAACTAATTTACTTAAATATTGTTATTAATTTCACTATTATTACAGCACCTACTCTACTAATTGTTCACGGCTCTTCACATGATGAAAAGACTATAATAAAAGGACTCTTTTAAGACCTTGAAAAACTAAACTAATTTATTTAAATATTGTCATTAGTTTCACTATTGTTTTTACAGCACCTACTCCACTTATAAAAGGACTTTAAAGTCCTTAAAAACTAATTATTCAACTTTTGTTATCACTTGCGTGGAAGGTTGAGAGAACTTGAAGCACAGCCGTGGAAACACTCTTATTTGGCTCGTGTTTTTACTTACAACAGCTTGTCCCATTCTTTCAACCTTTTGCTTGTGTTAACCTAACTTATAAACACGCAGGAGCCATGCATGCTACGTCCTTCTGTATACTTTGGCTTGAAAACCATTTTCTTTGTCAGGCTCTTCATCTCGTGTTTTAACTTATTATAGCTGCTTTCCTTTTAAACTTACAGTCATGTTATTATGACACTGTACAAAAACGGAAAGCATTATGTAATGTTTTTACATTACTCACGCTCAAGGCTGTCAATCAGCACAATTAGGGCCGTGACGAGGAATTTTCCTCGGCTTTTGCAATTTTGAGCTACTTTAATGAGTAAACAAGGTACTACTTCTAGGATGACTCCTTTATTTTTTCGGTTCCTCAAGAATTCAGATTTCACCAGCTACCAAGAAAAGAAAAAGGACGGCCTTGGCCATCTGGGTTTGAAAAACACTTTCTTTGTTAGCGTGCTGATCAGGGTTGGGCTCTGCATTTTGCTGGCACTGTATTTAGCGGTTAACTTGTTTACTCTCATCATCATATTCATGAGGTCCTCCTTTCCTGAGTATCCCTCAAACACATGATTAACAGCAGACATGAACCCAAAAAGCGAAAAACAATTCTCCAGTTCAGGGGTGGCATAATTGACGAGGAAATCAGCTTCAGAAACTGTTAGGCTTGAACTTGGATCACTGCCGGAAACTTTGTCTCCTTTCTGGAAAGCTTCAATCAGGAATATTTTTGGTTTTCCTTTCAATGAGGGGCATTTGTTTTGACTGAAGAGTGACGTGATGGCATCAAGGCTAATTACTTCATCATCTTTTCCATAGATTCCATCTTTTGATCCATAATAACCTTGGATCGCACACACTAAACACGCATAACTGGAAAAGTCTTGCTCTGCCGTTTCTTTCAGTACCTTCAACATTTCTTTTTTGGTGATGTCAACGTGCTCGTGGGTGCTGAAGCCAAATGTCTCCTCAAAGGTTCCTTCCAGAGCGAAATAATCAGACGCCTTGTTACATATTATCAAAACATAACCAGACGTCACTAAGTAATTAGCGTCATCTTTGGCCAGTTCTTGATAAAGGACTTGCTCTGCAATTAAATAAATTTTCGTCATTCAAAATTGCCAGATGTTTTTTCACAAACAATTACTTGCCCTCAGTCTGTAAAATAATCAAAGTTGGGATAGTGTAAAAGTTAGACTCCACTCATACGTAGAAAAGTTGTCCCGTGTACCCGATACAAATTTATCGAGCGCTTAGGTGAGAAAAGGTTGGGCCTGCTCACCGGGTCAAAGTTGATCAGTTCACTTGTTTCCCTGAGATTTTTTTTGGTAAATTCGGGCACTGTGGCCTCTACTTATTTAAATTTCACTTTGATATAAATCTTGTTGAATTACCTATAGTCGTTTCTAAACCAAAAACCGGACGTTACGTGGCAGGCGGCACGCAAGAAGTCGTGCCGTGTAGGCGAGCCAGTGTTTATGTGAGAAAAAGATGTCCCGCCTGCCCGGACTGCCGAGGCAGCACAACTTATCCAACCTAATAGTCTTGTCCCCCGAGACGAGTGCCTGGGGTACCCGGGACAACTTCCTTTCATATAAATGGGGTCTTTTGGGCTATAACACAGATGTAAATTAGGTAGGAATAAAAAAAAAAAGCTGGACCAATGTTAAGTATTAAACATTGAAGTCACATTGGAGGGCCGGGTCATAAAAGGCTTATGTCAATTTCAAAACTCAGTTCTTCTATTAGATTTGTGGCATTCAGTTTTTTAACAGGGTCCGAAATTAACTTTACCTATTAGCGCCAAGTGGAGAATAAAGCCTGCCGCACACTTAAGAAAAGAAATGAGCACACTGCCTTGTTGGACAATTGGTTCAGCTGTTTTATCTTGTGTGCGGCAAAACAGTCGGTCTTGTCAGTCGCCAAATGGCTTATTCTAGTCATCAAAAAGTTTCCCTGAAGATCCGCAGAAAACCGTTTATTATTGAACATGCAAACGTGGACGTTTGTTTGATCAAACATTAAGAACTACCTGTAAACAGTCGTAACGGACAGACATGAACCGAAAACGCAAGTAAAGACAAAAACGTTTAGGCAGCAAATTCAGTGGGAAATGGCTTGAAGCACTGAAAATTAATTGGCCATTTGGAATGGACCAGACGGTTAAAATGACAATTTATGTCTATTTTACTGTAGTTATACGACGAAATTTGTGTGAAATACAGAAAGTGTCATAAAAGATGAGGTTATAACAGAAAGTGTTTTACTGTGTTTAGCATCGGTTCTAGAATATGTTTCACCTAAAGGTCAGCACACACGAGGGGACTAGTCCCTGCGACTGGTCCCTGCGACTAGTCCCGGGGACCAAGTCGCTTCGTGTGAACTACCCATTGTAGTCAAAAAACGTAGTCGCAGGGACCAAAATTTGGTCTCCGCGACTAGTCCCACGAATTCAAACTGGTTTGAATTCGTGGGACCAGTCCCTGGGACTAGTCCCACAAGCTATGCTTGGTCCCTTCGTGTGAACTGTTCGTGGGACAAGTCCCTGCGACCAAATGAAAATATTTCATCAGATCTTTTGCTTTTTTTTCCAGTTGGCCTGGAGAATAAATCCTGTATTTGTCTGTATTGGGAGTCTTGATCGAACAGTCGCCTTTTTACGCTTCTGTATCAGCAATATACTGACATTGGAGAAAAAAACTTTATCGAATTTGCAAATGAAAAACCCTCATAGACTTGTGGATGAGCCGATTTACTTTAATGTTTTGCGGTTAATTTACTAAATTCGGTTTCACTCTTAAGGACCAATCCATTTTTCGTCTTCACGTTTCGGCGAATTTCAGTAAAAGCATCCTAAATTTTTCTATTTTGCTATTAACAGGTCCCCGCGTGTAAACCCTTCAAGGGACTTGTCCTCGCAACTACTCCCATCGTGTAAACACTACAGGGGACTAGTCGCTGCAACAAGTCCCTGCGACTAGTCCCCTCGTGTGTGCCGACCTTAAGTGAAATAAATCACCAATGAAAAATCAAAATAAAATCGCATTCACGGAAAGGAACGTTTCATTCATCTGTAAAACGAGGAAACGTACAGGAAGGAAAATGATTAAAATAAACAAACAGTTAAATAACTAAACGTTTGTTGAAGCACTTCAACAGGAAAATAAAAATTAATGTAGTGCGACGTTTCGATGTTCTACCATCATTTTCGAGTACTGAGTGACTTTAACTCCCAAAAAATGTCAAGAGCCTCTTCACTAAGTGCATTAAAAAGGAGGGTGGAAGGTCTAGACGGACTTTACACTCCTACTTCATGTATTTGTTTGCCGCGTGTTTTATATCCCGAACTTTTGACCAATTTTGCTTCTTGCCGGCTAAATTGGATCAAAAATAGGCACGCAATGCGTGCAGAAAGCGATCATATTTCCTAAGTAACATTGGATTAATTGCAAAGGGTTAGATGAAAGGATTTCAATGCATAATTATGTGGTTTTTGGTTACAGGGTGAACAAGAGTTCGAAAGAGTATACAGAGTGGACTTCAAGCGTACACGGGGTGCACTAGAATATACAGGGTATGCAAGGTTATAAAGGGTGTACAAGGATACACAGGGTGTCCTAGAGAATACAGGGTGTATAAGGTATATGAGAGTACAAAGATGCTTTATACGGGGTATGCAAGGGGTATGCAAGGGGTATGCAAGGTGTACAGGGTGTACTATATTAGAGTATACAGGGTATACAAGAGTGTACACAACGAACAAAGGATATACGGGGTGCTCAAGAGTATACAGTAAATACAAGGTATACCGGGTATGCAAGGTATACAGGGTGTACTATACTAGAGTATACAGGGTATGCAAGAGTGTACAGAATGAACAAAGGATGTACGGGGTGCTCAAGAGTATAAAGGAAATACAAGGGTATACAGGATGTATTAGAGAATGCAGAGTATACAGGATGCACTAGAGTACACAGGGTATACAAGGGTACCGTATCCACTCGATGAAGCGCCTCCCCCGATTAAGCGCTGCCCCCATTTAAGCGCCGCATATGAGAACAACAATATTAGAGAGCGCCGCCCTCAAATAAGCGCCGCAGTCATTCAACAGTGAGGCGCTTAATCGAAGCATCAGACTGAATTGTTGGAGGAGCCCAACTAAAACAAGTACGGTACTACTCAATCTAAACCAGCCTCGGAAGTTTAATCTCCTGGCCCCGGTTGTTCAAAGAGCAGATAACTCTTATCCAGCGGATAAAATTTATCCGCCGGCATCATCTTGGTTGTTCAAAGCTTGTCAAGCTTCGATAGCGCTATCCAGCCGCTATTTAGCGGATTAAGTTGTCCATGCAAAGGTAGGTCGTATAAGTTTTATCCACTGGATAAAATTCCAGCAAATTTAAACAGACATGGCTATTCCAAAATTTGATCTTTTAAGCTTGGGAAATATAGACAAAACACCTATAAAAATTGAAGACTTTAATATCGAAGACTAAAAAATCCTCAAGCATCGGTCGATCGATTCGTAGGAGAAAATAAAAGAAGCTATACTATATCTGCCGTTTTTTATAATCATTATTAATGTATAAAGCATTGAGATTTTTGGCCTTTCTTGGCATAGTCTGGGAAACTTTCTTGAAGAACCGTAACGTTGTAGGCAGGGAGTCAGCTTATCATGTCCATTACCGTACAGTGGTCGCTCAACACAAGTGCTTGCTTAATATCTTAAACAGTTCTTATTGAATTCTTAACAGTTGAGCGGAAAGAACTGACGCCTTGAGTCACCGAAATCTAAATATTTGTTGTCAAAAGTCACAAGGGAATGTTTCTACTGCACAACAACAACACGCGGACCGCCGAGGAAACGAACCATTCGCTTGCTTTGTTCGTTGCGTAAAAAATAATTCCTTTACATTTAATCGTTTTTCTTGGTAGTTCACTTACTAAGATTGGTATGACAGTTACAGGAAACAACATCGTAAGACCCTTACGATCGATTAATTAAACGAAGTTTAGACATCGTTTAACAAAACCGCGGTCTAAACCAATTTCAAGATGGCCTATCCTAACGTTTAAAGGTTGTTTATTGCAAAGAGTGGCAAAAAGGCATGAAGTACAGACGAGAACAAAGTTTATCTGCTTAAAATGATCCATTAACAACCAGATTTAGAGGTCAAGACTTTGTCTTAAATCGCGGTCTAAGTTAGTCTTCCTTTAAATCACTGGCCCTCAGGCAAATATTGGCGAGTGTAGTTTTTTTCCCAACTTCAATTTCCACGAAAGACGAGCCGACCTCGAGCCGACCTACTGAAGCCTTTTTTATCAGTCTCGAACAGTAATGTCAATAGACTCTTCACAAAAAAGTTTCCAAATTCAAGATGGTATGTTATAAAATAAATGCCCATGCCTCCAAGCGATTACTGCTCTGAAATGGGCTTAATCACGGCGGTCCTGCATTCGCTAGCAGACGGCAGTACTGAAAGGGTTTTCCCCTAGCCTAATAAAATTTAAAGAAGTTAACAGAAAGTCAGTTCTGCACAATGGTGGATGCGTTAAACAAGAAACAAACTATCACTTCATCTGCGTTAAGATTAGGCACAGGCGAAGCGTACTTACAGAAATTGTAATAGGACTGTTTGTCGATTAAAACGAACAGTGGGACTGAGATACATATATCCTATAAGATGTTTCGGTGTGAAGTATCGCCGTATATTTTTACGAGTTGTGCTGTATTTTGACGAGCCCACAGGGAGAGTCAAAATAAAAACAACAATACAATACAATAACCAACTGTACAATAACTAACTGTACAATATCGTAAGATATTTGTACTCGTTTCGCGCGCTTTCTGTACAATAACTAATACAGTTGGATAATGACAATTTCTTCTTAACTTTTCTTAACTGTACTCACAGCAATGGAAAACTTAGCTATAGTTTTCTGTTTTCTGAGCTCTACGTTTTCCGCCATTTTCTTATCATGTCAAGAGTAAATTTTTAGAAACGTGGCCAATTTCACGACAGCAACGGACTGGATAGCTGCTTATCCGGCGAATAATTATCAACGACGCTGTCCACGCTTCGTGCAACGACTTTTATCCAATGGATAGCTAACCGGTGGATCCACTGGATAAAGTTATCCACTCTTTGAACAACTGGGACCTATATTACAATGTTTTTCAGTCCGAAGTGGGTACACTTCATGATTTTGTTGTTAACATTTGCTTGTTCTCGTTTAAAAATGTTATGATTTTTTAAATGGCGTCGCCCTTAAATAAACGCCGCGTCTGAAACACTAAAAATTTAAAGAGCGCCGCGGCACTTAATCGAGTACATACGGTATACAGGGTATACTCGAGTATAAAGGGTATACGAGGTGTACAAAACATGTTGTTGTCATAACCTTTCTCGGTACAATACAAGGAGGCTTGCACGAGATATCGACATCGCGCGGGACAAAATCACCGTTCTGACGGACTGCAATTTAACAAATTTCCTCCAGTTTTCCGTGGTATATATATCATATTAGACGTTTCGGTGTGACGTACCGCCCTATATTTTTACGAGTGGAATGGACTCTCATCTACCACGGCTCTCGATTAATCAGAAAACGTGAAAATGATAAGATGTGGTAAAAAAAGCGATATATGATCGCTTTAAAAAGGAAAATGGAATTAGGAACTGCGGAATAATAATAATAATAATAATAATAATAATAATAATAATAATAATAATAATAATAATAACAAATTTTAGGGCTTAATTTGTTACACTGCTTGTGAACTGTATATTCAGGCTTTCTAATGAACTCTTGGCCAGAGTTAGTATAATTTTCTTGTTTATTTCTCTGGACAAATTAAGCAGCAGTCTTAAAAGTTTCAGCCGCGAGACATTGTAATTAGAAAGAAACCAGAAAGAAACCAGGTTTTTGATGCTTGCCTTTCATTTTCTGAAGGGAATTACATAAAGCAACAAATTTAAGCTTGTGTGTGCATTCAGATCACTCGAGGACTTGCCAAATAGGAACGTACAATGTTCAGCGAGAAACAAAAAAGATCAAGGATAACTTGATACGATAATAAAAGAGACTTCGACAGCAATTGTTGCTGGTCAGGGTCCCAGAGGGGTCCCAGGGGCCCAGAAGAGAGGTGTGGTGTTGTGGAAACCATTGTCACGTAGCTATTGTGTGTTAGGGCGCATTTCTTTGAAGTTTTTTTTGTTTTACGTCACTTCGTGTTTCTTGCACCAGTTATATTAACAGCTATTCCAATAAACGTTGTTGGCCGAAAGCTTCGAACCTAGTTGTTATGAAGAAATGCACCATAATCAGCAATACCTTACACGTACAGCGTAGATGTGCGGTGGCGAGTTATGGAATTAGGCTTTCATTAGGCAAACTAAACGAAGTGTTATCTCTCGTCAAGTTTCAGAATTTCTAATTTTTGAGAGGTAAAAATAGGCACCACTGGAACGTTTGATTACTGGAGGTATGTATCCTCACGCAAGATGTATAAAAGAACTTGAACTAGAACTGCTGAAACGAAACCGCTACAGTCGAGAAAGGTTTACTGATTTTGTCATGACTCTTCACAGCTCTAGAAGGCGCACAACCTGGAGTAATGATTAACAGCTTGTGCCCGTGTTAACTTCATGAACAACACAAAATACAAGTGATCGTAGCCTACGTTGCAGGCGTTAACAGGGGAGGGAGTGCAAGCACGAGACGCGAGCGCGGAACGGAAAGGGAAAGTTGCGCTCAATAATTACCTCATTTCCCTTCCCTTTCGACGCCAGCCACACAGGCTAGTGTTTTCGCTCTTAACAAGTCCTAAAAACTAAAAATCGGAGGCTGAATCATAACTCATCAGCTGACAACTAAAGAGTGGCCATTTATTACTTGCACTGGGAATGACTGACGGGCAGGAGATTTAAAGTTCCTCAAACTAAGACGGATTTACAACTACCCATCCTAACTTTCGGTCTTGTCGCGATAATTTCAACACACAGGGCCCACACAAACTGCGTGACGGTTTTTACTTTCAAAATTTAAGGAAATGGGTGGGAATACCAAAATGTTTCTATGACCTTTTAAGTTCAAAATAAACGTGACATAAACTTACCTGGGTCGTTGTGTTTGGTGGTCATTTTGCCTCTAAACGTCGAATATTAGCGATTTTCCTGGGTTTTGCGATGCGGTTACGGTCCACGTAATACGTACAGTAGACCGCATCGCAAACCTTGGAAATCGCTAACATTCGCCGTTTAGAGGCACAATGGCGAAAAAACACAACGATCGTGGTAAGTTTATGTTTATTTTGAACTTAAATGTAAATATTCCTCTCAACATTTCATGTCAGTTTGAACCGGTTTCGATATCCCTAGACATTACCTTATATTTTGAAACTACAAAGTGTCACACAGTGTGTGTGGGCCCCTTGTCACTGAATTAGCTGTGGTGTATACATCTAATGGAGAAAACGTTGTCAGGTAAAAGGGATAAACAAACAAATCTTTAACGTTGTTTATTGTTTGTAGTTGTTACCTGACAACGTTCTTTTAATCAGATGTATATATATAAAACTGAAGACCTAAGAATGTTTCGCCTTTTCTGGGTCCCGGCAAATATTTTGTCTTTTGTAGATAACTAATATGGTTACTATTTTAGCGAGTGAAATAAGTACTAATTTTTTGTTTGAGTTACTTAGTTTAACCTATTAATCAAGATCCGTCTGAAACCCATAAAGGTCAGTTAACTGAAAGTTTAAGTCCAAACAAATTGCATTTTATGAACCTGGTACACATATGGCGGTTCTTCTCGGACAAAAAGATGTTTTCAAAACTATAAGTTTACCTCCAAACTGCTGATCTTTTAACAGCTCGCGTCTTAAATCCAATCTGGGCAACAGTGTGTCCAAAAAGTACAGGTTGTCTGGAGATAACAATTCAGCGTTAACCATTAGGGAGAACAGTTCATACGGATCCCGCGCGTTTTCAAGTTCCCCTGTAGGCAGAACACCTCTCAGCCGTCGATTCATTCTGTCGAGGTCTTCGCTGGTGCATAGTTTTAAAATGGAAAGACACTTCTGTTCAAATGAATCCCAATCTAAAAAATTGAAAAACAAATGTTAAAATATCTTTGTTAATCATCATGTTGCCAATGCATCCTGTCACTTGACAAGAGGAGGAGTACTGCTCAGGTAAATAAAGTAGATTCTCGCATATAAGAAGCTAGTGGATTAACAAACTGTAGACTATTAAATTGTGTCATTTAGACCCCAACATATAAGAACCTGTTGTAACCTAAAAATTGAAACAGGTTAATTATTGATACTGATCGAACGCGGTTTTTATAACTTTGCATGTCATTCCTATTCTCGCGCTTGTTGAGCTTTCCCTCATCTAGCTGTCTATAAATTCTGTTCCTTATTTGGAAAAATAAAGAACCTGCTGTCAGTTTAATTAAGTCGAAGAATATAAACAGGAAAAACTGATTATCAACTGAGTTGACAAGGTGAATTGAACACCGTAGATTAATTTGTGTTCCACTTCCCCACCGAAGCAGCACCACATTTTCTTTAGAAACTAACCTCCTTGTTTAAATGCAAACAGGGTCTCCCTTATCTTGCATGTGTATAATGTAATCATAGTAGGCATATTTTGCGATTCTAGCACAAGAAACAGAGGACTACACCCATATTCTTCTAAAAATTAAGAAACTGTGCAAGAACCTAATTAAATAGCGCTAACTTCTTATTAGACACCAAATAAATAAGAGCCTTTAGTTAACTTGATGGGAAAATGGCGGTTTGTGCATGCGGTAGCCAACTGGACAAGAAAAGGGAGTCTGAATAAATACATGTAGAGGGTAAGAAATGAATTTTCCGTTTTGCAATAGCTTACGATTCGTCATCCGGCCAAAATACAAATAAACAAAATAAAAACAAGACAAAAATGTACCAGTATTATGGTTTTTTATGAGCTGACGACGTTGTAGTGTCGCAATGTCTTTTCAACCTTCCCTTACATTCACAATAAGACACGTGGTTTTCGGTTAAGATGTACAGGCAAGATGCCGATTAAGTCGGCATAATAATTAGACAAATTAGGACAAATTATAGATAGGGGCAGTTTAAGTTTAAGCGCAGCTGACTGATATAAATGCTATTTTAAACATGAATTTATTTTGAGAGATCTAAGAATGAGAAGACCACGAAAGCAGGCTTATATTGACCGCTTTTCCACTTTTGATAATTTTGTTTATCTGCATTGTCCAAAAGTTTCAACGATATTTTGAGACATGTTAAGTTAACTGCTGACCTGTATGCATGGTTACACCTTTGTACTGGGCTTCTTAGGAAAAACGTAACCAAATTATTATTTTTTATTTATTTATTTTTTTTGGAGAGAGAGAGATATCTGAGGATCAGAGGATCCCGAAAGCAGGCTTCAATATTTGATTTTGCGGCTACACTCCCATTCGCCAAAAACAATCAATTTGCTATTGCAACTCGTTGGCATTCCCAAAGATATATTTGCTTTTTCATTCCCCAAAATTGCTTCAAATTAGTTAAATCTACTTTCAGTAATTCAAGTGCGAGCTTTACGTAGAAGAAAACAACTGAGCGATTTCGAACGAATATAAGCCCGATTAACTTGATTATTTTTGTCTGTTAGCGATGCCGCACAGCAAAACAATCTAAAGTCAGCATTCTTTTGCGAACAAAATTACAAATCCTTGTCACTTTAGTCAGCGAGAACGGAGGAAAGGACACCGTTACATTACAGTAGAAGTGAACATCATTGTTTTTAATTCTCCGAGCTGGTATTTATCAATGGGCTCCTAGTAGGTCATGTTGTTGGATCTAATATCTGTCTGGGATGCGCTGAAATGTCCAAGCAGACACCTGTAAGAGGACACCTATGCGAGGACCCAAGGGTGTCCACAAGACAGGAGTTTGACCGTATACAGCCAAATTGGCCCAGGTTTGCACATCACTGGACCACTGTCAGGGTGCCAAAAGAGGGATCTTTCTCGGTACTGTACCTGAAACCATGGGTCGCTATTGCGTTTTAGTGCACTTTTATTTGGTAATCTTTTGTTCTACGTCACACACAGCCTTTTGAAATATTGGTAAATTATATACAGTTTCCCTACCGTCGAATCTGCATTGCCTTTTTATCGTATTTGGTTCTTCATTTTTTGCTGGTTAGATCCTTTACTACAGGATCCGGAACTTTTATTTTGTTACGGTGTTCCAATCAAAGTTTATTGTTTCTGATTTGCTTTAGCCGGCATTTCCTAGGACTTCTAATTAGCAAATATGTAATATGGTTAATGCTGTTTTTATTTCAATAAGCGAAAATAATTTTATATTTAAAAAATTGAGAAACTCGGTAAGAACCTAATTAAATAACCTAAATTCCCTTTAAGACACCGAAAATGTAAGATTTTTTTTTGGGGGGGGGGGGTGGGGGATGGGGGAATTTACTGTAGCCAACTGGACAAGGAGGAAGAAGTGGAGGAAGTGGAGCCGGGAAGAGGAGGGCAAATAAATACATGTATAGAGGAGGGGAGAGGAAGTTTCTAAGAAATGAAATTTTAGTTTTGTAGTAGCTTGCGTTTTGTCATCAACTCAAAACAAACAAACAAACAAACAAACAAACAATCAAGAAAAAGTACTAGTAATTTGGTTTTTGAGTTAACGACATTGCAGTGTTCTAATGTCTTTTCAATCTCTCCCTAAACGCTTGTAGAGATTTTTGCAGTGTTAAGATTATTTTGTAACATGTTCACATTAAGTCTACAATGCGTGCCGTCTCTTCCTCCTCCTAATTTGTTTAGCGCGAAAAGAACGCGAGAAGTTCGAAGCGCGAAGCGCAAGCAGAAGTTCCTCTCCCAATTCCATCCTCGTTTTACTGTTAATTTGTATAATTTATTTCCCATCGTGTGTAGGGTCTGACGAAAACAGGAAGAAGTTGTAGTCTTCATAAGTCACGTGGTTTTCGGTTTACAAACGCAGCCTGAAGATACAGATTTGTTGGCATAAGTAGACAAATTAGGACTAATTTAATTAGGGCGTAGGTTATGACGTTAAGTTAAAGTGAGCTGCCCACAGGAATTTTTCGCGACATTTGAGTACAATCTTTTAGCCCCTTTCGGAAATACAAATCAAATTTACATGTTGAATACTCCCTGGAAAAAAAAAACTGCAACGCAATTTAGTAACACTGCCACTCTAAAGTAGAGCCCGAAAGAATAGTTATTAGTATTTTTTAAAAGAGGAAGGTAACTTGAGTAAAGGAACATCGTTTGACTTACTATTACGCATGGGCAAAGATTGTTTTGATAAGGGAAGTGTAAAGTTTGTAAATACAACAAACTTTGGAGCCAAAATTGCGCCGAGGGGTCAAACGTTTGTTGGCTGTCACAAGAACACTTTAGATTCAGAAGACAGAATAATGCCAATATCATTACTAGCTTGCAGCGGGAAAAGTTTTAGATGGGGTTAAAGTTTTTATTTCTACGAGTTTTAGCTTAATAAGGAACGTAATTAGTGAGCATTTGCAAGTAGCAGTCTCACAAAAAAATGTTCCAAATTTTTATCAAACTTTTTTGCAATTACCACCCTTACCCACCCTTACCCATAAGTCTATGTCCCCAGTGATATCCCAAAGGATGGTGTTGATGAGTGCTCAAAAACAATGTTGTCACTTTTTTGGGAACAGCAGAGACAGTCAGGGATCCGATTTTTGCCTTTTTGGAGTTGCTTATGTTGTGTGACAAAAGTTGAAAGTTTGAAATTGCAGGATGAAAACCGCTAGTCACCAAACATAATACCTGAAAGCATGCACTAAAGGAAGTAAGCTCTTTAAGCAAAAAGTGACTTTTTGGGCAATGCAATAAATGCTGCAACACCTTCAAATAAAAAATAAAATATAACCTTTGCTTTGTTTTATTCTGGTGTGATTGGGAATCTCTTACAACTGGGATGTACTTCAGGTTGGAAAATGAAATTAAAACATTAACGGCAACCTCTAAAAAATTTGAAGTCAAAGAATATGCTAAGCAAATCCCAAAGCAATAACCCAAGCATGCAAGTGACAGAAGCACTTGATCAAAAGGACAAAATTCTGCCTAATTTCTATATTCTTGATAGTTTTCCATCCCTCTCGCTACTTCCTAAGTGTCTTAAACAGAGCAAAGTGAAATGATGTTTTGTATGATATGGACATAGTTTGGGAAATTGTGCATAGTATCATTTGCCTTTTGGGTGCTCAATTTCAGGTCGTACATCTGAAGCATGGCAAGGGCTTCAGAAAGGCACAGATGTCCATACACTTGATTCTGTTAATCCTGTTTTTACCTTCCTTAGCTAAAAGCAGTAAATCCCCACAAAAAGCTAGTGTCCGTCAGACCCCCAACGTATAAGAACTGTTGTAGCCTAAAAATTCGAACTAAGTTAACTATTGACACTGGTCGAATACCGTTGAATAAATTTGCATACCATGTTCGTATTCTCATGCTTGTGCTGCTTTTGCTTTGCTCGCTGTCTATAAATTTAGTCTCATATTAATTTTGCTTCTTATTTTTAAAAATGTAAGATTATTTTTTTTGGGGGGGGGGGGTGGGGGATGGGGGGATTTACTGTAGCCAACTGGACAAGGAGGAAGAAGTGGAGGAAGAAGTGGAGGAAGAAGTGGAGGAAGTGGAACCGGGAAGAGGAGGGCAAATAAATACATGTATAGAGGAGGGGAGAGGAACTTTCTAAGAAATGAAATTTTAGTTTTGTAGTAGCTTGCGTTTTGTCATCAACTCAAAACAAACAAACAAACAAAAAAACAATCAAGAAAAAGTACTAGTGATTTGCTTTTTGAGTTAATGACATTGCAGTGTCGCAATGTCTTTTCAATCTCTCCCTAAACGCTTGTAGAGATTTTTGCAGTGTTAAGATTTTATAACATGTTCACATTTTTTAAGTCTACAATGCGTGCCGTCTCTTCCTCCTCCTAATTTGTTTAGCGCGAAAAGAACGCGAGAAGTTCGAAGCGCGAAGCGCAAGCGAAAGTTCCTCTCCCAATTCCATCCTCGTTTTACTGTTAATTTGTATAATTTATTTCCCGTCGTGCGTAGGGTCTGACGAAAACAGGAAGAAGTTGTAGTCTTCATAAGTCACGTGGTTTTCGGTTTACAAACGCAGCCTGAAGATACAGATTTGTTGGCATAAGTAGACAACTTAGGACTAATTTAATTAGGGGGTAGGTTATGAGGTTAAGTTAAAGTGAGCTGCCCACAGGAATTTTTCGCCACGTTTAAGTACAATCTTTTGGCTCCTTTCGGAAATACAAATCAAATTTACATGTTGAATACTCCATGGAAAAAAAAATGCAACGCAATTTAGTAACACTGTCACTCTAAAGTAGAGCCCGAAAGAATAGTTATTAGTATTTTGTAAAAGAGGAAGGTAATTTGAGTAAAGGAACATCGTTTGACTTACTATTACGCATGGGCAAAGATTGTTTTGATAAGGGAAGTGTAAAGTTGGTAAATATAACAAACTTTGGAGCCAAAATTGCGCCGAGGGGTCAAACGTTTGTCGGCTGTCACAAGAACACTTTAGATTCAGAAGACAGAATAATGCCAATATCATTACTTGCTTGCAGCGGGAAAAGTTTTAGATGGGGTTAAAGTTTTTATTTCTACGAGTTTTAGCTCAATAAGGAACGTAATTAGTGAGCATTTGCAAGTAGCAGTCTCCTAGAAAATGTTCCAAATTTTTATCAAACTTTTTTGCAATTACCACCCTTACCCATAAGTCTATGTCCCCAGTGTTATCCCAAAGGATGGTGTTGATGAGTGCTCAAAAACAATGTTGTCACTTTTTTGGGAACAGCAGAGACAGTCAGGAATCCGATTTTTGCCTTTTTGGAGTTGCTTATGTTGTGTGACAAAAGTTGAAAGTTTGAAATTGCAGGATGAAAACCGCTAGTCACCAAACATAATACCTGAAAGCATGCACTAAAGGAAATAAGCTCTTTAAGCAAAAAGTGACTTTTTGGGCAATGCAATAAATGCTGCAACATCTTCAAATAAACAATAAAATATAACCTTTGCTTTGTTTTATTCTGGTGTGATTGGGAATCTCTTACAACTGGGATGTACTTCAGGTTGGAAAATGAAATTAAAACATTAACTGCAACCTCTAAAAAATTTGAAGTCAAAGAATATGCTAAGCAAATCCCAAAGCAATAACCCAAGCATGCAAGTGACAGAAGCACTTGATCAAAAGGACAAAATTCTGCCTAATTTCTATATTCTTGATAGTTTTCCATCCCTCTCGCTACTTCCTAAGTGTCTTAAACAGAGCAAAGTGAAATGATGTTTTGTATGATGTGGACATAGTTTGGGAAATTGTGCATAGTATCATTTGCCTTTTGGGTGCTCAATTTCAGGTCGTACATCTGAAGCATGGCAAGGGCTTCAGAAAGGCACAGATGTCCATACACTTGATTCTCAAGAGACAATTTAATAAACAACAACTCTACAAATTTATTCAGAAATCTGCTTTACTGTTTTCTCATGTAGTTATTCAAAGCTTGTGATACAATGGGTTTGATTTGTGCTACACTTGAGTCTAGTCTTAGTTGTTGCCTATGAGTGGAGGGCTTATGAGTGTGAACTCATTACCCCCTGCAGTATAGTTGACATAGTTGGTAGTGACAGGAACTCTTCTCTTTACAATAGCTGCTCTGTTTGTTCAGAATCCGGGCGGCCTGTCGAAGTGGAACAAAATTAGCGTCAAATGATAGACTCATTCAAGTTATTACATGTGGATAATGAAATACACTTAAAACTGGAAACAGAACTGTACCAGATCTAAAGAGGTTATTTTAAGTTGAAAATTGGTTTTGTATATATGACAACTCTAATATGTAGGTAAATAAGTCAACAGAGCAAAACATTTCAACACGTTACGTAAAAATGATAAGAAAATATCTAAGACATGCTGAGATCTATGAACAAGAGAGCTGACACGACGAGGAAATATCTATAGCTTCGCTGTTTCTCCACTAATTTTAGGGCTTCCAGACTGTAATTATGGCATTCAATCGGAGCAAAAGATTTAGTACATCGAGGCACCAAAGGAAGAATGGATTCAGCAATAATTCAGTAAGGAAAGATACAATTAAAACGTTTTAACTATTTTAAAAATATACGTACCTTGAGTCGATCAAGTCTGTGGACTCCTTGGCTTTTTCCAACGGATTTTTCTTCAAACTACATAAAAATTACGCAGCTTTGCTCCTCAGTTAGGTTGAACGAGGTTGGTACTTCCAAAAAATGCTTTTCTTATCCCTGTGCCTGCTTCTCGGAGGGCAGAAATATCGGATTGAAATCAGGGACAAAAACGTGAAATTCAGGGGTTGTTTTGGCATTTTTTCCTAGGCGTTCTCCGGGGACCTCATTCGGTGACGTCACGACATTTAGCACCAAGTCGAGTCGAGTGAGCGGGAGGAGAATGCCTGGGTACTAGGCTGATTTATTGGTACATTTTCTTAGTTCTTTAATTAGTTAGTTTAACTTATTTTTGTAATTAAGATACATGTGAAAACTATAAGGGGCTGGTTAGTTAAGACAAAAACATTGTATTTTATGAGTCGAGTTCACCTGTGGAGAGTATTGCTGGATACAGAGCTCTTCTAACCTTTAAATTGCTGTCTCAAATCCTGTCGGCCTGCAGATGACAACATGTCGTCCAAATGGGATAGGTTGTCTGGAGATAACAATTTAGCTTCAACCATTAGGGAGAACAGTTCATAAGGTGCCTCCACTCCCTCAACTTTCATTTCACTAATAGCATCTTGCAGCCGCAACTTCATTTCGTTGAGGTCTTTGCTGGTGCACTGTTTTAAAATGGCCAGACACTTCCGTACAAATGGATCAAGTGATTCTAAAATTGAAATAACAAATGTTAAAATGTTATTGCTAATCACCATGTTGCCTCTGCCTCTATTTTAAGGGCGAAACTTTAGCCCCCCCCCCCCCCCCGCCCCCACCAGCAACCGAAAAAATTGTAATACGCTGCAAAGAATTATTATTTTTAAAAAAATTTTGAGTTAGTTTGTTTAAACCAATTTTTTGTTATCTTCCTCAGTTTTAGGATCGCTTGATGTTGTTACGCGTGATTTAAAATTTTTTCAAAACAATAAAACATTGCGCGTCATGTATGCGCGTGACTACAAAGAATGGTTTCTTTGCGTAATTTACAGCTTAAGCGCGTGCTAAGCATTTATAGACTTCTGGGATGACTATGTGGTCATTCCCAGCGTAAGGATGTTTCATACACAGACATAAAAGGCGCTGACTGTTAAAAGGCGTTGGCTACCAAACCGACCAAATCCACTACAAATAGCTTTGTAGTGCTTCCGTATATCCAGGGTGTCTCTGAAAGAATTGGTCGCTTATTAAGCCAACAACAGAAACAAGTTTTCTACAAGCCACAAAAGACCATCAACAGTCTTTTCCTACGACCGAAGCAGCAGGATAAAACCGACCGTCCATCTTCTGGAGTAGTGTACAAAATCCGTTGCAGACAGTGCGATTGTGTATACTATGACCAAACCGAACGTTCACTAAAAACGCGAGTTTCCGAGCACAAAAAGGCTGTCGTGATGTTCGATCCAAACTCTAATCTTGCGAGCCATGTCCGGGTGTCTGTAAAACCCGGAACACCCCGGAACACCCCGGAACACCCCGGAACACACCCGGAACACACCCGGAACACCCCGGAACACCCTCGGAACACCCCAGAACACCCCCGGAACACCCCGGAACATCCCATAATGCCCCGGAAAACCCTCAATACAGCCAGGAACACCCTTGCACACCAAAAATAGTGGTCAGCGGTCAGACTGCTCACGTATAGACTGACCCGAGGATCTGCGAAGATGAACGAAGATTTTCGAAGACTTTTGCGGATCACCCGAAGATTTCCGAAGCTTGTTATCTAGCATCGAATTTAATGACAAAAATAACATTCATTTGGTGTGTTTGATTTTGAATATTTCAATTCAATTATTGAATTTGTTGTAACTCATGCGAGATTTGCTTTATAACTCTCGACAAACAGATGTGACGTCATCGATATAAGTGAAATTCTGGGGTTTGGCATCCCAAATAATAATTCAATTCACCATATAACACGCCACGGTCGCAACAACTTACTCTTGGGCATTGCGTGACTGATTTTGCACGCAAAGTGCGTTTCACTTTCAATACCACGAAAAAACTGTAAAACATTATGTATCCACATTTTCTTGAACTTTGCAAAGTTCAAGAAAATGTGGTATGTACTCTCATCGTTGATATTTTCCTCTTTGTTTTTTGAATTTTTTCTCTTAAAGTCTAACTAGATCGGGTTGTGACAGTAAATAAAATACTTGTTCCTTTTCTTGCTATAAGAGTGTAAACTCCTTTTGCTCCCGGATTACATTGTGACATCCCACATTAGAAGCCCTCGGATACCTCTACAAACTTCTAGTGAGTACTTTTTTGCAGGCGCACATTTCTGCTACTTATTTATCTTCCGAGCTACGCTCTTTTGTTAACCAAAAATATATCCAGGCCCAATTGCAAAAACGTTGTAATTTAGATATGAAAAGAGAAAGCTGTGAGATGGGAATTTGTTATACATGGAAACTACGTTCTCGGATTTTAATATCCCCGAAGCACTCTGCAATGCGGTATGATACTTCAAATTAAAATAAACTGAGTTGATAAAAGGTGAATTGGCCATCTAAATGCTCACATTTTGAGCGTTTTCAAAAGCTAAAAATGTGAACGCTCGTGAATGCTTTTTTTAAACGCTCAATTAAAATTGCTCTGCGTCAGAGAGAATCCTTGAATGTAGTTTGCATGCCTAATCTATTCCTATTTCTCTTTTTTTTTTTTTATTTTGATAAGAAATGTTTTTTTTTTAATTCGGTGTTTATATTAGAGTAACCGAACCGGCGGATAAACCGCATTTTCCATGCGCCCGTGGTAATAATGCATGGTTCAATTTTACCTGTTACCATCCCCCCCCGGGCAACCCCGGGGACAAGTCCAGCCCTTCGGTCCCGGGGGTGGAGAATTGTTTGAAGCTGTCCTGTCCAGGGGGAAGGGGGGCGGGGCAAATCGAAAATAACTGCTTGTTATTCTTGTGAAGTACGTCACTTCTCGGTTGACGCCAGAACCGCGTGGAGAAGACTGCCTAGCTATTTCCAGGGAGAATTTCTAGAATTTGTAGCAGACTGGTTAGAGAAGAGTAATCTCTCAAAATTAAAATCTGTATTCGAAGCTACTTTTATTAAAAAATGTTAAACGAATATGCGTTTGATGCGTACTCGAATGGATGCTGTTCGTCACAAACAAAGAAATATTTCTTCAGCGTATTTATGTGTATACTAAGACGACTTAAATGGACTCAAAATGAAAACGGATGCATGGCTTTATATTAAACAGAGGTCTCAGTCCAGTGTTCATTCTTATGAAACAAGCTAAGAAAAACTCCTTTAAAGTGCTACCATCGGCCTCTTGTGCGTATGTGCTATGTTTAGAATAAATCACGTGGCGAAGACCATTTCTTTACTCGCTAGCCGTATGCCAGTGCGGTTAGAATTTTTTCTTCAGTTTTCTTTTTCAAATATAGTGTTCATGTTTTTATTACATTATACATGTAGTGTCCTTTGTTCAAGAAACTCTAGGAAAGCGTTTAAGTTCTTGTCAAAACGTCTGGATTTGCTGTTTCGTACACAAAACAACGTATTTGTGGTCGATGTAGAGTCCCGGGGGTGGGGAATTGTCTCTTTCTGCGTGCCCAGGGGTGGGGAATAGACCGCCAAGTGAGAACAAAATTGCAAATCCCCGGAGGTATGCCCGGGGGGGCATGGTAACAGGTAGAATTGAACCATGCATAACACGATGACGATCGTGTGTGTGTGTCACCTCGGAATAATGACCTCATAACATTGCGTGACACTCTATTATTAGGCTTTGTGTCTTTGAGGTCAAACCTGAACGTGTAATGCAAACTTCGCACGAGAAATATCAATGCAGAATTAATAATTCAACTGTCGCCTTTTTTTGTTTTTCACTAAAAATCGTAAGCTTGTTGATATGAAGGACACGTGTATTAATCAGGAGCCCTGGTATAATATATTTTTTCCATTAAATATTGGTTCTTTCGCTGTTCTCAAAAGCTTATTATTATTATTCCGAGGTCATTATTCCGAAAATATTCCGAAGCATTCTTGAAATGCTCGGAAATCTCAGGGTGATCCGCAAAAGTCTTCTGAAGAATTGGGAATCTTCGGAGGTCTTCGGCTTAGTCAATTCGTGAGCGTCTGACCGCTGACCACTATTTTGGTGTTCTGGGGGTATTCCTGTCTGTTTCGGGGTGTTCCGGGGTATTATGGGATGTTCCAGGGGTGTTCCGGGGTTGTTCCGGGCTGTTCCGGGGTGTTCCGGGGGTGTTCCGGGAATGTTCCGGGGTGTTCCGGGGGTGTTCCGGGGTGTTCCGGGGTGTTACGGGGTGTTCCGGGAGTGTTCCGGGTTTTACAGACACCCGCCATGTCCACGAATGTTATCATCAGAAGGATTTTGACAATGTTACATTCAAACGAAGAAAACCGTGAACGCTGAAAATATTCCTGGAATGTGTGTTTTGACCAATCGCGCAAGAGACCTTGTAACCGCAGAAAGCGAATGGGTTTCTCAGTCACGGAATTGAGTTGGTCCTTGAATTGTTTTGAAAGGCCTCAAGATTTAATCTTCATCTTTATCTTACAGGAATTGAAATTACTATTCCTTTCTATCTGAGAGCCACGTGCACTACGCAAGCGAAAATACGTTTGAGCGCTTTTGGAGAATAAAATTTTTCGACATGGCGGCCCAACGATTAGCGGTTCCAAATAAAAGCAAATCAAGCGGCAGTTATTTCACCTTGATGTAAAATTCGCCCAAAGCTGCTATTATTTCTGATAGCACAGCTGACTCGATTTATTTAGGCTGAAATCGTTAAATCTTGAGGTCTTTCGAAACAAATTGAGAACCAAATCCTTTCCGTGACTGAACAACCCATTCGTTTTCTGCGGTTACAAGGTATCGCACGTGATTGGTCAAAACACAATGAACATTCCAGAAATATTTTCAGTGTTCACGGTTTTCTTCGTTTGAGTGTAAAGTCGTCGGACATGAGCTACATTATCAACAGAGGCTTTTTCTAGAAGCTTGGATGTCTGTGAAAGAACCTAACGCTGGGAATGACCACATAGTCATCCCAGAAGTCTACAAATGCTTAGCACGCGCTTAAGTTGTAAATTACGCAAAGAAACCATTCTTTGTAGTCACGCGCATACATTATTTTTTCATTATTTTGAAAAATTTTAAAATCATGCGTAACAACATTAAGTGATGAAGGCTTAAGAGTTAGCCGAAACGTCTTACTACCATCAAAATACTATGAGTCAGTGACAAGTATTAACTTTTTTCAACATTTTCTTGAACATAAAGTTCCTTTTTTGTGTGCGAGACTGTATAGCCATGCAAACAATCTAAGTTGTCTTAATAACTACAAACACTGATTAGAAGACCAATCATTGTTATAATTTTTACACAGCTATTTCAATTTAATGTTGTTGCCTGAGAGCTTCAAGGCTTTCTATTAAGGCCAAAGGTGACATACGATTTTTTTGAGTAAATTTTCCAAACCAGCAATTTTCAAATTTAATTAATATAATGCAACAACCAATCTACGAAACAAAGTCGATTGATTGACTGACTGATTGAACAGCAAGTATATTTTCTAATTAGCAAATACGTAATATGGTTAATGCTGTTTTTATTTCAATAAGCGAAAATTAAGAATTTTCCTCCTAAAAGGTGCAATGAGTTTCAATTAATTTTTAATATTTGAACACTTTCTAGGGTAACGTAATCTACTTTAGTTAATTTAATTTACTGCAAGAGCCAATTATTTAAAATATAAACACTAAGAAAGAACAGTGTAATTTATGAGGTGGCTTTACGTATGGCGAGTATTGCTGGGCACAAAGTTGTTCTAAAAGTACTTTTAGTTCACCTTCAAGTTGCTGTCTCAAATCCTGTCGGCCTGCAGATGACAGCGGTGTAACCAAATGGTACAGTTTGTCTGGTGATAATAGTTTAGCCTCAACCATTAGGGAGAACAGTTCCCACGGCTCCTGCACTTTTTGAAGTTTCGAATCAGGTAAAACACCTTGCAGCCACCCCTTCATTTTCTTGAGATCTTCTCTTGTGCATTGTTTTAAAATGGTCAGACACTTCCGTTCAAATGCATCCCATTCTGAAAACGGAAATAACAAATCAAAATTATCATCATATTCCCTCTCCATCATGTCGTCACTTGACAAGAGAGGTGTACTTTACCTGGGGCATCTGGAGTTATAGTCCAGTTTCCCAAAACTAACCTGTTCCAAGTATTCAGTTTGTAGGGAACAAATTAAATGGCAAGGCTGGCAACCAGCAAAAACAACATGCGGAGAGATTGTAATATTTTTCTTCGTGTGCCTTTCCAGTAATTTTCTTCCCACAATCTGAATACTGCAAAAAGTGACATCATCATGCAATGGCAACAAGACGATTGCCAATAACAGTTATAGTATTTTACAATACTCAAATACAAGTGGGTTTGAACCAGCAGCTCAGAATCCTGCATTATTCCTGTTTTTACCTTCCTTAGCTAAAAACAGTAAATCCCCACAAAAAGCTAGCGTCCGTCAGACCCCCAACATATAAGAACTGTTGTAGCCTAAAAATTCGAACTAGGTTAACTATTGACACTGGTCGAATACCGCTGAATAAATTTGCATACCATGTTCGTGTTCTCATGCTTGTGCTGCTTTTGCTTTGCTCGCTGTCTATAAATTTTGTCTCTTATTAATTTTGTTTCTTATTTTTAAGTTTAAGTAAATCGGAGGACACAAAGCTGGGTCTGCCCTTATCTTGCTTTGTATGTAATTAAAACAGGCATAGTGTACGTTTCTAGCACAAGAAATAAGGGACGAAACTCACACTGAATTAGCTTTCTGATCAGCAACAAATAATTTTATCTTTTAAAAATTGAGAAACTCGGTAAGAACCTAATTAAATAACCTAAATTCCCTTTAAGACACCAAAAATGTAAGATTTTTTTTTTTTTGAGGGGGGTGGGGGGGATTTACTGTAGCCAACTGGACAAGGAGGAAGAAGTGGAGGAAGTGGAGCCGGGAAGAGGAGGGCAAATAAATACATGTATAAAGGAGGGGAGAGGAACTTTTTAAGAAATGAAATTTTAGTTTTGTAGTAGCTTGCGTTTTGTCATCAACTCAAAACAAACAAACAAACAAACAATCAAGAAAAAGTACTAGTAATTTGGTTTTTGAGTTAATGACATTGCAGTGTTCCAATGTCTTTTCAATCTCTCCCTAAACGCTTGTAGAGATTTTTGCAGTGTTAAGATTATTTTATAACATGTTCACATTAAGTCTACAATGCGTGCAGTCTCTTCCTTCTCCTAATTTGTTTAGCGCGAAAAGAACGCGAGAAGTTTGAAGCACGAAGCGCAAGCAGAAGTTCCTCTCCCCATTCCATCCTCGTTTTACTGTTAATTTGTATAATTTATTTCCCATCGTGCATAGGGTCTGACGAAAACAGGACGAAGTTGTAGTCTTCATAAGTCACGTGGTTTTCGGTTTACAAACGCAGACAAATTAGGACTAATTTAATTAGGGGGTAGGTTATGAGGTTAAGTTAAAGTGAGCTGCCCACAGGAATTTTTCGCCACATTTGAGTACAATCTTTTGGCTCCTTTCGGAAATACAAATCAAATTTACATGTTGAACACTCCATGGAAAAAAAAACTGCAACGCAATTTAGTAACACTGCCACTCTTAAGTAGAGCCTGAAAGAATAGTTATTAGTATTTTTTAAAAGAGGAAGGTAACTTCAGTAAAGGAACATCGTTTGAATTACTATTACGCATGGGCAAAGATTGTTTTGATAAGGGAAGTGTAAAGTTGGTAAATATAACAAACTTTGGAGCCAAAATTGCGCCGAGGGATCAAACGTTTGTTGGCTGTCACAAGAGCACTTTAGATTCAGAAGACAGAATAATGCCAATATCATTACTAGCTTGCAGCTGGAAAAGTTTTAGATGGGGTTAAAGTTTTTATTTCTACGAGTTTTAGCTCAATAAGGAACGTAATTAGTGAGCATTTGCAAGTAGCAGTCTCCTAAAAAATGTTCCAAATTTTTATCAAACTTTTTTGTAATTACCACCCTTACCCATAAGTCTATGTCCCCAGTGTTATCCCAAAGGATGGTGTTGATGAGTGCTCAAAAACAATGTTGTCACTTTTTTGGGAACAGCAGAGACAGGAATCCGATTTTTGCCTTTTTGGAGTTGCTTATGTTGTGTGACAAAAGTTGAAAGTTTGAAATTGCAGGATGAAAACCGCTAGTCACCAAACACAACACCTGAAAGCATGCACTAAAGGAAATAAGCTCTTTAAGCAAAAAGTGACTTTTTGGGCAATGCAATAAATGCTGCAACATCTTCAAATAAACAATAAAATATAACCTTTGCTTTGTTTTATTCTGGTGTTATTGGGAATCTCTTACAACTGGGATGTACTTCAGGTTGGAAAATGAAATTAAAACATTAACTGCAACCTCTAAAAAATTTGAAGTCAAAGAATACGTTAAACAAATCCCAAAGCAATAACCCAAGCATGCAAGTGACAGAAGCACTTGATCAAAAGGACAAAATTCTGCCTAATTTCTATATTCTTGATAGTTTTCCATCCCTCTCGCTACTTCCTAAGTGTCTTAAACAGAGCAAAGTGAAATGATGTTTTGTATGATGTGGACATAATAGTTTGGGCAAATTGTGCACAGTATCATTTGCCTTTTGGGTGCTCAATTTCAGGTCGTACATCTGGAGCGTGGCAAGGGCTTCAGAAAAGCACAGACGTCCATACACTTGATTCTCAAGAGACAATTTAATAAACAACAACTCTACAAATTTATTCAGAAATCTGCTTTACTGTTTTCTCATGTAGTTATTCAAAGCTTGTGATACAATGGGTTTGATTTGTGCTACACTTGAGTCTAGTCTTAGTTGTTGCCTATGAGTGGAGGGCTTATGAGTGTGAACTCATTACCCCCTGCAGTATAGTTGACATAGTTGGTAGTGACAGGAACTCTTCTCTTTACAATAGCTGCTCTGTTTGTTCAGAATCCGGGCGGCCTCTCGAAGTGGAACAAAATTAGCGTCAAACGATTGACTCATTCAAGTTATTACATGTGGATAATGAAATACACTTAACACTGGAAACAGAACTGTACCAGATCTAAAGAGGTTATTTTAAGTTGAAAATTGGTTTTGTATATATGACAACTCTAATATGTAGGTAAATAAGTCAACAAAGCAAAACATTTCAACACGTTACGTAAAAATGATAAGAAAAATATCTAAGACATGCTGAGATCTATGAACAAGAGAGCAGACACGACGGGCAAATATCTATAGCTTCGCTGTTTCTCCACTAATTTTAGGGCTTCCAGACTGTAATTATGGCATTCAATTGGAGCAAAAGATTTAGTACATCGAGGTACCAAAGGAAGAATGGATTTAGCAATAATTCAGTAAGGAAAGATACAATTAAAACGTTATAACTATTTTAAAAATATACGTACCTTGAGTCGATCAAGTCTGTGGACTCCTTGGCTTTTTCCAACATATTTTTCTTCAAACTACATAAAAATTACGCAGTTTCGCCCCTCAGTTAGGTTGAACGAGGTTGGTACTTCCAAAAAATGCTTTTCTTATCCCTGTGCCTGCTCTCGGAGGGCAGAAATATCGGATTGAAATCAGGGACAAAAACGTAAAATTCAGGGGTGGTTTTGGCATTTTTTCCTAGGCGTTCTCCGGGGACCTCATTCGGTGACGTCACGACATTTCGCACCAAGTCGAGTCGAGTGAGCGGGAGGAGAATGCCTGGGTACTAGGCTGATTTATTGGTACATTTTCTTAGTTCTTTAATTACTTAGTTTAATCTATTTTTGTAATTAAGATACATGTGAAAACTATAAGGGGCTGGTTAGTTAAGACAAAAACATTGTATTTTATGAGTCGAGTTCACCTGTGGAGAGTATTGCTGGATAAAGAGCTGTTCTAACCTTTAAATTGCTGTCTCAAATCCTGTCGGCCTGCAGATGACAACATGTCGTCCAAATGGGATAGGTTGTCTGGAGATAACAATTTAGCTTCAACCATTAGGGAGAACAGTTCATAAGGTGCCTCCACTTTCTCAACTTTCATTTCAGGTATAGCATCTTGCAGCCGCAACTTCATTTCGTTGAGGTCTTTGCTGGTGCACTGTTTTAAAATGGCCAGACACTTCAGTACAAATGGATCAGGTAATTCTAAAATTGAAATAACAAATGTTAAAACGTTACTGCTAATCACCATGTTGCCTCTGCCTCTATTTTAAGGGCGAAACTTTAGCCCCCCCCCCCCCCCCCCCACCCCAGCAACCGAAAAAATTGTAATACGCTGCAAAGAATTATTATTTTTAAACAATTTTTGAGTTAGTTTGTTTAAACCAATTTTTTGTTATCTTCCTCAGTTTTAAGATCGCTTGATGTTGTTACGCGTGATTTAAAAATTTGTAAAACACAGCGCTAGATGTATGCGCGTGACTACAAAGAATGGTTTCTTTGCGTAAGCGCGTGCTAAGCATTTATAGACTTCTGGGATGACTATGTGGTCATTCCCAGCGTAAGGAACTTTCATACACAGACATAAAAGCCGCTGACTGTTAAAAGGCGTTGGCTACCAAACCGACCAAATCCACTACAAATGGCTTTGTAGTGCTTCCGTATATCCAGGGTGTCTCTGAAAGAATTGGTCGCTTATTAAGCCAACGGCAGAAACAAGTTTTATACAAGCCACAAAAGACCATCAACAGTCTTTTTCTACGACCGAAGCAGCAGGATAAAACCCACCGTCCATCTTCTGGAGTAGTGTACAAAATCCGTTGCAGGCAGTGCGATTGTGTATACTATGACCAAACCGAACGTTCACTAAAGACGCGAGTTTCCGAGCACAAAAAGGTTGTCGTGATGTTCAATCCAAACTCTAATCTTGCGAGCCATGTCCACGAATGTTATCATCAGAAGGATTTTGACAATGTTAAAGTCGTCGGACATGAGCTACATTATCAACAGAGGCTTTTTCTAGAAGCTTGGATGTCTGTGAAAGAACCTAACGCTGGGAATGACCACATAGTCATCCCAGAAGTCTGCAAATGCTTAGCACGCGCTTAAGTTGTAAATTACGCAAAGAAACCATTCTTTGTAGTAACGCGCATACATTATTTTTTCATTATTTTGAAAAATTTTAAAACCATGCGTAACAACATTAAGTGATGAAGGCTTAAGAGTTAGCCGAAACGTCTTACTACCATCACAATAGTATGAGTCAGCGACAAGTATTAACTTTTTTCAACATTTTCTTGAACATAAAGTTCCTTTTTTGTGTGCCAAACTGTATAGCCATGCAAACAATCTAAGTTGTCTTAATAACTACGAACACTGAGTAGAAGGCATGAACGCCACACCCTACTCTCTTTTCGTCAATCCTTTATTGTAAGGCAAGGGAAAGTGAAAGAGATTTTGATAGCATTTGTCAGGGTCCAAGAGGAGACACTCAAGGGGCGCTGTGGTGTTGTGCCGAAACCCATGAGTTGCTATCGTGTTTTAGTGTACTTTTCTGTAAAATCTTTTGTTTTATGTCACTTATGGTGTTTGTTTCGCCAATCATTGTTATAATTTTTATACAGCTATTTCAATTTAATGTTGTTGCCTGAGAGTTTTAAGGCTTTGTATTAACGCCACAAGGTGACGTACGATTTTTTGAGTAAATTTTCCGAAACCAGCAATTTTCAAATTTAATTAATGTGATACAACAACCAATCTACGAAACAAAGTCGATTGATTGGCTGACTGATTGAACAGCAAGCATATTTTCTAAATAGCAAATACGTAATACGGTTAATGCTGTTTTTATTTCAATAAGCGAAATTAATAATTTTCCTCCTAAAAATTGCAATGAGCTTCAATGAACGTTTAATATTTGAACATTTTTTTTAGGTTAACTTAATTTACTTTAGTTCCTTTAATTTACTATAAAGGCCAATTATTTAAAACAGTGTAATTTATGAGCCTGCTTTACGTATGGCGAGTATTGCTGGGTATTAAGTTCAGTGTTCCAAAAATGTCTTTAGCTCACCTTCAAGTTGTTTTCTCAAATCCTGTCGGCCTGCAGATGACAGTGCTTTAGCGAAAAAGTGCAGGTTGTCTGGCAATAACAGTCCAGCCTCAACCATCAGGGAGAACAGTTCAGACGGTTCCTCCACTTTTTGAAGCTTCGAATCAGGTAAATAACCTTGCAGCCACCCCTTCATTTTGTTGAGATCTTCACTGGTGGATTGTTTTAAAATGGTCAGACACTTCCGTTCAAATCGATCCCATTCTGAAAACGGAAATAACAAATATCAAAACATCATCATGTTGTCTCTCCCTCTCCTCTTGACAAGAGAGGTGTACTTTACCTGGGGCATCTTGAGTTATAGTCCAGTTCCCCAAAACTAACCTGTTCCAAGCATTCAGTTTGTAGGGAACAAATTAAATGGCAAGGGTGGCAAAGAGCAAAAACAACATGCGGAGAGATTGTAATATTTTTCTTTGTGTGCTTTTTCAATTAATTTTCTTCCCACAATCTGAACACCGCAAAAAGTGACATCATGATGCAATGGCAACAAGACAATTGCGAATAATAGTTATAGTATTTTACAATACTCAAATACAAGTGGGTTTGAACCAGCAGCTCAGAATCCTCCATTAATCCTGTTTTTACCTTCCTTAGCTAAAAAACAGTAACTCCCCACAAAAGGCTAATGTCCGTTAGACCTCCAACATATAAGAACCTGTTGTAGCCTAAAACTTCGAACTAGGTTAACTATTGACACTGGTCGAATACCGTTGAATAAATTTGCATACCACGTTCGTGTTCTCATGCTTGTGCTGCTTTTGCTTTGCTCGCTGTCTATAAATTTTGTCTCTTATTAACTTTGTTTCTTATTTTTAGTGTTAAGTAAATCGGAGGACACAAAGCAGGGTCTGCCCTTATCTTGCTTAGAATGTAATTATAACAGGCCTAGTGTACGTTTCTAACACAAGAAATAAGGGACGAAACTCACACTGAATGAGCTTTTTTTGCGGGGAGGGGAGGTTGGAAAATTTGAATGGGGGAATTTACCGTAGCCAACTGGACAAGGAGGAAGAAGTGGAGGAAGTGGAACCGGGAAGAGGAGGGCAAATAAATACATGTATAGAGGAGGGGAGAGGAACATTCTAGGAAATGAAATTTTAATTTTGTAGTAGCTTGCGTTTTGTCATCAACTCAAAACAAACAAACAAACAAACAATCAAGAAAAAGTACTTGTAATTTGTTTTTTGAGTTAACGACAATGCAGTGTCGCAATGTCTTTTCAGTCTCTCCCTGAACGCTTGTAGAGATTTTTGCAGTGTTAAGATTATTTTATAACACGTTCACATTAAGTCTACCATGAGTGCAGTTTCTTCCTTCTCCTAATTTGTTTAGCGCGAAAAGAACACGAGAAGTTCGAAGCGCGAAGCGTAAGCGGAAGTTCCTTTCCCCATTCCATCCTCGTTTTACTGTTAATTTCTATAATTTATTTCCCATCGTGCGTAGGGCCTAACGAAAACAGGACGAAGTTGTAGTCTTCATAAGTCACGTGGTTTTCGCTTTAGAAACGCAGCCTGAAGATACAGATTTGTTGGCATAAGCAGACAAATTAGGACTAATTTAATTAGGGGGTAGGTTATGAGGTTAAGTTAAAGTGAACTGCCCACAGAAATTTTTAGCCACGTTTGAGTACAATCTTTTGGCTCCTTTCGGAAATACAAATCAAATTTACATGTTGAATACTTCAGGAAAAAAACTGCAACGAAATTTAGTAACACTGCCACTCTTAAGTAGAGCCTGAAAGAATAGTTATTAGTATTTTTTAAAAGAGGAAGGTAACTTCAGTTGAGGAACATCGTTTGACTTACTATTGCACATGGGCAAAGTTTGTTTTGATAAGGGAAGTGAAAGGTGGTAAATATAACAAACTTTGGAGCCAAAATTGCGCCGAGGGGTCAAACATTTGTTGGCTGTCACAAGAACACTTTAGAATCAGAAGACAGAATAATGCCAATATCATTACTAGCTTGCAGCGGGAAAAGTTTTAGATGGGGTTGTTTCTCAGAGATTGTCTAACCATCGTGGGTGGGTAGGTCGTGGTTCGCGGGTCGTGGGTGAACGGGTCGTGGGTAGGTGGATCGTGGGTCTTGAGTCGTGGGTGGTGGGTCGTGCGTCCGAGATCCCCATACGAAATTAACACGTCATATATACATTACTTTTACGCTGTTTCAAACAGCCGTGAGTTATCAGCTAGCTTTGAATTTTCATAACACCTCAAAATTTGTGGCACTTACAAAAAAGAAAAAAAAACGAAGAAGATCCGCCAGCGTTGTCATCCAAGGGTTACCCTAACATTATTCGCCATAATAATGGTGCACAATGGCTAAAGACTAAAAACTCTCGAAACAGAACTTGAGAACGATGTTATCGACAAGGAGAACCTTGCTTTGGCTTACATGGATCGGTTACGTCCCTATGTCTGTCAATTGTAAATAATCGGAATACTTATCAAGAAAAATTTTGTATGTGGATGTGGAGATGGTATTAGCACCAGATGTGACTCAATCCTTTATTCGATGCTCTCTCCAGATTGTACATTCAAGGTAAAAAGTCAATCAAACACATCTCGAGACGACAATTATTGTGACGTTGGCGTTGATGTTGATGGTTCGACTAAAAGGCAATAGGCTACAATAATTGTTAGAAAAATCAATAAACAAACGGAAGACGAAAAGGTGACAAACTTACAGATATTTCCTCCAAGATCCTCCTATCTAGTACAGTTCTAGTGTAGAATGGAACGGACGATTTAGGTTGTATATTCGAATCCCTTTAAGCTCCTAAAGGACAGTGCCTCCGTTTGTTACATACGTTCTGAAACTTGCCTGCTGACACCACGGTATTTTTGCGAGATTGTCTAACAAGGACCCAAAAGTTTATATTTAGGTTGCAGCCCTGAGCCAGCTTTTTGTGTGTGCAAAAGTTGATCAGTTAAATTTGATGGTAAAAAAAGAGAAACTCTCAGTTGTTTTTCTTAACTTTTCGCTTGAAAAGCCAAGGAAAAGGAGTGGATCTTTGCATAGATGTAATTGGCTAACTTGAGTTCCGTTAATCGGATGGGTAGTCAATAACTTGCAAATCAAGAACGAGGCCAATATTCCCCAATGCGGAACAAACAATTCAAGCTAAATCAATGAAGTTTTGAAATGAACGCATGAATTCTGCACAAATGCACGCACCAAAGGTAAGCATATGCATAGTAAACTTTTAACCCAAAATTGTCCACTAGGCATAAAGGAAAAGCGTTTCTAGTTAGTACAAAACAGTAATCCTTTCATTTAATGTGTCTTAAATTAAAGGAAATTCGGCCAAATTATTAAATGCGCGAGCCGACCGTCCATTTAGCGGTCTGTATTGCAAAATTTGGACGAATTATTGAGGGAACTAATCAGAATGCTTCTTTTCATCTTGGACAAGTTTGCCATACAATAAATCTTCTTTTATCTTAAAACGAACACGACCCACGACCCAAGACCCACGACACACCACATACGACATCACAACCCATCACCCAGGACCCATCACCCAGAATCCACGACCCACCCATCCACGCCATTTAGCCTCACGCTGTTTCTGACCATTTCTAAATATGCTTGAACCTCTTTTACGTCCCACTTGCTATTAAGTCTTACTAGTCATGGAGCAGAAGGGCACTTTGTTGTTAAATAAAAAGGAGTGGCTTTTGATGGTTGCCTTTGAATTAAATACACCTATCAATGTTTTCTCTTCTCGAGGGTGGCAAGGCAAGTGCTGACTATACTGCGTAGCTTAAAAGCTACGCAGTATAATGTGAATAGTAGCCTTATTTTGACAAGTAACAGCTGAAGTAATACAGGACACGACACTAGCCACTGATCTGCTAAGGTCAAAGATAACTTGCAAGGCCTGTCTGCCTCTGTACAATAATTATAAGCTCAGGCTGTATCGTTGAGTATGTTTATTTGATGTGATAACTTTCGGCTACCTTGAGATGTGTTTATTAAACAACCGCCTTTTTCTTTCTTTTTTTTGTTGTTTTTTTGTTTTTGTTTTTCGTTCTGAAAAAGGTACTTGAAGAAAATTTGTTGAATAATAAAACAATTATCCTACCCAATCTAGCCTGCGTAGCAAGCGTTTCCGTAGGCTTTTCCGCCCGTTTGAGGTTTCGCTTTTTGGCGCCGGGGAGGGGGAGGGGAGGCGAGGAAAGGAAACGCTTGCCAGCAAACCCAATGATTTTGAAAAACGCCCCTTTGACACTTTTGCAGTTGGATAAATTCACAGCGTGACAGCTTGTGAATGAAGTACTTTACGAATAACAGATCACTGGATGATACAAATTTACTTCCAAACTCCAAGCCATCTCTTCACGATTTGGCGTAATTTTACAGTTAAATTTGGAACTTTATCTCAACCTGGAGTGAAAGTTGTTCAAAAGTTGGAGCTATTTTCGGACCGTGTGCCTGTGCAATTTTTGCGCTCGAAAAACTCGGAGTTCAGGGGCATTATTTCAAGTTGTTGGGAATGCGATAGGTAGCGAGTCTGCTGCTTTCCAACTCCCGCCAAAGCAGTCTATCAACTTGTGTAAACGACTGCTTCAAATAGTCCTTGTCGCAAGAATGTTCAGGTAGATTCGTCTGTGTCGGAAAAAGCTTCCCGCAAGTCTTTGAGATCTGCCGTCGGATCAGGACAAAAATGATCTTCTTGAGTCAAACCTGAATATCGACGATTTACCAGCTGGAGAGGAACTTCAGTTAAAAATAGTGATAGTGAATTGGTGTGGGAAAGTCACCACAAGAATTCTCCGATCGAGTCAAGGAAAGTAACCAGTTCGTTGTGTTCATGCGGGTCACGCTCAAATGAACATATCTGATTTGATTGACGGATTTATCACTTGGCAATCAACACTACCATGCCGCGCCAATCAGGAAACTCCGTTCGTGGACGAACGGGTTTTTCAAAATCGTGGAGTTTGCGGGCAAGCGTTTCCTTTCCTCCTTTCCCCTCCCCCTTCTCGCAATTTTTTGCGCTCGCCCCAAGTTTCGCCCCAAGTTTCGCGATAACAAGAAAACCCGTGGTTTATCAAAGGCGTCCCCTTTGTAACGTTGGGTCTGCTAAAAATGCGAGCCAGCGAGCCAAGCGAGTTACAGATCGAGCTATGCGGGCCATGCAAGTCAAGTGAGTCACAATGAAAGCTATACGCAGGGCGATATGAAAGGTGATAACTCAATACATTAAAGATCTGAAAGGACACCTGTCTTGCTGAGCATTAAACATAGGCACGCAATGCGCTCAGAGCCAAGTACGTTTCTTTTAACAATATGGTGAAATTTATCCTGACAACCAATAGGTTTTTACACCTCCGGCAAGTCCCACCCTAACCCCTCAGCCCCGCTCCCCCCACCCCACCCCCACCAAAAAAGTCTTATGGTTATCCACTATAAAACCCGGTAATAATCGAGCAGCGTGACTAAGTGACAATTATAGTTTCACTGTTCTTCAAAGGCAAAATAGACAAAAACAAATAAACTTAAACTCACCGTCAAAAAATATTGCATACATAATTCAGGCAAAGATAAGTGGAAAGTTAACAATTTTACTTCAGAAAAATAAACCTTTTAACTTCTTACTTCTACCGGTGAGTATCCAATTCGATTTCGGAGCTCATAGACCGTCAACTTTCAATAGGGTGCCGTTTTGACGCTCTGTGTGATTTGCATAGCACGCGACTCGTTGTTGGCTTTCAGACGTTTCAGTCAACCACCCACGTTCGTTCTACGTATTGTCAAAACAGGAGTCTGCCATCAAATGTACGCTTCTTGTATCCACAAATTTTTCGTTCGAAATCGATTCGAAGTAGCGTTTATAAACACGACTGAAATAGGTTTGCAACTATATTTATTTCCCCTGTAGATTCAAGTTCCTGGCTTTGTAGTCAAGTCGGCTATAATAATTTTCGTCTTTTTCCTTCGCAAATCGACCAAAGCATGTTTACATTTGTAACTTTCTCACGGCACAAAGTTGTTTTTAGCTTATGTGTTTATTACGAGTTTCTGAGCACAAAAAGGCTGTCGTGATGTTCGATCCAAACTCTAATCTTGCGAGCCATGTCCACGAATGTTATCATCAGAAGGATTTTGACAATGTTAAAGTCGTCGGACATGAGCTACATTATCAACAGAGGCTTTTTCTAGAAGCTTGAATGTCTGTGAAAGAACCTAACGCTGGGAATGACCCCCATAGTCATCCCAGAAGTCTACAAATGTTTAGCACGCGTTTAAGTTGTAGATTACGCAAAGAAACCATTCTTTGTAGTCACGCGCATACATTATCTTTTCATTATTTTGAAAATTTCAAAATCATGCGTAACAACATTAAGTGATGAAGGCTTAAGAGTTAGCCGAAACGTCTTACTACCATCAAAATAGTATGAGTCAGTGACAAACATCGACTTTTTTCAACGTTTTCTTGAACGTGTAAAGTTCCTTTTTTGTGTGCCAAACTGTATAGCCATGCCGCACAGGCGTGGATCCAGAGTAGTTCAAGTGATTTCCAGAAATCACTCAAATGTTTCCAAACCTGCGTTTGTTATTTCAAAGGGTCTTTAT
Organism: Siderastrea siderea; assembly: GCA_964030785.1. Classification (NCBI taxonomy): domain Eukaryota; kingdom Metazoa; phylum Cnidaria; class Anthozoa; order Scleractinia; family Rhizangiidae; genus Siderastrea; species Siderastrea siderea. The sequence goes on along the minus strand of OZ034977.1, from coordinate 41,391,803 downwards.
TGTAGTTCAAGAAATCAATTATCCTCCTTGTTTTATTGTCTATTATGAAATAAAACAAAGAAAAAAGCGTCGTATCTCGTTATTCCGTCGATCACACAGCAAACCCAGCCCTTCTTGAGCGAATGCGATGAGTCTCCGTTCGCACGGTTTCGTCCCTTTGTCGATACTTCCGAGAACAACGCGAAAAAATTCGTAGGCACGACCGGAGAAAGTTTGTACCCAGTGGGGGGGAATGGGTCCGAATATAACACAAATCACTCAAAATAACAAAATAACACAAATCACTCACATTGTCCTGCGAACTACTCAAACTCGGTTGTGATTTGCTATTCAGTCCGCAAACTACCGTGGAAACTACTGACAATCGTATATAAAGGGAAGCCTCTCCCTTCGTTTGTTCTTGTTGAGTTTCGATTAGAGTTCATCGTTAACTTGCTACGGAGGAAGACAAGATTTTGATTTATAAACGATGGTTCGAGGCGATCCAGTTTGTCGGAAGGAGGACTGTTCTCAGTACGATATTGGCTTGGTTTTCAAGGAAATTAGCTCACATTCGGACCAGGACAAGCTCAAGTTCATAGAGAATGTGTGGAAACCAGGTGAGCTATTTGACTTCCCAGTGTCAGTGGAATGTTCGAATTCTAACCGTCATTTTGTGTGAAGCTGGCTAAAAAGATTTCCCTGGCTAGCATACTCTAAATATCTCGATGGTGCATTTTGTTTACCGTGTGTTTTTTTGGAGTCCAGTGCGGGCGAAATTCGAATAAACTAGACAAATTGTACAAGTCTCCACTCACACTTTGGACGTCCGCCATTTCACGTTTTACCAAACACGCGAGCGGGAAATGCGAGATGCATAGTTTTGCAATGATTGCAATGGAGAATTTTCTGAGAAGTATGACAAGAGAATCGGTCCCAATTGATCAACGGATCAACAACTTACTTCAACAGCCAATCAAAAGAAATCGCGAAGTTCTGAAATCCGTTTTCAAAACAATAATTTTCTGCGGAAAAAACAACATCGCCCTGAGGGGTCCACGAGATGATGATCCACAAAATGCCAGTCTTTCTGGAAACTTTCAGGCACTTTTAGAATTTCGAATTGACAGCGGCGACCAAACACTGCAACACCACCTGGAAACTGCACCCAGAAATGCGACATATATTTCTGAAACCATTCAAAATGAGATGATTACAACTGTGGGTGCTATCATAGTGAATAATTTGTCACAGGAAATCAGGGATAGCAAATATTTTTCTATTATGTCTGACGAAGCAGCTGACATATCAAATAAAGAAAATCTTTCAGTGGTAATCAGATTTCTCGATTCGACCAAAACAGTCAGAGAAGAATTTGTGGGATTCTACCTTTGGAACAACAGGAGCAGCTATCAAAGATTTAATAATTGGTGCTGTAGCTGATTTAGGACTATCTATGGATGACTGTCGTGGCCAATGTTATCATGGTGCGGGCAATATGTCTGGGCGTTTGAATGGAGCTTCATCACTTATTAGCACCTATTGGTGCTGTAGCTGATTTAGGACTATCTATGGATGACTGTCGTGGCCAATGTTATCATGGTGCGGGCAATATGTCTGGGCGTTTGAATGGAGCTTCATCACTTATTAGGGCTGAACATGACAAGGCTATCTACGTTCACTGTATGAACCACAGGCTTAACTTGTGTGTTGCCGACACATGCCAATTAACACTTGTTAGAAACATGATGGATGTTGTAAGAAAGCTCTCAGAATTCTTTGACAATTCTCCGAAGCGACAGCAGCATTTGATCAGCAAGATTAGAATAATGATGCGTGCTGCCAACCACTTTGTTCTGGCAAATGTGTGTCGAACAAGGTGGATTGAGCGCATTGATGGTATGGACCGAATCGTGGAGCTTCTTCACCCAGTTGTGGCTACACTTGAAGACATTTCAATGAACAGAAATGCTCCTAGCCATGGGAACTGGAATCAAAAAAGAAGAAATGACGCACAAGCCTTAATTAATGCAATCACATTTTCCTTTATTGTTACTCTTGTTATTGTGAGACACATTTTAGACTTAACAGACCACTCACAGTTAGGCTACAAAAGAAAGCAATGGATCTTCTCAAAGCAAAAGAGGAAATTGTTCTGTTCAAATCAGCCTTAACAGGTATGCAAACTGACCTTAATACTAGACACCATGCTCTCTACGAAGAAGCTGTTACCCTAGCAAGACGTGTTTCAGTACAGCCAAGCATGCCCAGGATAGTTCAGAGGCAAGTTCACAGAAACAATGCACCGGCCCCAACCCCTGAAGACTATTACAGGATCAATCTGACAACAGACTTCCTTAACCATGCTCTCGTGCAACTGGACAGCAGATTTGAAGATGATGTTTTCGTGTGCTACAAAGGATTTTCAGTGATTCCTTCTATTTTGTTGGCTATACTGACCCTATTTGGAAGGATAATGTTAGGGAATTTTCTAACCATTACAGACAAGATATCCCTAATTATGCAGGTTTACCAGCAGAGCTTTTGTTGTGGTAAAGAATGTGGAAGGGGAAAAAGGATAGAAGAGAAGACATCCCTGACAGTATAGATGCCACCCTGGAACAAATTGACAAGGATGCTTATGTGAATATATATACTATACATCAAATCCTGATAACCATTCCTATTTCATCGGCATCTTGTGAAAGGTCCATCTCAACCCTCCGAAATCTGAAGACTTATTTGAGAAATAGAATGGTCCAGGATAGACTGAATGGATTAGCACTGATGCATGCCCATAGAGAAATGGAATTAGACCTTGAAAAAATTATAGATTTATTTGCTAATTTACATCCTAGAAGAATGAGAATGGAAATTATTTTAACTGACTAATTTTGTACCAGACAGTCACTAGTGTTTCTAGAGTACTTGTGAGTAATGTTCCATCAGGATAATGTCATCCTTAAACTGATGGAGAACAGTACAGATACATAGCTGGTGTCTGTTGTACAATTGCATTAATACTAATATCTGGACAAAAACTCATTCTTCAATAGTTTTCTGAGTTATGTTTCCACTGACACTGGGTGTTCAATAAGCGTATATGGTTTTTACATATTCTCTCAGTATGAACTCATTGGACCACATCATTTTATACTGAAAAAGGCAAGCATGATTCCAACTTTTCAGTTTTGCTGCTAAATTTTCATAAAATGATGTTTCTTAATATTCACTAATAAATCTTGATATTATTTGTTTTCTCCTCCATTCCCACTAACACCGAGATTATTCCCATTGGAGAGTTATTTGCACTCCCACAAGCATCCAAGACAGCAATCCAGGCAGCACATCTACTACATCTTCAATGCAAGTAGCCCTAAATGTTAATTCACATGCTAGACTCCTTAGAAACAGAAAGGCAAATTTCTAGACAAAAAAATTTACTTTATATAGTAAAAAACAGTATAACTCTATTGCTTACTTTAATGTTATTCTGGTTTGTCTGTGTAACTACTGTTTAAGACAGAAATGAATTTTTGTACAGAAATATGCCTTTCTGAGGAGGTGCTGTTTATGTGTCTGAATGGCTTCAGATGCTCTCAGAATGCAGGAAAATTGCTTCTGAGAGCACTAAATTTCAAATTTTCTTGGGGGAGCATGCTCCCAACCCCCCCCTAGTTAACTTGGGGCAAATCACTCATGTAAAATCCTGGATCCACCCCTGCCGCAAACAATGTAAGTTGTCTTAATAACCACAAACACTGATTAGAAGGCATGACAGCCACACCCTACTCTCTTTCGTCAACCCTTTATTGTAAGGCAAGGGAAAATGAAAGAGACTTTGATAGCATTTGTCAGGGTCTCAGAAAAGACAGTAAGAGGGGCGCTGTGGTATTGTTCCGGAAACCATGAGTTGCTATCGTGTTTTAGTGTACTTTTTGTTTTAAATCTTTTCTTTTACGTCACTTATGGTGTTTGCTACGCCAATTATTGTTATTTTTATACAGCTATTTTAATTTAATGTTGTTGCCTGAGAGCGTCAAGGCTTTGTATTAAGGCCCAAAGGTGACATGCGATTTTTTTGAGCAAATTTTCCAAAACCAGCAATTTTCAAATTTAATTAATATCATACAATAACCAATCTACGAACCAAAGTCGATTGATTGGCTGACTCATTGAACAGCAAGCGTATTTTCCAAATAGCAAGTACGTAATACGGTTAATGCTGTTTTTATTTCAATAAGCGAAAATTAAGAATTTTCCTCCTAAAAATTGCAATGAGCTTCAATGAATGTTTAATATTTGAACATTTTTTTAGGGTAACTTAAAAGCCCAATTATTTAAAATATTAACAGTAAAAGAAAACAATGAATTTACGAGTCGGCTTTACGTATGGCGAGTATTGCTGGGCACAAAGTTGTTAAAAAGGTATTTTTAGTTCACCTTCAAGTTGCTTTCTCAAATCCTGTCGGCCAGCAGATGACAGCATCTCATCCAAATAGTACAGGTTGGCTGGAGATAATCGTTTAGCCTCCACCACTAGGAAGAACAATTCAGACGGCTCCTCCACTTTTTGAAGCTTCAAATCATGAGGTAAAGGAAGTTTTAGCCAACTCTTCATTTTGTTGACGTCTTCACTGGTGCATTGTTTTAAAATGGTCAGACACCTCCGTTTAAATGTATCCCATTCTGAAAACGGAAATATCAAATATCAAAACATCATCATGTTGCCTCTCCCTCTCCTCTTGACAAGAGAGGTGTACTTTACCTGGGGCATCTTGAGTTATAGTCCAGTTCCCCAAAACTAACCTGTTCCAAGCATTCAGTTTGTAGGGAACACATTAAATGGCAAGGGTGGCAAAGAGCAAAAACAACATGCGGAGAGATTGTAATATTTTTCTTTGTGTGCCTTTCCATCAATTTTCTTCCCACAATCTGAACACCGCAAAAAGTGACATCATGATGCAATGGCAACAAGACGATTGCGAATAACAGTTATAGTATTTTACAATACTTAAATACAAGTGGGTTTGAACCAGCAGCTTAGAATCCTGCATTAATACTGTTTTTACCTTCCTTAGCTAAAGCAGTAAATCCCCACAAAAGACTAGTGTCTGTTAGACCCCCAACATATAAGAACCTGTTGTAGCCTAAAAATTCGAACTAGGTTTACTATTGACACTGGTCGAATACTGTTGAATAAATTTGCATACCATGTTCGTGTTCTCATGCTTGTGCTTCTTTTGCTTTGCTCGCTGTCTATAAATTTTGTCTCTTATTCATTTTTTTTCTTATTTTTAAGTTTAAAGTGCCTATGAAATAAAAAATTTTTGGCACATTTTGGTAGTTCATTATGTGTTAATTCCGAAATGGCAAGAGAAATTGGATGGCAAGAAACAAAAATCTGTTTTTTTGCCGTTGAAAGTACCCAAAATGACCAAAATCGTGTCTCCGAAGACTGGGAACGAGTTGGCCGAGAAAGTGGGCCGTATGACGTCACTTTGTCTCTTTGGTCTTTGTCAAGTGTTTTGAGCGATGAAACTTACATTTTCCTTGCTAAAATTGATATACAATGAAAGCTACCGACGACTGAGGAAAACGCTAAGATTCAGCTCGAAGCGATTTCGAAGATGTGCAGTTTTTGGGTTTGTCGTCCGTAGATAAAGCCTAAACAACGACGACAACAATCTTGCGCGAAGCAAGATGGCGAATTGGATTGTTGGGATTGACTAACTTTCAGCTCTACTGGCTTGACTGGCCTTGAAGGAGAAGCGTCTAGAATTGAATGGTCAGTACCTTTATGTGTTAATAACGAGAGATTGACGCAGCCTTGACTTGACGTCTTTTGTTAAGAGCGTCATTGTATGTACTTCAATTATTTCAGTCAAACCGATACCAGACATGCTCACGTTTACGGTGTACTTGTTTGTAACTTAATTTGTTCATCTTTTCATAGGTTTTCGCCCCAAGAGAAAGATAGACTCAGTTGTTTGGCACTTTCGAATGAGGACTTTTGCAGAGAGAACACTCATATAAACTTATTAGTTAGCAGGAAGTATTTTGTACATTAAAGATAAGCATACCCAAAATTTGCTTGAAATATTACATGCCTAATGGCTGAGACATCAATAGTAATTTCTAAAGAGCGTGTTTTATTTATTATAATCAGCAGCTGCCAATGATTTTCAAATGGAAGTGCAGTGCTTTTACTGTAAATTTCAAGCCATTTATGAGGGAGCATCTCAAAGCAAATAAGAATTTTTGAGTATGGTGCTCATTTGTGGTCTTTTACTCCACCTGGAGGTGCTATGAGGATGATGACTGTGATAAATAAAGATGGACATTGTACGATACGTGTGCAAATTCAGACTAGTGTGACCAGTTTTGTCCTTGTAAAAATCCATCACTTCTGACTACATGAACTGGTTTAAGTAATTGCCTACACAATATTAGACCAGCTGAGATTTTTGTCCTTCTGTTCAGCAATTTGCTTGAGGATTTTGGTTCATACCAATTTTGTGGATAATAATAATAATAATAATAATAATAATAATAATTTTTTTTTATAAATTTAAACCTTTATTGATAGTCATAGTGAAAATACAATGGACAGATAAGAATAAGATGCTAAGAAATTACAATCAAATTATTAGTTTAATAATAATAATAATAACAATAATAATAACAATAATAATAACAATAATGTTTAATACTTCTATAGCACTTTTTACATTCACATATGATCAAAAGCGCTTTACAAACTTCAAAAATCCTCTCTAATAATAAATTACATGATTTAAACAAATTATCTAAAAACTAAATGACTAACTAAACTATTTACATTATATCGCATAGGACAGTTAAAGAAAATTGGAATATGCCATTCTGAATAAATGCGTTTTTACCATTGTCTTGAAAGTAATTATATTAGTCTGGTCTCTTATCCCTTTTGGCAGTGCATTCCAGGTTTTGGGGGCAGATGCCCTGAACGATCTATCACCTAATGTGACTTTGTACCGACAAGTCGGATCTTCAAGGATCAGTCCATTGGACGCTGACCGTAGAGAAAATCTATTGTTTCCCTTGATAGATAGTAGGTTACTTAAATACTGCGGTGTTTTAAAATGAATTGCCTTGAAAGTTAACAACCCTATTTTATACTGAATCCTATATTCAACTGGGAGCCAATGCAGCTTGAACAAAAGCGGCGATATGTGATCGAATTTAGGCGTGAAAGTAATTAAGCGCGCTGCAGTGTTCTGGAGACGTTGTAGCTTGGACAGATGTACAGCAGGCACATTATATAGTAAACTAATACAGTAGTCAATTCGTGCCATAATTACTGCTTGCACAAGAAGCTTAGCGCTATCCTGCGTAAGGTACTTGCGAATTTGTCTGATATTGTGCAGATGGTAGTATACAGACTGGCAGATCTTATTGATATGAGTTGACATACTTAAGTTACGGTCAAACCAGGCTCCTAAATTACGTACAGCGGCAGTCTCCACTGATAAATCTACATGACCAACTTTGATATGGTCAAACTTGATCTTACTTAGTTGTGGCTTAGTGCCGATAAGGATTATCTCTGTTTTATCTGAGTTCAACTTAAGCTTATCTAGTTTCATCCAGTTGCTGATGCTTGCGATGCACCTCTCCATTGCGCTGCCTGCCTCCGCTTGGTCCGCCTCTGAATCTGCTTGGAATGATAGATATAACTGCGCATCATCTGCACAGGCATGTGCATCAGGTAGATGAGACTTGATGACTTCAAACAATTTGCTTGCATACACAGTGAACAGGAGGGATCCTAAGCATGAGCCCTGAGGCACGCCATGGTGTAAGTCAAACGTCTTGGATATGCAGCCCTCATAGCAAATGCGCTGTGATCTTTGAGACAGGTATGATGAAAACCAGCTTAACGCAGTTCCAGTTATCCCAAAGCTAGACTCCAGCCTCCTTACTAACACCTGATGGTCCACCGTGTCGAAAGCGGCGCTAAGATCGAGAAGTACTAACAGCGTAACCCTCTTACGGTCCATGTTCAGCAAAAGTCATTCTCTACTTTAAGAAGTGCAGTGTCTGTGCTATGCCCAGCCCTATAAGCAGATTGTAGTAAGGGGTATAGCTCATATTGCGACATGTGACTGTGGGTCTGATCGTAAACAGCACGCTCAGTTAGTTTTGAAATATACTGTAAGTTACTGACAGGGCGAAGGTTTGGGAATGATGTATCCTTTCCGGTTTTGAGGCGTGGATCCACAAGAGCATCCTTCCATTTTGATGGAAAATGTCCTAATGCAAGAGAAGAATTCAGAATGCGTGTTATTACAGGTAAAAGTTCCTCTAAGCAGGCTACTACCATTGATGTCGGCATAGGATCAAGGTTACAAGTCTTTTTTAGTAGACTTCTGTACGAGTGAGCGAACCTCTTCATACGAGAGTTGCCGGAAATCTTGAAGTTTTTTCTCGTCACCAACCACAGGATCCTCGGGTACCGTAGCTTTCTCCTCTTGAGTGATTACAGAGGAATCTAATGTTGTTCTGATGTTGTGAATTTTGCGGCAGAAGAATTCACCTATATCATTAGCCAGAGATTGATGATCATCGTAATCAAGAAACAACAAACACTGACTTGGGGCGAGGAGCTTTTTCATACTCCTAAACAGCTTTCCCTGATCTTCACTGTTGCTATCTATAAAGTCCGAATAAAAAGCCTTCCGAGCTTTAGTAATAATATGTGTCACATGGTCCTTTTTCTTTTTAAAGATAGCAAAGTCAGATTTGAGTCCTGATCTCCGCCACACCCGCTCTGCTTTGCGGCGTTCTCTTTTGGCCTTAGCAATCTTTTCATCATACCAAGGAACTTGGGGCCTTGTTTTGATAACCGTTTCTTTGACTGGTGCATGATGGCCAATCAGCCTCGACAGCGTATCCTGATAATCATCAACCAAATGATCAAGATCAGTAGCTTGGCGACAATGGGAATGATCTACACTGCACAGTCCAGACGAAGCTAAGTCGTCACGAAGCTGGTCCGTGTCGACTAATCGTAGTTTCCTGTACGCGACCCTCTTGACTCTTGCGATCGGTCTTCGTATATTTAGATGACATATCACAGACACATGGTCAGAGAAGAACCGGTCAATAGCAGGCGACTTCTGAATTAGATGGCTTGTCTTGCGTGTGATAACAAGATCCAGTGTATGATTATGAGTATGAGTGGGCTTATCCACGTGTTGCTGGAGACCGAGTGAATCAATAAGTCCAGGAATTTTGTAGCATCTGGGTTATCAGGGACGTCGACGTGGATATTAAAATCACCTACGATGACCAAGTGCTCCTTTGAAAGAATAACTGATTCCATGTAACTGGAAAAGTCCTGAAAAAACACGCTCATGGGTACCCTGTGGTTCTCTGAGTGGGGTTGTCGATACATGATGACAATTCTACAGGGTTCGTACACTTTTTCAGGCCAAAAATTCAAGGACTTTTCAAGGACTTTCCAGGACCCTACTTTGAAATTTCAAGGACTTTTTTTAGTAAGAATTTACCACAAACCAAGCAAAATGTTTGCGTTTAAACCTGTTTTGGGCATACAGATAGTGCAAACCTTGAGCAACATCAACTATCAACCATAGATCACATATAACACTTTGTGTAAGTCCTTAAGTACAAAGCTCAGCCTCGACATGGCAAAACATTAACGGTTTATTACAGTGAACTTTTAACGTCTTGTAGCTTCTGTTCAATTTCTCCTTCCAGTGACTTAATCTGTTCTTCTTTCTCCCTTGCAGTTCTTCTCATACCATTATCTTCTCATTACCATACCACTTTGCAATTAATGTCAACTTTCCACTTGATTCAGCTTTCTCCGCATGATCGTCTGCAGAACGTTTCAGTGCCTCAAAGTCACTCTCCAATCTTCTCTTCTTCTCCTTTGAAGTGGAAATTTCCTCAAGCAGCGACCTCTTCCTTTCTGATCTCTTTGTTGCTTCATTTTCTCTTTTTTTTCTCATCAAGAACAGCATGATATCTCTGTCTTGCACTTGCTGCAGATAACAGCAACTCCTTGGAAAAGGCAACATTAAGAACACCTCCCACACTACGCACCTGGTCACAGATGACTCGTTGTGCCACTAGTGAATGTTGAGCAAGATTCTCGACCATGACTTCTTTGTTGGAAGAGAAACCGCGCTCCACAGTAGCTTGTCCATGAGAAAGAATCAGAAGCAGCTTGACAACTTTCCAAAGCTCCTTCAAATCAGCCTCGTTAGCTAGCCGATCAAAATAAAAGGTGTCAACTCTATTAGACTCCATTGAAAAGCTTTTGAAGGC